>NW_004624731.1:27071393-27082576 GCF_000247695.1 Heterocephalus glaber | reverse complement strand
GAAAAAATGTTCAACATCACTGGTCATTCGAGAGATGCAGATGAAAACAACACTGAGATTTCACCTTACCCCAGAAAGAATGGCTGCTGTCAAGAAATCAACCAATATCAAATGCTGGCAGGGGTGTGAGGAGAAAGGAACCGTTCTCCATTGTTGGTGGGAGTGCAGACTGGTGCAAGCACTGTGGAAATCAGTATGGAGATACCTCAAACAACTAGGACTAGAGGTCCCATTTGACCCAGCTCTTCTCCTGCTGGGCATCTTCCCAAAATAATTAAAAGAATCATACCACAGCGATGTATGTGTACCCATGTTTGTAGCAGCACAGTACATAATAGCTAAAGCTTGGAAACAGCCCAAGTGCCCATCAACTGGAAACTGGATAAATAAGATGTGCTTTTTTTATAAAATGGAGTACTACTCAGCCGTAAGGAATGAGAAACCATAGACATTTATAGCTAAATGGATGCATATTGAGGCCATACTCATAAGTGAAATAGGACACACATGTTTAAATACCAAATAGTTTCTCTAGTATTGGAAACTGAAAGTGTAAATAAGAATTAAAATGATTAAAATGAATAATTAAAAGTTTTCTCTTTCAACTGAAAATCGAATTGAAAATTAATCTTCCATTGCCTAGAAACATGTGTATTAAGTTATTTCCTGTGTAACATTATTAAATATCCCTTGGAGACAGCAATTCTTGACTTTTAGGTTTTAATCACAGTTGTTCAGCATCATATACATCGCACATTAATTAGACTGTCAATAACTGTAATTGCTTATGTTTTAATTTTTATTTTTTGGATGTGGTATGCAGGGTGCTTTCAGCAGTATACTTTGAGGAGATGAAATTTTGTTTCGAGAGGTGGGCTATTAAAAATCTCAATAAACTAGACTGAGAAAATACATTAGAATTGCTGGATATTCACTTTTTAAATAGTTACAAGTTGGAATCTTGTTGAAAATTTATGATTCATGGTTTCTTTTTCTTGTTCTTGTTGGTCTGTCTGCCTACAACATTATTATTTTTTTTTTTTGGCTCTTTAAGAAATTTAATAGCTCCTCTTCTAGGTAAAGTTGAAAAACTTTCATAACTAGTAAAGTTCTAGTAAATCTGTGAATTTATCCTCATTCTCTTTTGGTTAAAGAGAATTGGCTCATGGCTAAAAAGCATGAGGCCAATCTAGAGAGGCTGATGTAAATAGAAGACTTTGGTAAATTCCCTTATGTCATATGAGAGTGTAAGTCACTTCTCACTAACAAGGCCCAGAGCTGGTTAGAAAGCCCATTTTGAAGATTCAAGCAGAACAATAAAACTAAAGGAAGAAAAATAAGTATCTCTGACTTTAAGTTTTCTTTCTTATTACCACATTAATTCTAAGCATCTGAAGAAATAATCTGTCATCTCATATAGATAATGAACTACCACTTCTCTGTTAACTCTGAAATGTATGTTGTATCTAACAACATAAGTTATCATCCACTTGTGTATCATACACTTGTATCTAACTTATACTTAAGTGAATTATATATGAACAAAGAACAAACCTTAATGGAAAGGTGCAACCAAACAAAAAGATTTTAATCCTAGTTTTTAGTTGTTGGTCTTAGGCAAGTAAAAAATAAACAGAAATATAGCCTCAATTTCCTGTTTGTAAATATACATACATGAGCATGCTGTTTTGAGAATTTGAAACGATAATTGCTGGTCTTATACAGCTAAGTAGATTGTTGGTTACTAGAGGCCAGGGACAGAACGAGTGAACTTGTAGGGATGGAGAAAGGTTGATTAATGGGTATTAAGTTACAGTTACATAGGAGCAAGAAGCTCTGGGGCACTGTTACACAGAATAGTAACTATAGATAACAATAATGTATTGTACATTTTAAGAAACTAAAAGAAAGAATTTTGAAATGAAATAAGTGTTTGAGAAAAATATTTTAACCTGATTTAAACATTATGCAGTGTATACATGTATTGAGCATTACATGGTACTTCATTAATATGTACAACTTTCATTTATTTATTTTGTGTTGTGCACATTCCTGGGATTGAATCTAGACACTGGCATATACTAGGCAAGTGCTCTACCCCTGAGCTTTATTCTCATTTCAACATTTATGCTTTTATCTATTAGTTAAAAATTTTTTAAAAATCAGAAGTAATGTAAATTGATGCTTACATAGACAACAATAGTGATGTTCATCAGTTTTATTTATCTTATACACTCATTAATATCTAAATGCTATTTAAGCATATAGTAGTTTTATTTGTATATAGCTGTCACTATATGTGTAAAGAAAATATAATTCTGAACAGATATAAAACTTAGATATTTTAATTGTAACTTTCTTTCTTTCAGAATTACTTACTGTCACCTACCTTTCCAGAGTAAATGGCTCTATGTTGGAACAGAAAGAGGAAATACACATATTGTAAATATTGAATCTTTCATTCTTTCCGGATATGTTATCATGTGGAACAAAGCAATTGAACTGTAAGTTTGAACTTGAATATCACTTTATTGGGCTTAAATATTTTGTATAATTATGTAACATATACAGTACATTAAATTATAGTTATAGATGGGATGTCTGTGGTTAGACAGTTGAATGAACATGGAAATCCTCATAGGCTATTGTTTTAGTAATTATCCACATTATTTTTTTGAATAAACATTTATTTATTAACAAAGTATCTGATCTTCGGTATTATTTTGAACAATTTCTTCCCATTTCACAACATTTACTATACATTTTAGTCTTATTTACACTTTCACCAGAGAGATTATGTGATATTTACTCGTGTCTGATTTATTTCACTTAAGAAAATTGTCTCAAGGTGCACCCATTTAGCTATAAAGGTCTCAAGTTTATCCTTCTATATGGCTGAGTAGTACTCTATTATATAAAACCTATTTTTTTATCCATTTTTCGGTTCATGGGAATCTGGGTTGTTTCCAAGATTTAGCTATTACAAACTGTGCCATTATAACTATGGGTGTGGATATATCACTTTTCTTTGATGCTTTTAATTCTTTTGGGAAGATACTCATCAGGGTAGCTGGGTTAAATGGGACCTCTAATCCTAGTTTTTAAGGAATCTCTACACTGATTTCCACAGTGGCTGCACCAGTCTGCACTTCCACCAACAGTGGAGAAGGGTTCCTTTTTCCCCACAGCCTCCCCTGCATTTGTTATTGATTTTTTGATAATAGCCATTGCATCGCTCAGATGACCAGTGATGTTGAACAGTTTTTCACATATTTATTTGTTGTTTCTACTTCTTCATCTGAGATGAGTATTAATCTCAGATACCTATTTTTGGATTGGGTCTTCAGATTTAGGGGATCTGATATTTTTCAATTCTTTATATGTTCTAGATATTAGTCCTTTATCTGAGGGACTACTGGCTAAAATTTTTTCCTACTCTGTGGGTTGTCTCTTCAGCATGTTGGTGATTTCTTTAGTGGTGCAAAAACTTTTTAATAGGATGAGACCCTGCTTGTTGATTCTTTGCACTGTTTCCCACACAGTATGGGTTTTGTTCATGAATTTGTTGCCTACCTCTATGTCCTCAAAAGTTGTACCTATTCTCTCTTCCAGCAGATTTAGTGTTTCTGTGTTAATATTTAGATCTTTGATCCATTTTTAGTTTAGTGCATGGTGAGAGACATGGGTCTAGTTTTAGTCTTTGGCATGTAGGAAGCCAGTTTTTCCAGCACCATTTATTAAAGAGTCTATCTTTCTTCCAGTGTATGTGTTTAGACCCTTTGTCAAAGATAAGGTGGCTGAGCATGTTTGGGGTTGTTTTGCCATCTTCTAATCTGTTCCACTGATCCTTAGGTATGGTTTTTCTGGGTTTTGCCAGCACCATACTGTTTTTATCACAATAGCTGGCTCTCTGGTGTAATTTTAAGTCAAGGATTGTGATGCCCCCACCTTTCCTTTGTTGCTCAGAATTTATTTTGCTATTCTAGGTCTTTCTGGTTCCACATGAATTTTAAAATGTTTTTTTCTAGTTCTGTGAGGTATGCTAATGGTATTTTAATTGGGATTGCATTTAATCTGTATAATAATTTTGGGAGTATGGCCATTTTCACTACTTTGGTTCTTCCTTTCCAAGAGCAAGGGATATCTTTCCATTTTCAGATATCCTGTTTGATCTCCTTTTTCGGAGTACTGTAATTTTCAGTGTAAACTTCTTCTACTTCTTTAGACTGATTCCTAAGTATTTCACTTTTTTCCTCATTTTTTTGTTATTATTGTGAAGGGTGTTGTTTCCCTAATTTTTCTCTCAGTGAGTTTGTTACTTGTGTACAGGAATGCTATTAATTTTTGAGTATTCACTTTATGCTACTGTACTTGGATTTTACAAGTAGAAGTATTTTGGTGGAGTTTTGAGGGTCTTCTCTGTAGAGAATCATGTCATCCACAAATAATGATAATTTAACTTCTACCTTTCTTCTCTTTACTTCTTTTATTTCTCTTTTTATCTAATTACTATGGGTAATGTTTCCAGAACTATGTTAAATAAGAGTGGTGATAGTAGATATCCTTGTCTTGTTCCTGATTTTAGAGGGAAAGCTTTCATTTTTTGACCATTTACTAAGATGTTTGCTGTTGGTTTTTCATAGATAGGTTTTATCAGATTGAGGTAAAGACCATCTATTCCAAGTTTCAGTAGGGCTTTTATTATGAATGCGTGTTGGACTTTATCAAATGCTTTTTCTGTCTATTGAGATAATCATGTAATTTGTCTTTGGCTTTGTTGATATGGTGTATTACCTTTATTAATTTGCATATGTTGAACCATCCCTGCATCCCCGAGATGAATCCTATTTGGTCATGGTGTGTAATCTTCTTGATGATTTGTTGCATTCTTTTTGCCAGTAACTTATTGAGGATTTTTGCAACTATCTTTTTTTTATTCGGGAGATTGGCTTTTAATTCTATTTTTTGGTTGGGTCCTTCTCTGGTTTTGCTATCGGGGTAATACTTGCTTCCAGGAATGATTTTGGGAATGTTGTTTTCCTTTGAATTTCTTTAAAGAGTTTCAAAAGTGGTGGCATTTGATCTTTAAATTTCTTATAGAAATTCAGCAGTGAAACCACCAGGGCCTAGGCTTTTCTTTGCTGGTAAGTTTTTAATTACATTTTCAATTCATTAATTGATATCCAGTTATTTAGAATTTTAATATCTTCTTGTTTCAGCTTTGGTAATTCATATGTATATAAGAATCTGTCCATTTCTTTTGTTTTTTCCATCTTATTAGGTACAAGTTCTCAAAGTAGTTATTAATGATCTGGATTTCCACATGATCCATTGCGATTTCACACTTTTCATTCCTAATTGCATGATTTTGCATCTCTTCTTCTTTTGATAAGGTTGGCTAAGGTTTTATCAATTTTATTTAGTCTTTCATAAAACCAACTCTTTGATTCATTGATTCTTTGTATTTGTTTTTAGTCTCAATTACATTAATTTCTCCTTTGATCTTTATAATTTTCACCATCATATGAGCTTTGGGCTTGTCTTGTTTTTCTTTTTCAGGACATCTGAGATTCAACATTAGGTTTTATATTTGAGCTTATTCTCTTTTCCTGATGTGAGAATTCACTGCTATAAATTTCCCTTGTAGGACTGCTTTCTTTGCATTCAATAAGTTCCAGTATGTTGTATAGGCATTCTTTAATTGTAGATACTGTTTAATTTCTTCTTTAATTTCATGTATGACTCATTGGTTACTCAGGAGGGTGTTTTTTAATTTCCATGTGTTTATGGAGGGTTTATGGTTTCTTATGGCATTGATTTCCATTTTTCTTGCACTATGTTTAGGTAATAAGTGTGGGATAATTTCAGTACCTTTGCATTTGCTTAAGTATATTCTATGGGCTTGTATGTGGTCTATTTTGGAGAACATCCCATGTGCAGCTAAGAATGTGTACTCTGATGTTTTGGGATGGAACACTCTGTATGCATCTACTAAGTTCATTCATTTACAAGTTTGGTTCAGTTCTGATATTTCATTGTCGATGCATTATTTATACAATCTATACTTTATGATTTCAGGACTAATGAAAAGCTTAAAATGTGTATGAAGAAGGCTAAAATTAGGAGAAGTTAAACAGATAAAATGAGATTTTTATTTTTGTAGTATGATTTTATACATATGATCCATTGAATGAAGAACATTCATCATTTTGTTTATAGACCCTGTATTTTATAAGAGTTGTTCAAGCCTCTGGAAATGCCTTTGGAATATCTTTAAGAAATTACGGGGCCAGGGATTTAGCTCAGTGGTTCTGTGGCCTGCCTTGCAAGCACAAGGTCCCTAGTTTGATATCTGGTACCAAAAAATTACTAATAGACAATGTGTTGTTACTTCTGAAGGTCTCTTGGTTTATTTTGACCAGATTTCCCAAGTGTGTTCATTGGAATTGTAATTCCCCTGTGATAGATAAAATTGTGAATGTCAACTTTCAGTTTCCAAAAATTGTCTTTTAATTGTTTTCTACTTCTTGAGATACATTAGGAAATGCATTACACTTCCTATTAATATGTATTTAATGTATGGGACAATAATAAAATATGCTTTATTAAGAACCATTTTATAAATATAACTTTAAACAATATATTTTCTGGGTATGAAAAATGCAAGAATTGCCTTTAAAAGATATTTAAGATTATTCCTATTTTATGTCCTTACTTAGATACTTTTCATTCAGTATTTATTTTTCTGTTTATGTTTCTAAAATTATATATTGGTGATTTTGAGTCTGAAATACATTTTGTATTGAAAGAGTGATGGTGTCGCCTCTCAGCCTTTTGACTAAAATCAGGTGCGAAAGAGTGATGACTACAGAATACCACATAAAGTAGCAATACAAACTAAACTGTCATTAAAAATATTTCTGTGGGAAAATGTATTAAAGGATATAGAACAGAAATTGTTATTTCTTATGGAGTACATCTAGTATTTCTAAAAATATAAACTTTTCTACATATGATTAAATTTTGATCATGACAGTTTGGAATTAATTCTTAAGTAGGTTTGCTTTTATTCAAACCAATTTATTATTATTATTTGAAAAAAGAAAATTAAATAAAAATACAATTACATGTGGGAAATATATTTTGGCAATTCTATAAGAAGTTCACATGACATAAACCTCAGAGAAGTACTTGTGAAGGAAATTACATCTATGCTGAGATCTGAAGGATGAGCTTCAGATAAGTGAAGAATCAGGACTAGGATGACAATGTTCCAGGTAGAGAGAACAGAACATACAAAGGATACAGTCTAAGAAAATTTTATGTTCCATGACTAGAAATATGTTTGGGTTTTGATTGGTTTGAATGGCTGAGGAAGAAGATGACAAGAGATAAATCTACTACAGAGCTACTGTGAGAAAAACAATGTGGTGCTGGCAAAAAAACAAACAAACAAAAAAAACAACAGGCTTCAAGATCAGTGGAACAGACAAGAAGAGGCGGAAACAACAAACACATCTTATCTTTGACAAAGGGGCCAAACACCTTCATTGAAGGAAAGATAGCCTCTTTAATAAGTGGTACTGGAAAAACTGGCTTTCTACATGCCAAAGATTAAAACTAGACTCATGTCTCTGACCATGCCCTAAACTAAAGTAAAAATAGATCAAAGATCGAATTTGGGACCTTGCACTTGCAAGGTAGGAGGCAGCACCACTGAGCAAAATACCTGCCCCTCAATAGCTAGAACTCTTGACATAGAGTAGGCAACAAATTCATGAACAAAACTCATACTGTGTGGGAAATAGTTCAAAGAATCGACAAGCGGGATCTCATCCTATTAAAAAGTTTTTGCACCACTAAAGAAATCACCAACATGCTGAAGAGACAACCCACAGAGTAGGAAAAAATTTTAGCCAGTAGTCCCTCAGATAAAGGACTAATATCTAGAACATATAAAGAATTGAAAAATATCAGATCCCCTAAATCTGAAGACCCAATCCAAAAATAGGTATCTGAGATTAATACTCATCTCAGATGAAGAAGTAGAAACAACAAATAAATATGTGAAAAACTGTTCAACATCACTGGTCATCTGAGCGATGCAATGGCTATTATCAAAAAATCAATAACAAATGCAGGGGAGGCTGTGGGGAAAAAGGAACCCTTCTCCACTGTTGGTGGAAGTGCAGACTGGTGCAACCATTGTGGAAATCAGTGTAGAGATTCCTCAAAAAATTAGAATTAGAGCTCCCATTTGACCCAGCTATTCCCCTCCTGGGTATGTTCTCAAAAGAATTAAAAGCATAATTCCACAATGATATATGTGCACTCATGGTTATAGCGATATAGTTTGTAATCTTGGAAAGAACCCAAATGTCAACCAAAAATGGATAAGAAAATAGGTTTTATATAATAGAGTACTACTCAGCCATATAGAAGGATAGACTTGAGACCTTTATAGCTAAATGAGTGCACCTTGAGACTATTTTCTTAAGTGAAATAAATCAGACGTGTAAATATCACATTGTCTCTCTGGTGTGAGAAACTGAAAGTGTAAATAAGGACCAAAATTTATAATAGATAATATGAAAAAGAAAGAAACTGTTCAAAATGAAAGGGAAACTGTGAAGGAGGAGGGAGGGAAATAGGAAGGGAAAAGGAAAAAAACAAGAAAAGAAGCAAAGCAATGGAAACAAAGCTTTTATATACAAGGAAGGAAGGGGGTGTTGAGGGGAGAGTGGGGATTGGGAGAAACAGAGGAATCAAGATGTACCATGTACAGGTACAAATTCCTTTTGATGAATGTGATTGTTATGTATACTTAAATTGTACCAATAAAATTAATTTTTAAAAATCTGGGAAAGTAATCAGGGTGTATAACATATATGGTCTCATAAACCAGATTGAGTAGTTTCAACTTTAAGGCCAATAGCAAGCTAGATTTTAAATGGTTTTAGACAAAGATTTGATTTGATTAAATTTTAATTTTAAAAAGAATATACTGAAGTCAGGAATGGGGAGAGGAAAAAGTGTACTCTTGAAAAAAATTATATTATTTTAGAGTAGAGTTAAGCTGATGTATTAAAAAAAATAGAAGATTAAAGAGGCACAAATAATAGAGAAAAGTCATAGACATCTTGATGAACTGTATTAACAATAGTGCTCTTTAGTGAAAGATAGCCAAAGATTTAATAGGTTTGGAGTAAATCAGTGTTCAATTTTAGGTATGTTGAGTTGTAAATGTTAATTATTTTCAAATGGCAATTAAAACTGGCAATAGTAAAAACAGAAATTTAGATTCTTAGTTTGCAGTGAAAGAATTCATGATGAAATTATCCTACTCTAGCATTCTTGCATGGCAGAAATCAAATGGAGCTGAGTAGTAGTTTTGGCGCTGTAGGTGGGTAATGTGCTATCTAGTATGTCACAGTTCTTATTCAGCCTTTTAAACTCATAGCATACCTGCCTGATTCCTGTGGACTTTTAAATTCATGATATTCATAATAAATTCATAATATTCACATATTACATGGGATTAGATGGTATTCTAGGTCAGAATACAAAGCAGTATCAATATTTAAGATAGGAAAATATTGAAAGATCAACAAACAGACTTCAGATTCAAATATTTTGTATTGTTTTGGGCAGAATATTTCATGGCTTTCAAACCATTATGGTGAATGGGAGGAAGAGAAATGAAGTGGGATAACCAGAAGAAATACTGAGCATTGTGTAGATGCTGTTATATGAATTTAAGTTCACTGATTATTCTAAATTAATTTTTTGAAATTTTTATAATCCAGAGTAATATTTTTCTATATCCTGAAAAATTCATTATACATAACAGAAATTTAATCCTTGTAAACATAATCCTACATTATTTTTCTGAACTAGTGAATTTTATAGTCTAAGGATCTAAGCGGATGAGTCTTGCATATAGTTTCATTTCCTAAACCATATTTCAATGATTCTCTTAATATGATAAATGAAAAAAGATTTCAGTAGACTAACAAGTTCAGAAAATATTGATTTGTGATAACTTTTTGCATAGAATCAATTCTAAGAAGTTTTGTAAGAAAATATATTTAACTTTGTTTAATTCAGTTTCCCAAACTTTAAGAACATGAATCGCTCTTTGTGTGAAATGTCTTATGTCTCCATTAGTTTAAAATGGAGTAAAAGTAGTTCAATCAAACCTGAGAGACAGAGGTTTATTTTTGGCTTATTGACTATTGTTAGTTACTAAAGGGTAACTTAAAGACATCCTTTATTGAAAGTATTTATATCTTTATGAAAGCTCCATTTATGTAGTTGTAGTATATATAAGTCAGTTTCAAATTTTTAGAGGTTCCTATATTTAGCAAGTAATGATAAATCTGATTTTTATGTGGAACTTTGTTCTTAAAACTGATTTTTAAAGATTGCAGTTTCTTTAGTGTCAATAGAGGAAAGGAAAAAAATCATAAAGAAAACCAAAAATTCACATGAATTTGAGCTTAACTCCTTAATTTCTTTACTTCAGTCTCTAACAGGAAGGTAATTTAATGTTTACTTTTCAATTACTGCTTTGAATTGATTTAACAGGTCCACCAAGACTCATCCAGGTCCAGTTGTACATTTAAGTGATAGTCCAAGAGATGAAGGGAAAGTGAGTATCATAATATCATTATACTTGCTTTTATTTTACTCATTCTTGAAAAAAGGTAATTCTCTTCCTCTCCCCTGTGCCCCCTTCTTCCTCTTTCTCTTCTTTTCCTCCTCTTTATTATTATTATTATTATTATTATATACTAACCAGCTCGCTCTGTTCAAAGCATTCAGTGTCATATGAAAATTAAAATTTGAATATATGAGTGAGAAAATGAGTAAAGGGATGAATTGCTGTTGCTTATAATAGTCCCTAACTAAATATTCAGTATCAACTGAAGCTAAATTTGATATTTAATTTGAATCTAGAGGAAGTTAACATGTAGAACAGTTTTTATTATCTAACATTTTAAGCTTGAATTTCATAATGTGATATCAGTATCATTAATCATTTGTCTTTGTTGTTTGGTTTTCATAGTGATAAATGGTCAATATTAAATAACATAAATTAGCCAATCTTATAAAAATGTACTAATATATAAAATGTTAACAGAGTACAGAAATAATCCTTATTCACTTTAATTATTTCATAA
>NW_004624731.1:27017806-27033394 GCF_000247695.1 Heterocephalus glaber | reverse complement strand
TAGAGTTGAAGCCAAAGACAGTTTGATTGGGATCAGAAAAAATTTTTCTTAAATGTTATTCAAATAAGAATTTTATGTTAAAATATTTTTCTTTTGGAATGTAGAGTGATATAACATATCTACTTTCCTCCCCTATTCTACTTGTTTTTAATTATTATTTTATTAGGCTATTCATTCAATTGATTGGCATCATGAAGGCAAACAGTTCATGTGCAGCCATTCAGATGGTAGCTTGACTTTATGGAACCTGAAAAGCCCAAGTCGCCCTTTCCAGACCACAATTCCACATGGTAAGATATATGCTTTCCAAAGAAATAAGACACTAGAGATACAGTGCCTTGACTTGAAATAAGGGTGGTGGTATCAGTATATATAATAGAAAAAGGTTTTTGATTCTAAATATTTTTTCTGCCAACTCACTTCACTTTGTAAGCTATCCTTAGAGGCTGTCTCAACCAAAAATTAGATAATGCATGGTTGATAATGGATCTCTTCTAAGGTAGAAGTGATAATATATAGGAAATTAGGACAGTTTCAAGGGTTGAATAGGAATTGAGAGAACAGAAGTATACTGATCTGACTTTCAAAACTAATTCTTGTACTAATTGTACTGTCTTGTTTTCTAGATTCTTCCATTTATTTCCATTCTTGCCATTTTATTCTACTAAAATATGAGAACTGTAGTTGTAATTATATGTTTTATTTATCTTTTTATCTTCTATAATGAAAAGATGATTTTAATCCAAAGAAAGGATTTACATTTGATAAGTATATTGAGGAGATCAAAAATTCCATGTTTGCCTCATACCTTTGGTTATTTGTAAGCAGGGAGAGGTCAAAACCTAACAGTTAATTACACATTCTGCTTTATAGTTTCTGAGCATATCACTCACTATCACATAATCTGCTTTACTAAGTGATTCCTCTACATTTAGATGCCTACTTAAAATGCTTTTTTTAGAGGTTGCCATTATAAGAAACCTTAAGTAGGTATTTGCTATACATGCCACTCGGGATTAATTATTTGCTTCTAAGATAAGTTCCCTGCACTCCCTTTCCCTTATTTCCCTGATTTATCATGCCTTTTATATGTAAATGTATCACATGATATATTTATAAATTTTCTTTTTAATTCCATGTAATATCAAAATTCAGTTTTGTTTTGGTTTTTTTAGCTCAACTGAACATTTAACACTTTCATGTGTTGACCACATTCATCTTTGCTTTATCAGTTTGGGTTGTTTTCTATAATTCTTCTTTCCTGTTGAAATAAAGCTCTATTCACAGATTGTTGAAAACATCAACATCTGTGTCTTTCATAACATATAAATCAGATTAAATCCCTACTGCATCACCATCTCATAGATAAGAAGCAAGTACCAGTAATTTTGATACTAGAAACATCCAATATGTATCTATCTACATTCTGTAGGTTTATTTTGTTCCTTTTTGTATTAGTCATTTTTATTTTGTAAAATAAAATATTCTCTAAATGCCATTTTAGTTGTATCTTATGCTCTTACATATAATTTCATTAATGTTATAAAATTTTTATTAATATTAAATTTAAGGATTTTTTCCTTTTCCTATTATAATTCTCCTTTGACACATGAGTTATTTAGATATATGTTTTCAAGTATCTAAACATTTTTTGTGTGTGATGGATTCTAAGAGTGTAACCAGAGAATGTAATGTGATACTAGATCTATAAAATTTACTGAGATTTGCTTTATAATTAAAGCATAGCCAGTTGTCCTCAACATTCCAAGTGTTCTTGGGAAGAACATACATTTCTTTCTTTTTTTTTTTTTTAGAACATACATTTCTTAACTGCCTTATGAAGGTCAAATTTAAAGTTGGATTTGTGTAGATTAAATTTTTGCCAATTTTTAGTTTGATATTTAAATTTCAAGAAAGGTGAGTTATATTTTTATTATAATGGATTTTTTGTCATTCTGTTCACTTCTGATTTATATTTATTAAAAATCAAATAGGGAAAGGTGATTGAGAGCACTTATTCAATTTTATGTGATCTTACTGATACTTGTCTAGTGCTACCAAATATTGAGATAGTAGCATTAAAATTTTTTAACATAATTATAGATTTGCCTGTTTCTAACATTTTTCTGCCCATTTTTGCTTAATGTATTTTGAGGTTTTGTTATTGGGCATCTATTAGGTTTCTGATAGAGTGCATATAGTTGAGTCTGGTGTTTTTATCCAGTCTTAGTGTTAGAATGTTTAGTTCATTAATGTTAAATGTAATTACTGACAATTTTGAATATAGGCCTACTGTTTCATTACTTGTCTTCTATTGGTTCTATCATATTGTTATTGTTTTTCTTTTTACCCTTTCTGTATTCTTTTGAATTATTTGAATATTTTAAATAAAATTCCATCTGAGTTTATACATTTTTTTATCTTCACTTTTTACTTGGTTGCTCCAGAGATTACAGTATAGTTCCTTAAATACTCAAGGTCTTTTAGAGCTAACATTATAACAATTCACATAAAATATGGAAAGCTTGTAACCATTTAGATCTCTTTGTCTTACTCCACTGTCTTTTATGCTGTAGTTATCACTTGATATGCCTAAATTTATTGTCATGGCTTTTGCTTTTAATATTCATGTGTATTATTTAATTAAGAAAAAGTCTCTTGTATTCCTATTATTTTATTTTGAATATTTTTTAGAATTTCATGTATGTCTAGAGGAAATTAATTCAATTAGCTTTCTTAATCTAAATATCATCTTTTTTCTGAATTCCTTTTTTCTTTTATAAAAGTGTTTTATTACATAAAAATTTAAATAGCTGACATAAATTGAATAGTATATCTCATTCAACTTCAACGTCAATTAATCATGTGCAATTTTAGCATATATTAGAATGAGTTTCATTTTGACATATTTGTACATGCATATTTATTTAGGTTGGCATGATGCATTTTCCTATAAATGGAATAATTTTGTGCTTTATTGCTGAATAATACCCTATTGTGTGATCCCAAGCTGTTTCATGTCTTAACTCTTTTGAATTGTACTGTAAAAAAAAAAAAGACTATAGTGACTGTACTAATTTACATTTCCACCAACAGAGTCTGGGTGCTCCTTTTCCATACATCTTCTTCAGCATTTATCGTTATTGTATTCTTCACAATGGCCATTATAATTGACATGAGATGGACCTTCGATGTAGTTTTGATTTGTGTTTCTCTAATTTGTCTTCATTCTTAAAGGCTATTTTTGGTACATTTGGATTTCTGAGCTGACTTTTTGTGTTTTTTGTGCATTGTTTTTACATTTTATTAGTGTAATTTTACAAAATATTGGACTTTTCTGTGGTATTCTCACTCATGCATATAAAATATGTTGATCATATCCAACCCCTCATTACCTTCCCTTATATATGTCTTCCTTTTCTCCCTGACCCCCTTCCTCTTGTCTAATAGTCTCTCTTATGTCATCTTTCTTTTCTAAATTGCACATATTAGGGAAAATATGTGATACTTGCTTCTCGGAGTCTGGCTTATTTCACTTAACATGATGATCTCCAGTTCCATTGATTCTTCTACAAATGTCATGATTTTGTTCTTTGACTCAATAGTAATCCATTTAGTTTTTTAAAATAATGAAGTTTTGTCTAGCTTCCATATGTTGTGAGTGAAGAATCTTCTATGGTTTCAATATTGCTTTACCTGTACATAATGTGTTATTTCTCTTCTGGTTGTTTCCAACCAATATTTTATATCTCTTATTTTCGGCAGGTTAGTGGTGTTTTACCTAACCTTGGCTTCTTCAACTTTATTATTCTGTGATGAGTTTTACTGAACTTTGTTTTTCTGGTACTGAGAATTGGTCCCAGAGCTTTCATACTGAGATGAATCTCCAGCCCTTTTCATTTTTTAATTTTTTAGTTTTATTTTGATATTGTCTCACTAAGTCACTGAGTTGCCAAGGCTGAGCACAAAACTTGCAGTCTTCCTGCCTTAGTATCCCAGAATGCCTGGATTACAGGCATGCACCAGCACACCTGGCTCTAAACTTCTTAAACCTAAAAATTTATGTTTTTCATAAAAATTGGAAATTTTTTAGTTATTTCTTTCCTTAAATACGCTTTTTTCTCCTTCATTGTCTTTCTATGATATCATCATTTGTCTATTGGAACTTTTAGTGTTATATATCTGTCAACCTGTTCACTTATTTATGTCAATATATTTTTCCTCTGAATTTCAGATTGGGTAATTGTTATTGACCTGTCTTTAGTTTACCTGTCCCTCGCATCTTAATTCTGCTGTTAAGACAATCAGTTATTTTTTATTTCAATTTTTCCATTGATACTTTTTATGTTTTTCTCTGCTGAGATTTCCTTTTCTTATTCATTATGAGGATTACTTTCTTTTAAGCATTGAACTCAGTCATAATATATCTTTTTTAAAATTCTTTTAGTGGTACATTATGGGTATACAATACATTTACATGTCTCTTAATCTTTTATCCGATAATACCAACATCCACTTTACCTTAAGGTTGGCCTCTGTTCCCAAATGGTTGATATTTTCCTGCTTCTTTATATTTTGATTATATTTTACATAATGTAGATATTATGTTGTGTTGCCCTAGAATATGTTTTTGTTTCCCTCCCCTCCTTTGTCATTGTCTCTCCTAAAATTAGAAAGCATAAGGAGAAGCACTTCATTATTTTCTAGAAATCAAATTTTTCTATCCTGAAAAAGATACATTGTCTGAAGCTCAGGTTGTTAGACAATGGTGGGCTAAAAGGAAAAGTACAACCTATGAGGCTGGATTCTTCTGTTTGAATTGAGATTAACACTGTGATGGCATTACTTTTATAGCTGGTTCCTCAGACATTGACTTTCTTTCACAGTAAAAGTTTTGAATATATAATCTTCACTCACAATACCCTTAATTAAACTCACAGACACATACACACATACGTGCAGCATATTTTTACATATATGACATTATATCAGATCCTATAAAAATAATAATGAAACTGTTACTCAGAAAGTCATTTCCATAGTAACTACTTTTATGTAACCTTTTTCTGGAAATACTAGCTAATATAATTAGACCTCAAAAATGGGTTATGAAGTTTAAAATTTGGGGAAGAAAATTTGAAATTTTAGTAGCTTTTTGATAGTGTAATTTCACAATTGAAAATAAAAACTAATTAGGGAAATTATTATGTATGACATTAGAATTCTGTATACAATACAAACAAAATATGATGGATGAATAAATAACACTGAAATAGTTTTAAGTAAGAGCACACACATGAATACCTTGGAGTAAACATTAAAGTAAGTTTCAAGTATTATTTCTATTATGGGACGTAAACAGGAGACTTGAATAAATGAAAAACCTACACTTTGTGTGCATAGGATAGACTCAATATTGTAAGAATGTTATTTACCTGTATAACGCTTCACAAATTCAGCTTGTTGCCAAGGAAAGTAATAGTGTTTTTTTTTAATTAGATGAGCTAAAATGCAGAAAAAATAAATTTAAAATAGGTGAAGTATTTAGATAGGGATTAAAGGTCAATTATAGGTCATTTAGGGAGTTAGATATCCTTAACAGTTTTTAACAAATTAGAAAAATATTGAATACATAGGTTCTTACATTTTTTTTAGAAAGCAGTCTTATTTACAATACTACCAAAAGTACATAGGAATAAATTTAGCCAAGAAAATGAATGACCTCTACAATGAAAATTACAAAATGCTGATGAAACAAATTGGAGAAGACAACAGAAAATGGAAGACCTCCCATGTTCATGGTTTGGAAGAATTAATATTGTTAAAATGTCCACACTATCTAAACTGATTTACAGAATCAGTGCAAATACCTATCAAAATACTAATGACATTCTTCCTAGAAGTAGAAAAAGAAATCTTAAAATTTGTATGGAAGCAAAAAAGACCCCAAAATAGATAAAGCAATCTTGGACAAAAAGAACAAAGAGGAATCACAATAACTGTTCTCAAAGCATACTACAAATGAGAGACTTCTGGGAAGATTGCCAAATGGTAAGCAACAATTCAGCCTCTCCAAGATTCAGAATCCAGACACTGGAAAATAAAAACTTGTGGAGGAAAGGAGGTAGGGCAGGTGAATCCCTGAGACCCAGGAAAGAGCTAGTGAGGAAAAATGGAGCCTATGGTAAAATTGGAGAGACAGATCACAGCACAAGGAAGAGGCAATCTGCACTTTCTTCAGGGCTTTTGGTTCATGGTTCATGAGAAAGGAAGGCAAATCTAAAGAGATGAAAGCAGGGAACTCCAGAGGCCTTCAGGGAGAAACACAGTGGTGGAACAGATCAGTGATGCTGTGTACTTTTAACAGCTGGTAAGTGACTGCAATCCAAGCATCTGCCATATCCCCTGGAAGACAGTGCTTGGTTGGATGCTATTTTAGGGAGGGGCCAAATGAACCCAGGACTCAGAGCAGCCATAGGTTGACTTCATTTCAGGGCTCCCAGTGTTATCTTCCTACCATGACTGGGTGAGGGACAGCCATAGGAGGTGTCCATGGTCAGGCAGCTGTAGTCAGGCTGGCAAGAGACACCCAGAATGTTTTAAACTAAATGGCCCAGGTCCCACCCTCATGACCAGAGGCCAGGTTCAGCCTGAATCTCCTTGGATTTCAAAGCCCCAGAATTGGTACCCTCCCATAATCCTACTACCTTTTTGCTGGTGACTTTATCTGGCACAGATCTGGGCTCTGACTGCTTTCTTTGTCTATCAGCAAGAGCAAGAACATGTCTTGAACTGGACACTATCCCAAAACTATAGGTCCTGGAAGATAACCACAAGGTTGAAATCACAGAGAATTTTTTTTTCTTTTTGTTTTTGTTCATTTGGTTGGGTTTGTTCTGTGATTGTGAGCATTGTTTTTAGCTTTTTTTGTTTTTATTTTCTTTTTCTCTTCTTTCCTTCCCTTCTGTCTTTACCAGGTTCCTGAAACTTGGGTAATCCTTCTTTGTCCTTCTGCCTTGTTTGTAATCTTTCTTTTTTTATTTCTCTATTTTTCCACTTCTTTCTTTTACATTTTTCCCCTTATTCCTTATTTTTTACTCTCTATGTAGTCTCTTCCTTTTTCCCCTTTTTTTCTTCTATTTTTTGCCAGTAGTTGTCATACCTTTACCTTATTCTGTAAACATCCTTCTATTCCCAAATAGAAGAATTCCCTTTATTACTACTTCTCTTTCTCGCTTCTCATACCATAGAGTTTAAGGCTTTGAAGTTTTCCTTTTGCATCTCCCTCATTCCCAAACCCTAAATCTTTAATAGTGTGACCATAATCATTGTTATTCTTTTGATAATTGACTCTGTAAAATTACTGTTGAATTCTTATCCACCATTAGTGAAAATATAGCTGCAGTATTTAATACAAATTAGCTATGAGTCAATACTTGGGTGATATTTACAACATAATTGCCAGTTTCTTTATGATTAAGGGTGATACATAACTGGTTCTTATGATATGTTAATATCTAATTTGTCTTGGGTGATACTACTGAAGCTAATTTACTTGATACTGACAGGGTCCCATAACTGTCACTATTTCTCTGCAAGCCCACAGCCAGATTGTTTTTGTGACATTAACAATACTAGAGTACATTCCTAGAGAACCTTGTTCCTGGGCTAACTACACTGCATTCGTCACTCCCAAATTAATAAAAGTGGTTGGATTTTTGGGGTGGTGGCAAAGGATTATAGTTAGGGGGGCCAGGGATTTAGCTCAGTTGTTACACCGCCTGTCTCGAAAGCACAGGGACCCAAGTTCAATCCCCATTATCAAAAAAAAAAAAAAAAAAAAGGATTATAGTTAGGGATACCCAAAGCAAATGACTGCAAATCAATGAAAGAAATCAGATCTTTATACTAGCATCAAAGTCTTTAGACTATAGGCATCCACAAATTTAAGCACAAAAACAATAGAAACATGGGAAGAAAAGTCAACAAAATGCCTCCCAAAACTTCAGTTCTCCTGAAGCCAAACCAGGGAGCACTGAGGTTTAAATCACAGACCTGAATTACTTGAAAGGTTAACGGAGGTTAGAAAACAACTCAAAGAGCTATTTGATGGGATTGGAAAATATATAAGTAAATAGATAATGAAAGTAATAGCCCAAAAGATACAAGAGCTCTCAGAAGACACTAATAAAAAAATAAGTGAGCTAAACAAAATGGTACAAAACATAACCAGTTTACCACAGAATTAAGAGACCATGTAAAAGTTTTGATCAGAAATCTAGGAGATAAAAATCATATTGAAAGTATAGGCAGTAGTACAGAGCAATGTGAGGACAGAACTTCAGAACTGGAAAGCAGTGATGGCTTCAGAGACATCCAACAACTGCTAGAAAATTCAAAGAAGATTAACAAGTATAACTGGTATTGCCTTTTTTTCTCCACACTTAAGTCACTTTCTCCTTTCATCTTTGAGTCCTTCTTTCCCTTCACCCTCATTTTCCTTCATCCTTCTTCCTGTTCCTGCTATCATTCTACCTTCTTCAATAAATGTACTACTTAAAACATACTACACACTACTACTACTACTACTACTACTAATAATAATAATAATAATTGGGGTAAGTAAAAAACCAGAAGACAACACAAATGGCATAAAAAGCCTATTCACAGAAATAATGGCACAAAACTTCCCAAATATAGGGAAAAAATAAACATGTAGATAAGTGAGGCATATAGAACCCCAAAGAGCCATAACCAAAAGAACCTCTCCACTGCACATTATACTCAACATTCCAGAAGTACATCACAGAAACAAAATCTTAAAACATGTTAGAGAAAGGCAATGAATCACATACAAAGGTAAACTCATTGAAGTTGTTATTCCTAATTTCAAACAAAGTGAATTTCAGTATTAGACAAAGCTAATAACCGATCAGAAGTCACAAAGAAAGCCACTACATATTGGCTAAGAGAACAATTCAACAGGAAGAGTGAACGTTTACCACACCCAACTTCAAAAAACAAACACTGATGGACATGAAAAACACCAATACAGATAAACACCAATACAATTGTAATGGAGGATGTCAATGTCCCACTGTCATAAATGGACAGATCAACTAGACAAAAAATCAACAACAACAAAAAAATCAAACCTTTTTGATTCAAATCTTTGAACAAATGAATTTAAGAGATATCTACAGAGTGTTCATCCAACAACTACAGAATATACATTCTTCTCAGCAGCATGAAACTTTCTCCAAATTAGACCATATACTAGCAAATAACTCATGCTTAAGTAAATGCAAAAGAATCAAAATTACCCCATGCATATTATCAAACCACAGTGCAATGAAACTAGAAATCAATGGCCAAAGACAACACAAAAGCTATGCAAACATATGAAAAAGTATACACTCTTGAATAATCAGTGGGCCACAAATGAAATCTGTAATCTACAATCAAATGATAATGTCAGTATGAAATATTGGAACCTATAGGACACAATGCAGTTACAAGAGGGAAGTTTATAACAGTGAATTCTTACATCAGAAAATTAAAATGAACTCAAATAAATAAGCTAACGGTGCACCTCAAGGTCCTAGAACAATGATGGCAAAGTTACAACATCATTGACCACTCTAAAGAGTTCACCATCACTGTCCTAGAAAATCAAGAACAGTTGAAACCCAAAGCTAGTATGAGGAAGGAAATTATACAGATCAGGGCAAGCATTAATGAAATTAAGACTAAAAAATAATACAAAGAATCAATGAATCAAAGTGTTGATTCTTTGAAAGATTAAACAAAGTGGACAAATTCTTACCCAGTCTTAGCAAAATAAGGAAAGAATAGTCCCAGATCCTTGGAATTAGAAAAGGAAAAGGCAAAACCACAATGAATTCTGCTGTAATCCATATTATGAATAACTGTTCTGAGAATCTGTAGTGTAATAAAATGGAAAATTTGGAAGATATGAATAAATTCCTAGATACATATGAATTACTAAAGCTGAACCAAGAAGATATAAAATCCTGATTAATCCAACATCAGTCTGTGAAGCTGAAGTAGTAATAATAATTTATTTAAAATACTGCTAACTAAAAGATGCTCTGGTTCTAACTGATTCACTTCCAAATTCTACAAGAATCTTTAAAGATCTAATGCCAGTACTCCTCACACTTTTGAGTGAAATTAAGAGGGAAGCAGTGACCTCAAAGACGTTCCTGGAAACAAGAATTACCTAGATATGAAAATTAGAAAAGGACCCAACCAAAAAACAGAACTGCAGGCCAATGTCAAAGAACATAGGTGCAAAAGTCCTTAATAAGATACTGGCGAGCAGAATCCAGCAAATCAACAAAAGATCTACATCATGACCAAGTTAGATTCATTCCAGGGATGAAGGATGGTTCAACAAATGCAAATCAGTAAACATAATACACCACATAAACAGAACCAAGGACAAAAATCACATGATCATCTCAGTAGATGGAGAAAAAGCATTTAACAAAATCCAATATCCATTCATCATAAAAGCACTGAAGAAAATAGGAATAGAAGGCTTTTATCTCAATCTGATAAGAGCCATCAATAACAAACCAACTGCTACCATCATACCAAATGAAGAGAAGCTGAAAGCTTTCTAAAATCAGGAAAAAGACAAGGATGTCTGCTATTCCCACTCTTGTTCAAATAGTTCTCAAATTTAGCTAATGCTAGAGCAATTAGACGAGAAAAAATAGAGTATTGATAGGGAAGGAAGAAGTTAAATTATCATTATTTGCTGATGATGTAATATTCTACATAGAAGACCCCCAAAATACCACTAAAAGACTCCTAGAACTAATAACCAAATTCAGTAGCATAGCAGGTTACAAAATCAGCACTCATATTCAATGGCATTTCTGTACACCACTAACAAACTCAAGAAGGAAATTAGGGAAATAATACCTTTCACAATAGCATCAAGAAAAATGAAATGGTTTAGAATTAACCTAACCAAGGCAGTGAAAGACCTCTACAATGAAAACTATAATACTGTGAAAAAGACTGAAGAGGATATCAGAAAATGGAAAGATATCCCCTGTTCCTGGATAGACAGTACCAATATAGTTTAAATGGCCGTATTTCCAAAACTGTTACATAGATTTAGTGAAGTCCCAATCAAAATTCTAACAATATTCCTTACAAAACTGGGAAAAGCAACCCTAAAATTCATATGGAACCAGAAGAGACTGAGAATAGCAAAAACATTTCTGGACAATAAGGGCATAGCAGTGGGCATCAAAATCTTGGACTTCAAGTTACATTATAAAGCTACTGTGACAACAATCCCATGGTACTGCATGAAAAAAAACAGACTTGTGGATCAATGAAACAGAATAAAAGATACAGAAAAAATTCCAGGCACACTTAGTTACCTTATCTTTGACAAAGGGGCCAAACACTTTCATTGGAGGAAAGATAGCCTCTTTAACATAATGCAAACTTGCTGGATACCATGTGCTGAAGGTTGAACCTAAACCCATACTTCTTAGCATGCACTATACAAAAATCAAAATGAATCTATATCTAAATATTAGAACAAAAACTCTGCTGGAAGACAAAATAGGTAAAATTCTTGAACATGTAGATGTAGGCAAAGACTTCCTGAACAAAATCCTCATTGCACAAGAATACCACGAATCAATAAATGGGATCACATCAAATTAAAAAGATTATGCACAGCAAAAGAAACTACCAATAGAGTGAAAAGACAACCTACAGAATGGGAAAAAAAAACTTTGCTAGCTGCTCCTCAGAGTATTAATATTTAGAAGAAATAAAGAACTCCAAAGAATTAGACTCGCCAAATTTAAAGACAATAAAAAAAGACAACTGAAAGGAATAGACACTTCTCAGAAATGACCAGTACAAATGACCAATAAATTCATGAAAAATGTTCAATGTCACTGTACATTCAAGAAATGAAAAATAAAACAGCAATGAGATTCCATCTCACTTCAGCAAGAATGGCTGTCATCAAGAAATCAACCATGAACAAATGCTCACAACTCCGTGGGGAGAAAGGAACCCTTCATTGTTGGTACAAGTGGAAAGTGATGCCACCACTAAAGAAATAAGTATGAAGATTTTTTCAAAAAATGAAAAAGAGAAATTTCATTTGACCCAGGGTATCCCCCTTCTAGATACAGTCTCAAAGAGTTAAAGACATGATACCACACTGATTTATGCATACCCATATTTATAGCACCACAATTCATAATAGCTATATCTTGTAAACAACCTATATGTTCATAAATGAATGAATAGAGAAAATGTGACATTTATACACAATGGAATACTACTCTGCCATAAAGAAGGATAAACCTGTAGGAAAATGGATGTACCTTGAGCCATAATGTTAACATAATTCAGACAAAAGCTTTAATATTACATAGTTTCTCTCATATGAAACTCAATTTATATATAAAGCATGAAATAAATAGGAAAAAAGTGAGAGAAATTTATTGCTGTCTAGTGAGGACAATGCATGTAAAAGTGTACTTTAATACAATTACATGTGTTTTACATTTTTTGGCGTATTAGTCTTATTTTTAATATGTATATATGATGATTAACTTTGTGAAATGTTAAAAGATAAATGAATCTGATGCTGGCAAAATTAAAGAGAGGTAGAAGGAGGAAGAAAACAATTGAAATTTGTTATTTACATATACCAGTTCTCTGCAATGAATGTAATCATTATGTGCTGCAAACATGTACTAATAAAAATCTCCCCCCCCAAAAAGTAACCAAGATAGAGCTAAAGTAACCAAGTCAGGATGGTACTTGTATAAAAACTGACATAGACCAGTAGAAGAGATAAAATATAGATTCCAGAAATGAATCTGCATTACCAACAGTCTACTGATTCTTGACAAAGTCTCAAAAAACATAATGGAAATGGACAACCTCTTCTGTAAATGGTGCTGGGAAAATGGATGTTCATGTGAAGAAAACTGAAACAACTAATATTTCATATTACATACAAAAACTCAATGGATCAAAGACCTAAATATAAAAACTAAAACTCTAACATTACTCATGGAAAACATAAATGGAGCACTTCAAGACATTCATATAGCCAATTATTTTATAAATGAGATCCCAAAAGCACAGAGAACAAAAGCAAAAATAAATGGGATTATATCTCATTATGAAACTACTGTACAGCACAAGAAATAGCAGAAATGAGACAACATACAAAATGAGAGAAAATATTTGCAAACTGTTCACATGACAGTATAAGTATGTAGAATGTATAAGGGGCTCAAAATTCACCTCAGTAAAACCAATAAATATAATTTTTAAAATTGATAAATGAACTGAATGGATAATAATCAAAAGAAGTAATACTAATATCCTATCAGTACATGAAAACTTGTTCCACATCACTAGGCATCAGAGAAGTGCAAATGAAAACTCACACTTCACTAAGAATGGCTATTACTAAAAAAGCAAAATATAGCTAAGTGGTGGGTAGAGCACGGAAAAAAGCTGGGCTGGGGATTTAGCTCAGTGGTTCTGCTGCCTGCCTTGTAAGCACAAGGTCTCAAGTTTGATCCCCAGTACCAAAAAAAAAGAAAAGAAAAGAAAGAAAGAAAAAAGCAATGCTTAAAAACTGCTGGCAGGAATGTAAAATAGTGTGACTATTAATCACGATATGTTCACTTAACTGGATTACAAAATTCATAGCAAATTAGTAAATCACTGTTTAGGTTGCATTTGTGGGGTGTTTTCAGAGAGGAGGGAACCCCTGCCCATGTGGGTAGTACAAACCATTGGGTTTGTATTCTGGATGGAAGGAAAAGAAAATAAGCAGAAAGGTGACAAGCATTTTAAGGAGCTCTATTTCACTGGAGTGTGTGTGTCTTCTGTTGCCAGTCATCTGTAAACATCTGATTCAAGCTTCTTCAGCTTTCCAGTGAAGAATCTTACCAGACACTCTCCAGGAAGCTTCCAAGCCTTTGCTCTTGAAGTGGTGCTGTATCTTTGATCCCTCTTGTTCTGTGGCTTCTAGCTTTTTGAACTGTGTGCTAAATTGGATCTTCTGGCTCTCTAGTGTGCAGCTGGCTATTGTGGACCATTCCTGCATCTAATCTTTAAGCTTACCAAATAAATTTCCACTTATATAAATTCTATGGGCCGGGTATTTAGCTCAGTGATTTCACCACCTGCTGTGCAAGCACAAGGACCCGAGTTCAATCCCCAGTACCCCCCCAAAAAAGTAAATTCTATATATTTTTTCTAAATACTATATATTATGTATTCTCTCTCCATGTATATGTGTATATATGTATATATATATATGTATATGTATACATATGTATGTGTGTGTGTGTAATCTACCAACTTCCTCTAGAGAACCTTAACAGTACAATTAGTGTAGCCATTATGGTGAACAATATGGAGGTTCCTCAGAAATCTAGAAGTAGATGTACATAAGCTCTTACTTTTCTGAGTATACAAATATTTAAAGGAAATGAAATCAGCACATCAAAGATATAACTTGTGCTCCCAAGGTTATTGTAAAATATTTAAAAATTGACTATTAAGATCACAAAGAAAATCTTAAATTTTTTAAAGTAGGAGTAATGAAAGTATTCTTTGATGGCATTGGAGTGAAATTGAATTAATTTAAAAAGTAAATATTCTTCTAGTGAGATTGGAATAGCATTCAAACCAAATGGGAAATAAATATAAAATTGTACAACATGGGAAATTTATTGAAAATACAATATCCTCAAACTAAGGAGATCATTTGTGAGAAGGATTATAGGAAAACACAAAACATAGATTTCCACTCAAAAGTTAGAAAAGAACAGGCGGGATGCGCTGGTGTTGTGGAGAGGAAACTCGTGCTCTGCTCCCTGCCGCAGAGCCGGCCCGCGCCGGGAAGTTGTACATGCTCCCGCATCTCCACAACAGCTGGCAGGTGGATCGAGCCATCCTCTCGGAGGAGGACCGAGTTGTGCTCATTGAGTTCGGACACTACTGAGATCCTACCTGCATGAAGATGGATGAGGTTCTGTACAGCATAGCCAAAAAGCAATAGCAGATGATGGAGGAATCTTCCTCCTCTTGTTACAAGCCTTGTTTGGATATCTCAGGTGTTTTAAAGTTAAAAATTTTGCAGTTATTTATCTCATGGATATTACCGGAGTACCTGGCTTCAACAAAATGTATGAGTTATATGATCTATGTACTGTCATGTTTTCCTTCGGGAACAAGCACATCATGATTGACTTGGGCACTGGCAACAACAAGATTAATTCTGCCATGGAAGACAAGCAAGAAATGGTTGACATAATAGAGACTGTGTAGCGTGGTGCCCGTAAAGGCCCCAGCCTGGTGGTGTCTCCCAAGGACTATTCCAGAAAATACAGATATTGAAGTGCTGTCGTCATAATCTGTGCAGATAAATGCTGTGGAGATATTTGCATGTGGAAATAATTTCTTTTTTTTCCCCATTAAGTTTATTGGTACATTTTAGGTATAAAATATAGTTACATTCATCATTGGGATCTTGTACCATTACATGAG
>NW_004624731.1:26987116-27010934 GCF_000247695.1 Heterocephalus glaber | reverse complement strand
CAAAAATCAAACCAATTTCTGATAATGATGTATGATCAATTTGAAATGTTTAATTTTAGTAACTTCCTAATTGAGATAAAATTTATATAATGTATAATTCATCCATTTTAAAGTATTCATCAGTTTTAGTATGTTTAAAGAATTGTGTGATTATCACCACAATTAAAATTAGAACATTTCTAGTACAACAAACCTATACCTATTTCTAGTTACTCCTCTTTCATCTATAATCTCCCAACCCTAAGTATTGTTGTTGATTTATCTACTAAGAGCATTTCGTGGAAATAAAACCATAAAATATGTGGTCTTCTGTCATTGTCTTCTTTCAATGTAGCAGAATTCTTTTAAGATCGAAGTTGTACCATGTTTTGGTATTTTATTCCTTTTTGGTTAAAAAATTACATTTTGTGGATATAACATTTATCCATTCATCAGTTGATAGCCACTTTGGTTGTTTCCACTTTGAGGATATTAGAAATATTTTAGCTATGAACATTCATATACATATTTTTGTGGGGGCAAGTATGGTATTCAATGTTGGTGTATATAGCTATGATTGGAGTTGTTGTGTCATATATCAAAACTCTGTTGAACATTTTGAGAACATGAAAGACTGCTTTGAAAATTGACTGTACCATTCTACATCTCCATCAACAGTGTATTGAGTCTCCAGTTTTTTTATGTTCTTGCCAGTGTTTGTTATCTGACTTTCTGAGTATAGCTATGTATGGGTGTATGAAGTGATATCTCATTGTGGTTTTTATTGGCATTTTATTAGTGAGAAGTGATGTTGAACAACCTTTCATGAACTTACTGCCCATCTATATATCTTTTTCAAAATATTCAAATCCTTTGCTCATATAGAAATTTTTCCTTAATTTCTGTTTTAGGTTGCTTATTGATACTGTACATGTGCAAATAATTGGTCATAAATTGATTTTTAACTCTGCATTCTTATGTATTAGTTCTAATAGTTTAAAAAATAAAGCAACTGAGGAATTATAATAGTTTAGTAGGCTCCTTAATGAAGTCTATACATGTAGCATATTATATGCAAGAATGGTTTTACTTTTTTTGATAACTGAATGCTGTTTACTTATTTTTCTTGTATAATTCCTTTAGCTAAAACTTCAAGTACCATGTTAGCTATAGATGTCAAGAGTAAATAGCTTTCTCTCCTTTATTGTGGAAGAAAAGCTTTTTTTTTCATTAAGTATGATAATAGCCCTTGGTTTTTCATTGGTCTTTTTTCAGGTTGAGGGTTTCTAAACCACATTTACATTCCAGAGAAAAATCTCACTTCTTCATTGTGATATTTTTGCCTTATCTTATCTAGGATTAATAGTGGCCTCATAAAATGGATGATGGCTTCATGCAATGAGTTGGAAAATGTTTTCTTCTCTTATTTTTTTAAGAGTTTGTAAGATACTAATATTTCAATGGTCTTTAGAATTCAACAGTGAAGCCACCTGGGCCTGGGCTGTTCTTTATGAAAAGTGGCTCCAATTACTAATTCATATTTTGTGATTCTTGAGTTTTGATAGTTTATATCTTTCTAGGAATTTATTGATTTTGTCTAGGTTACCTAACTTGCTGACATATTATTATTCATAGTACTCCATTATAATCATAATTCTATGAAGTTGATAATGGTTCCATTTCACTCTTAATTTTAACAATTTGGGTCTTTTTCTTTTTTCATGGCCATCCTAGCTACAGGTTTGTCAATTTTCTTGATCTTTTCAAAGAACCATCCTTTCTTCCAACATTATTGAGGATGATAAAAATTGTATATTCAACGTATATAACTCAATGTTTTCATATAAAGTAACATACTCATCACATCATATCACATAATTTATTCTCTATCTCTATCTCTTGACAACACTTAAAATCGACCCTCTTATGAAATTTGAAGTACATATTATGATATTGTTAACTTAGTCACATTGTGTGTTACGTGTCCAGGTTTTATTCATTTTGAACAATTGAAAGTTTCTGCTCTTAACATCTCTCTAATACCTCATTTCCTCAGGCCCTGCAACAGTCAGTCTACTTTCTATTTCTATGAGTATATTATAGGTTCTCCATGTAAGTGACAACATGCAGTATTTGTGTCTGTGTCTGGGTTCCTTCACTGAGCATAATATCCTCCAACTTCATTCATATTGTCATATCTTTTTAAAATTCTGGTGTGTATGTGTGTGTGTGTATGTGTCATATTTTCTAGATCTATTCATATGTATGCAATTGGTTTATGTATCTTGGCTATTGTAAATAATGCTGCAATTAATACAGTAATGCAAGTATCTCTCTTAAATACAGTACTAATTTCATTTCCTTAAGAAAGTATATCCAGAAACAGTATTGCTGGATTATGTGGAAGTTATATGCTTAATATTTTGAGAAATTATCATACTGTTTTTTATAATGGCTGTACCAGTTTACTTTCCTACCAACAATGCATAAAACTTTCTTTTTCTCTGCATCCTCATCGTCATTTGTTGTCTTTCTTTTTTTTATAATAGGTATTGTAAGAGAACTGCTATCTCATTGTGATTTTGATTTGCATTTTTCTCAGGATTAATGATGTTAAATACCTTTTCATGTGCCTGTTACCCCTCTTTAAATGGTCTTTGAGAAATATCTCTTTGCCCATGACATTTTTAACTAGATTATTTATTTTTTTCCTACTGGGTTGTTGAATTTCTTATGTAATCTGGATATTGACCCTTTATCAAGTATAAGGTTTGTAAGGTTAGGGATGTAGCTTAGTGGCACTGCACCTGCCTGTCAAGTGAAAGTTCTGAGTTCAATCCCCAGTACTGGAAAAAAAAAGTATAAGGTTTGTAAATACATTCTCTAATTCTATTAATTGTCTTTTCATTCTTTTGATTGTTTTCTTTGCTGCACAAAGGTTTTTTTTTTATTTTGATGCCATGACATTTGTCTATTTTTCTTTTTATTGCCTGTGGTTTTAGTATAATATCCACAAAATAATTGTTCAGATCAATATGAAAAAGGTTTTTTTCCTGTTTTCATCTAACCATTTTATAGTTAGGGTTCTACACTTAATTGTCTGGTACATTTTTAATTGATTTTTGGACATTCTATGAGATAAAAGTCTAATTTCATTATTATGGATACAGGTAACCAGTTTTCCCAACACCATTTATTGATAAGACTATCTTTTCCCCATTTTGTATTTTTGGAATGCTTCTTGAAGATAAACTGACCAAAGATGAATAGATTTGCTTCTGGGCTCTCTCCTATTTAGTTGGTCGGTACATGTTTTTATTCCAGTACTATACTTTTTTGAGGGTTTTTTTTTTTTTTTTGGTACCAGGGATTGAACTCAAGACTTTGAGCTTGCGAGGCAGACACTGGAACCACGAGCTGAATTCCTGGCCCTGTTTTTGTTTTTTGAGATAGGATCTCTCTTTGTAGTTTAGGCTTGAATTCACTGTGTAGGCTCAGCTGGCCCCACATTTGCAATTCTGTCACCTCAATCTTCCAAGAACTGGAATTACAAGCATGCACCACTGTGCTCAGCTCAACCATGCTGTTTTGATGATGATACCTTCATAATATATTTTGAAATCAATGAGTGTGATAACCTCTACCTTTCACATTGCTGTGCCTTCTTGGGGTCTTTTGAAGTTCCATATGAATTTTAGAAGTGGTTCCCCCCCCCGCCTTTCTGTAATTCCATTGGGATTTTGATAAGGATCTCATTGAATCTGTAGATCACCCTGCATAGCATGAGAATTTTAATAATTTTTAATTCTTTCATTCCATGAATGCAGGTGTCTTTCCATTTTCTTTTAAGTAACCAACTTTCGTGTTTCCCATTTTAGTTTAGTAATTTCTGCTCTAATCATTATCATTTCCTTCTTTCTGCTTGCTTAACTTTAGTTTACTCTTCTTTATTCTGTGTCTTCACCTGGACTTTTAGGTCATTCAGTTGGGGGTCTTTCTTTTGTAAATGTATATGATTATCGAATTAAATTCCCTTCTCAGCACTACTTTAGCTACATCTGGGAAGTCTGGATATGTTCTATCTTCATTTAATTTTTCTGAAAGTTATTGTTGTTTATTCTTCAACTCATTTTTCTGATATTTATGTATACAACTGAAGCTTTCTTATGGCTACCATTTGTATGATATATTCTTCCTCTCATTTCATTTTCAACCTATTTGTATCTTTGACCTAAAGCATATCTCCTGTAAAGAGCATTTAGTTGGATATTGTTTGTTTTTACACAGACAGTATTCAGTTGTTTAATCTATTCACAACTTATTATTATTGATATTTTGGAGTGTTATGTACAATTTTAATTTTTTTCTTTATATGACAAATTTTTCATTTCTAGTCTTTCACATTAAGTGAATATTTTCCAGTGTAATATTTTAATTTCTTTAATTTTTTTTACTTTTTTAGTCGTTTTCTTGATGAATGTTTTATGTTTTACATTAGATGGCCTAATTTGAATCTACTTCAGATTTATACTATATGAATTTTAGTGTGATATAGATATGTTTATCCTATGTACCTCTATTTTTTCCCCTTTTTGCTGTCATTGTTACACATGTTATATGTCTATGTGTTACAAATCCAATATATATTATAATTACCACTTTATAATAATTATATATCTTTCAAAGAAATTTACAAATAAAACAAATATGTATTTATGGAATTTATTACATTAAATTTTGTGTTTCTCATTTGTGGTTTTGTTTGTTCCTGTGGATTCAAATTATTGATGGTTTCTCTTCCCTGTTCCAGTACACCTTTGTTCCTATCCATCTCCTTTGTGTTGTTTTCCACAAGTATATTATAGATCCCACAATATAATTATGTACATAGCATTTTACATAATTGTTTTTAAAATCATTTTTTAAAATTAGGAGAAACATGCAATTGTACTATCTTTTGTGATTATCTACATAGTTCCATTTATTGCCACTTTTTAAAAACTGTGTGTTTAAATCAGGAATCACTTTCAGCCTGAAAAAATTCCTTTAATATTTTTGTAAGATAGTTCTGCTAAGACCAAGTTCTCTCAGTTTTTGTTTCTCTGGAAATACAGTAATACCTCAGCTCACAAATGCGTCTCTTTGCAAACAATTCAGTTCATAAACAAAAATGTTTGGCAAAATTTTGCTTCCATTCACAAACTCTGCATCAAGTGACAAACATGACTATGGCATTGTCTTAGTTACTTTTTGCATTGCTGAGACAAAATATCCAACACCCAAAGTTAAAGGATAAAAGGTTTATTTTGGCTCACAGTTTGTAGAGGTTTCAGTTCATAGTTGGCTGGCTCTAAGGGAGAGTGATATGGCAGAGGGACATTGCAGAGGAGAAAAAGTTCATGGTGGTCAGATGGCAACAAGGTAGCAAAGAAGCACCAGCAGCCCTCTTTCTGTCCCTTATATTCCATCCAGGTTACCTGCTGGAAGGGCACCCTTAATCCCAGCATCACACAATCCCAGCATCACACACCCTAGAACCAGCCACATTTGAAAAGCACCCCTATAACTGCGTGAGGATTTGGGGGAACATCTAGATACAAGCTATAACAGCCATCTTCCCAACACAAACACAAACATAGCTATCTTTCTCAAAATTGTAAAACAAATTAAGTTCATAAACTGAGGTACTGCTCTATCTCTGTTTGACTTCATTTTTGAAAAATAATTGTGCTCAATGAAAGATTCTTATTTCACAGCTTGTATTTTTCCATACCTTAAATGTTATTCCATTACCTTTTGGCCACTACTGTTTCTAAAGGTTAGCTATCAACCTTATTGTCTTAGTTACTTTTCTGGTTGCTTAGACAAAATAACCAAAACCCACAAGTTAAGGGAGGAAAGGGCTATTGCAGATCACATTTCCAATAGTTGGCTGGTTCCAAGGTAGGGTAGCATGGCAGAGAGGCATCACAGAGGAGAAATAGTCCCTGGCAGAACAGGCAGGAAGAAAGAGCATCAAAGCAAAGAAGAAATCCTTTTTTTTCTCCTTTACCCTATCCAAGCTACACGTCTTTGGGGTAATGACCCCCACACCCAGGGTGTGGCTTCCCATTACCCACTCCCAGAACAATGCTAAACCAATCAGTGGACTAATCAATTTATCCCACCCCTAATCTGTATTCATACACTCTTAATCCACATTCCCATACCATAGATCCAGTCATCTCTGAAAACTCCACCTATGATCACATGAGACTTTGGGGGGACATCTAGATACAAACCATAACACTTATTGGCATTCTTTCACTAGTATACACAATGAGTCATTATTTTTCTCTTGTTACTTTCATGATTTTCTTTTTGGCTTTCAACATTTTGGATTGGCTGGGCTGTAGATTTCTTTGCTTTTATCCTAGATGTCCCCCCAAAGCCTCATGTGGTCATAGGTGGGGCTTTTTCAGAGGTGGCTGAATCTAGAGTATGTGATGCTAGGATTAAGGATGTGTAATTACTAAATTAATCCACTGATTGATTTGGCATAGTTTCTGGGTAGAATTAAGGGTGCCCCATCCTGGGTGTGAGTGCTACCTGCCCTAAGGATGGGTAGCCTGGATAAGAGATAAGGGACAGAAAGAGGATCACCACTTGTCCCTTGTCACTTGCTGCCTTCTGTCTGCCATGAACTGTTTCTTCTCTATGATGCCCCTCTGCCATGCCACCCTGCCTTGGAGCCAGCCAATTATGGACTGAACCCTCAGCAAACTGTGAACCAAAATAAACCTTTGCTCCTTTAAATTTGGATGTTGAGTATTTTGTCTCAGGAACAAGAGAAATAGCTGGGACAGAGTTCACTGAACATTTGAAAATGAATAGAAAATGTTTTCCTTCAATATAATGCTGTATTTTCAGACATTATTTCTTTGGATAGTTTTTTGCTCCTTTCCTCACCTTTTGGTACTACCATTATGCATATGTTGGTACAATTAATGATATTTCAAATTTTTTGAGACTGCTCATTTTTCTTCATTCCTTTTTATGTATTTTACTATGTCTTATACAATAATCTCCTTTTTGCATTTTCTGCAACTGTCTCTTATACTCTCAAAATTCCTCTATTAAATGACACTATATTAGTGTTTTAAAAATTGCTTTACACACATCACTCTCCAGTTTTAAAGCTTCCAATGACTCTGCACTGTTTATATCAAAAATCATTTGCATAGGCTGCCTTCGTTGGCTCTTTTCATCATAATTTCTACTGCTCCCTTATTCTTTTCTTTTCATCTAGCCAAATTAGCCTACCCATAAAATCACAGTTTTAATTTCAATTGCTATAGTACTTTATGTCTGTCACTTATTCTAAGCATCTTAGAGTTTATTTCTTTATATGCTTCACTTAATGTATTACTCTGAACATAAAGAACAGAAATAAGTGAAATAATTTTATACAATATGACACTTCACCTTGTTTAAATTGATAACAAGCAATGAATATAATCAAAGCAGTCATCTTCACCCAAAAGTAAATTGTTGGAGTTAGAAATTGAAGTAGAACATTAATTAATTAATTATATAATTTTCTTTTCTACTAAAATTGTTTTATGGCACAGATGTGTCTTGATTGAAAAATAATATTTGGTTCCATTTACAGTAATACCTCAGTTCATTAATGTATCTGTTTGCAAAAAGTTCAGTTTACAAACAAAAATTGCCACAAATTTTTGCTTCTGTTCACAGACTCCACATTAGGTGACAAGCACTTACCACAGCCATCTTTCCCACACAAACACAAACACAGCCATCTTCCCCCAAATCATAAAACAAATTAAGTTTGTAAACAGTGGTACCACTCTATATAAACAACTGCACATATACTATTTTTTGTTTAATTAATGCCTTGGTAATTTAGAGAAGTAGTGGATGAAAACAAAAAAGAAAACTATGTAAACTAAAGTGAATGCATCTGTATCCTGGCTGTGTCATTTCTTTCAATCCTTTCTAGTATTCCCACTTCATTATCAAAATGAATAATCTTCAACCACTCAATCTTAAGCCCACTGTTCTGATGGAGTCCCTTAGCAAAAGCTTTCTAAGACATCATGATCTACATATATCTGTAATTCCATTTTATACAGTATAAATGCTTATCTTTTTTTACAGTGTGAATGATCATGACCAATTTTTATATTATTGATTGCTTTTTAAAAATTTGACATAGAGTAAATGAAAAAAGGCAATTTTAGAAAGCATGCCATGGGGAAAATAAAGGTTTATTGTATGCTGATTTCCCCCCCTTTAACAAGTTGAGTAAAACCATCTTGACATTCTATTTGGATTTGGTTATGCTGGTCTATTTTTTCTTTATTAGTACAAATTTGCAGCACATAATGATCACACTTCTCATAGGGTATTGGTACATGTACATAACATATCTTTATTCTTTTTTTCATCTTTTTCCTATCTTCTCTTCCCCTCCCTGCTTCCCCTCCTCCCTCCATCCTTGGTCCCCTTCCTTTTTGCAAAAGATTTATGACTTGTATCCTATTATCTTCTGTTTTGTTCTATAATTTATTTATATTTTGCGTTTTTCATATAAGAAAAATCTTATGATATTTAAGCTTGTGTATCTGATTTATTTCATTTAACATTATGGTCTCAAGGTGTATCCATTTTCTTACAAATGACTGAAGTCTATCACTCTTTACAGCAAAGGTCTATTCCATGGTTGTGCCACTCTTACACTATGCTGAAAATTTAAACATACAAGCATGTAAATATTTTTCTATATAATAGGTATATCTATAAATTTTAGCAATGCAAGAATATGTAAGGGTACTTACTAAAAATAACAAAGCAGAATTTCAAAAAACATGCCAATTTTATCAAAATGAGTTAAACTGACAGCATAACTAGAAAGATAAGTATATTAATGCAGTAGTTGCTTTATTTCCATTTCCTTTTCTCTTTATTTTATTCAAAACAACATGAAATTTGAAAAAACCAAAGCCTTCCCAAATGAGAAATGGTTGTTTTTATTCATGCAAATAGAATACATCATTAAAATCATTTTTAAATTACAAAATACATCATCTATATTCAGCATCTAGTTGACTTTCTTTGAAATTAATTGGATAGATATGGAATAATTTTGAATATTATCATATGATTTACATTGAAAATTTTCCTGCATATGAAAGGAGTTTGCTTGTATTTTAGATAAAATATTGAGCCTAGTATGAATTTTTGTTGTAATATATTTCATTGTGCAGATAGGTATGTATGCATGTGTCTTCAATTCTAAATTCATTCATTTTATCTTCAAGAATAAAACAACTAACCTTTACAAGAAACTAGATTTATATGTGGAAAATTAAAGCAATTAAAGGTGGATAATTTTACAAATACTGATTATATTGCAGATAATTGTTACAAGTCTAAAACTTGTTTATAAGTTTGATAAAAATATTAGGATATGTAAACTTTATCTTATTTTGATAAATAATTTATTATTATTCCTTTTTAAATCTTTTTAGTCAAATTTTACAATTCATTGGATGAATACAATTTAATTACATTTAATAAAATTGTTTTTTCCCTTAGGAAAAAGTCAAAGAGAAGGAAGAAAATCCGAATCTTGTAAACCAATTCTTAAAGTAGAGTACAAGACCTGCAGAAACAGGTATGTATTTTTTGCTTTGGTGAATATGAGAAGAGATGTAAGGAACAGAGACAAGAAAGGCAGATAACTTTTACTGTTAATATATTGTTTAAACTTTCACATAACTATAAAGTTAAATCCTCTACCTTTATTATAACTGATTTTTTATTTAATAGTATATCTAAGTGATCGACATTATGAATATTGAAAATAATAGGAATTAGTTATTTTAAAGTTATTTGTATAAGTGTTATATGCATTAGTATTAGAAACAGAACTTCTGGTCATGCACATTAAAAGTAAAAATACTGAGCTTTCCCCTGTGAAATTTATTTCATATTACAAAATCTCTTTTTTATCTCTTAGAGATTTGAGGCCCCACATGATAACTAGTTCATGGGATACTGTAATATTACCTAATATTATACTAAAAGTGATTTAGAGTTTTGAAACTAGCTAATGTGTTAAGATGTCTTAATGGATGGAGGAACAAAGGATGGGGGAGGGAGGAGAGTAAGGGGATGGGAAAAAAAAGAATTGAAAAAAAAGATGAAAATAGAGCTTTTGCTAATTGAAGGGGACCAAGATTTGAAAGAAGCAGGAAGGGACAGGGGACCAAAAAAAATGAAGATGTATCATGTACATGTACCAACTCCCCATGATAAATGTAATCATTTTGTTCTGCAAATGTATACTAATAAAAAAAATTATTTGAAGAGTCAGTGAACAAGCACTTCCACTTCCCTCCAAGCTCATACCTTACTCCCAACAGCTTTAGAGTTACCCATTTTCTGATGGCCACAGTGTATATCCCCAGAAAGGGAAATGGTGAAATATAGGTGATTATGTGAGAAATTTTGGATTAGGAAACCTTTCACTGTTAAATATCTTTGTATATAATTCTCATTGAATTTTGTCTTTAAACCTTAGTGCTTGGACTTTTTGTCATCTTAAGGGACTTCTCAATTTTACTAACATTTTTCTTATATAGTGAACCATTCATAATATTTTCTGGTGGACTGTCCTATGACAAAGCTTGCAGAAGACCAAGTTTAACCATTATGCATGGAAAAGCAATTACAGTACTTGAAATGGATCATCCTATTGTTGAATTTCTAACTTTATGTGAAACACCTTATCCAAATGGTGAGTAACTAAAATGAAACTTTTAATGTTGAAAAAATCATTTTTGAAATGACAAGTTTCTAACAAAATTAAGGTTAAATATTTTCAGTTTTGGCAACAGAGATCAACTGGGGTACACTGTGAACTACAGGTGCTGGAACAGGTTCTGCAATTGTACCTACTTGACAAACTGGAAGTAAGACAGATGTAGTGCAGCAGTGCTGGCGTTTCAGGTTCTAATGTCAGGTAAGTGCTTTAAACTTTGATAAGGATGGTGGAAGCTGAGCTGGGAGGGTCCGATAGGGGTCCAGGGTGAAATCACTTGGGGAAACTGAGGTCTCCTAATAGTCTCTCCTTGACCAGCTCCACCCATCCTATCCCAATGCCAATCAAAGTTAAAGCACTTACCTGATATCAGTGATCTGTAACTCTGGTGGTGCTGCATCTGTTTCACATCTGGTTTTGCTTCAGATGCAACTGCAGCATCTCTAATTACTGTAGGATTGCTGATGTGTGGTTAGTGATTCATTTCAATTTTTAGCAAATTAGATCTTCAGGAGGAAAGATGCATGTATATTTTTATCGTTATGAATACAAAAACTTTATAAACATGAAAAGTACTCTTTTTTAAATAAAAACTACTCTAAATGCTTGCAAATGAATGAAATCCAGTTTTGATAAAAATATGTGTATGAACTTTAAAAAGTGGGAATGAAAACATAAATAAAAGGAAATAAGGAGTTTAGAAGGGAAATAAGAGTTTAGGAAAAAAGAAAAGGAAATAAGAGTTTAGAGTTGAAATGGCATAGTATGTGTGTACCTTACTACATTTTCAAGAGGAAACATGTAGATGCAGGGGAAAGAGCACTGGACTTGGGGAAAGAACATTTGGGTTTATGATTTAGTTCTGCCACTTAACTAGTTATGTAACCCCAAGCAAGACATTTCACACTTTGGAGTTTTAGTTAACATTTATAAAAATTCAATAATTATCATGTCTCTACATTATTATTGGAAGATAAATAAATAACATACTTTATAAACTATGAAGATATCTATATTGTGAGTTTTAATATAAAATGTATTAATTTAAAATTTAGTTTCATATTTAAAAGATGGAATAACATTAAATGTACCACTTTATTTCCAGAGTTACTAGAAGAAATTGCCTGTGTTTCAATTAATCAGTAAATATCTATTCAATGCTTATATGGTCTCGGTTTTACAAGGACTTATTGAATGTACTGATGAAATATGAAACTGATCCCTGAGGCCTAATTGCTAAAATTTGATCAGCGAGATAATTATGATTTGTTAAACTGAAGTAATGTAAGAATTCAAGTACTGAGTTACATGGTTCAGAGTTTTAAAAACATGAATTTATAGGCTGGTTACATTGTTAATAATTGAAATAGTCATGCAAAGCTTCACAGAAAAATAGAATTTAGGTAGATTTTAAAAGGGATATTAAATAATGGTTTTAGAAATTGTTAGGTTCCCTAGGGTGTTATCAATGTAGAATGAAAACCTGAAAGCCTTTAATAGATGTTTGAAAACAGAAAGCAACAGAAGAATTTTGGGGAAATATTAAGATGATATAAACCACTAAGTTTAGTAAGATTTGCCCAAAAAGAATGTGTAGGTTTAAAGAGACTCTGAAATCTGAAATTCCAGATTCCAACTAAGAAATTTTTATAAAAATGCATATTTAAAACAAGGCCTGAAATAGGGTGCCTGAAGGAATGGAATGAGGAAAAGAAGTAAACCTCTGATTATGGAAAACAACTGGATTGGGAAGTGACATGATAGATGAGTCAGAGATAACTACACTTTTTAAGAATAATGACTTCATGAACAATAATAGCAGTTTTGGAAAGAGATTAAGGTAAGACTGAGTAAAATTGTCTAGAGAACAGAAAAAGAGTCTTCCAATATTTGTTCATGAGTCATCAGAATGTAAATATTCTTTGGAGTTATCAGAATTAATGGTGAAGGATATTGGGAGAAAGAATAAAAGACTAAAAGCTGAAGTTAGGAAATACTTTCTATTTAGAGTCTTGAGAAAGATGTGCCAGCAATAAAAACAGGATATGTAATTGCAAAGACCAAACCCTGTATGTCTATGTGTACATAAATTTCTGCTCATCAATAGAAATGTTAGAACAATTTCTAATGATGGTTAATAAAGTGTAAATGTACTGCATCCAGGCCTATTCACTTCCAACCCATATATTAAATCTTTGCTTTTCAGAAATCTGGCAATAAGGATTGTACTTTTTATTTGTCAGGAGATAGAAGTACTTTGACTTTACTCAGTGAAATTTAAATGTATCTTTTTAACTATTTAGATGTTATTGACTGCTAAAGCAGTTAATACATCAAGATGGCAATTTTTTTTTTGGTGCCTGGGATCGAACCCAGGACCTTGTGCTTGTGAGGCAGGCGCCGGAACCACTGAGCTAAATCCCCGGTCAAGATGACAATTTTTAAATGCCCACAAAATACGGCAGTATATAATGAAAAGTTTCTCACTATCCTTCAAGAGGCAACCAATATTAGTTTCTTCTATATTCTTCCCCAAATAACCTATGCATATGTATATATGTATTCATTTATTTAAACATGTAATCCTTTTTGTACAGATGAAAGAATATATAATATCCTGTATCATACTTCTACAATGGGCAATAATTTTAAGCATTATTTCATATTAACAAATACAGAATTTCAGTCCTTTTTGCAGCCACATAATGATAAATATCATGTACAGGTTAAACAGTTATTAACTACTTTTAATTTGGCTGAATCATTTATGACATCTGACAGTTCAACTTGTTTATCAAAAAACATGAATGCTTTAATGTTGTTTTCTTAAGGAGTATTGCCTAGAGTTATTAACCAAAAATAATCAGAATTTTCCAGCTTCATATATAAAGTTAGCTTTATCCAGTCCTCTCCAATCCCCAAAATAATGTGTTTTCTCTTTAGAGGAGTCATAATTATGATAGAGCTTTTCACCATGTTGGGGGCTAAAATTAAAAAACTGAAATAAAACAATCTAATGAAGTAATACATTTATCTACTAAAGTACACCTACAGTGTGCCAGGCTTTGCATTAAACATCTTCATATATATTTCTTCATCCAATCTTCATGACCATCTAATGTAGTTATTATGCTCTTTCAGTGAGTACAGGAATTTAATTTAAAAATAAATTAATAATTTAATAATTTTCCCAAGGTCACATTTGTAATAAATAATAGATACAGAATCGAACCCAACATTGACTCCCATGGAGGTCTTTTGTTCATTGATTATAACAGAACACAAGGTATTTCTATAAAAATGAAATGTCTTCTTCCAGTTTTTGTTACTAGGAACAATAATAATCTAAACCATCTATAACTACCTAAAATTATAATTTATTAATAATTGATTCATATATGCCAATGTATCAGCTATTTTATTTCTATAGCACTTGCTTCCTAACCAATGATGTTCCTAAGGAAAGAAGGCAAAGATGAAATAATCATATATAACCCTACTATTCTTGTAACTGAAAAGTAAAACATATGAAAACAACATTGAAAAACTTAAAACAACTTTAAAGATAAGAGAGAAGGGGGAAAGTGTCAGTTTGAGAACAGTAGCAAGCAGTATGTGATTGCTTACACAAGCACCAATGCAGGGAGACTCATATTTTCATTGTTTTGTTTGCATGTTTTAAAGTTTTTCTCTCATATGCATGTGAATTACAAACATAAACCTGAATTGACTCCAGCTTCTTAGGTTTAGAAGTATTGTAAAGGCTGTCTTCTCCAGTATTTTAATTCCCATCCAAGACTTAAATCCACTGGACAAAATTCCTACCAAGTGATTGTGAAGTTTAGGATTGAATACTTCCCAAACTAGTGAGTAGAAATGGCTGGTATAATAAAACCAAGATGGAATTTAAAATCAGAAGGCCTGGGTTTAAGTTTTAGCTCAATCCTTCACTAGTTGTATAACCAGTCTCTTCACTTTTTTGGACCTCAGTTTTCTCTATAAAATGTAAAAAAAAAATACAGTACCTCTTCTAGCTACTGAGAATCAAATGTCATATACATATCATATATACAAAATATGTTTATGAATGACTTCCTTAAATTGAGAATGATTCTTTCACTATAGTATTTCCTTACTAGTCCTTTATTATAAGTAGAAAGCAGTATTTGTAATTAAATTAGGACCCCCTCCTACAAAAACAAATCATTTTATGCAATTACCTTTATTGTTTTTTTCCATAGCTCATATTACTTCCTGAATTCTTCTAATTCCTTTGCTTGTTTGTGGACTATAAAACATCCCTATAATGTGAACTCTCTGAGAAACAGTACTTTGTCAGTATTATTCTTAAGACAATTTCTGGAGCATATTGGAGGAAGGAAGAAAGGAAGAGAGAGAAGAAAGGAGGGAGTATATGATTTTTCTAAGCATGTAGTACCAGGCACATACTAGGCAATCTATATGCTAAATTACATTGAACTGCAAGTAATAGTAGTAGTACTGTCACAGAGAAGTGAATATGTGTCATTACTCCAGAATAGCAGAGTTACTATTTCCTTAGGACATCTACTTAGAGACGTGAAGATGGAGCTATTAAAATACTAAGCTTATAAAAGGGTAAGATAAATGCTTATAAGTTAGAGGTGATAGTCTCACTTTTCACTCAGTACACTTCTAGTGTGAATATTAAGATGAATTTAGCTCTGTGTTATGTAACTTCTCATGTTTTCCTTCTCTATAGTGATCTTAGTTTTAAAAGTAAGAAACAAGGCATGTATTTTATTAAAGTGTTCCTTGTTACATGGACTCATATTTTGGTCTTCTCAAATTATTTAAATTATATAGTAGGTAAAGAAAATGCAGTTTCAGTGATTTTTAATAAAATATGCATATAAAAACTTTTCAACTTTTTATTTTTACTTGTAGAATTTCAAGAACCTTATGCTGTTGCGGTACTACTGGAGAAAGATCTTATTGTAGTTGACCTGACACAGAGCAAGTAAGTTTTTCATGGACAGATAAATTACAATGATTTTTAAATTCTAATTATTACAATTAAAATGCAGGAGCACATTTAAGATGATTGACATTAATATTCTTTACATAGTAAGTCCCTTATGTGAAAATTGTTCTGCTAAAACTACAGAAATGAAATTTTGTTAAATGATGAAAACTAAACCAGGAGAGTTTGGATAACTGTAAGACATCTTAAAGGCACCTGATGTTTGAACAGAAGCATTTGTAGACTAATGGATGCAAAATGGATCATATTTCTGCCATTTCCATAAAAGTAATTGTAAGCAAGATTTACACAGTATAATAGCTGGCCATCTGCTAGTCTACTGACTGAAGGAAAATTGGCTAAAGGAAAATAACACTTAATAAAAGTATTATTAGACTCCTGTAGCAGATGATACAAAAGACCAGAATCTTTGTGATGAAAAGATGAAGAACTGCTTTCCTTTTCTTTTCCTTTACAGTACATTGTGGGCAATTGAAACAAATATGGAATGCCATTGCTACAGTGATGGTCTCTTACAGTGGCACTCTTTTATACTGACAGTAAAAGTGGACTTGAAATTGACATCTTCTGGCTACATCTTTTCATTATAAATTTTAATAGACATGAATCAAATTTTCCTTCATTATATGTTTAAATTGATCTTTTAGCCCCATTTTTCTGCAGCAGAATTTTATACATTATTTTTCCTCTTCCTAGAATAATCTCTTTCTTTTTCCCCTGGTGAACATCTTAAGAATCTCAATTCAGGTATCAGTTTCTCATTAAAAAGAAATCTTTCCGGGCCGGGGATTTAGCTCATTGGTTCTGCCGCCTGCCTTGCAAGTGCAAGGACCCAAGTTCGATCCCCGGTGCAAAACAAAAACAAACAAACAAAAAGAAATCTTTCCATATCTGTATTATATGGTCAAGTGCCTCTTGTGAGCTCTCAGAGCCCTGCCCCCCATCTTCACTTTAAACCTTTGACACAGATAGAACTTTTCCATTTGTCCTTGTTTAAAGATTGTCTTCCTTTTAAATATAGGCCCCATAATGGATGGGGATGTTGTTTTCTTCTTGATACATTTTTGTTAAGAAGAATTACAGTCTGGGGCTGGGGATTTGGCTCAGTGATGCCACTGCCTGCTTCGCAAGGGCAAGGTCCCAAGTTCGGTAACCGGTACCAAAAAAAAAAAAAAGAGGAAAATTAGTCTGTATGCTTTCCACATCATGTGTATTAAGGGAGCATTCTTTGTTATACTAATTTGCAACATATAATATGTCAGTATTTTGAGTAAGATGTAGGATGTGGACTATAAAGATCAAAGCTATGAATTCTGCCTAGTTGCCCTACTTATCAACTTTAAACTTGATTAATTTTATGTATAGGTAAAGATTTGTGCTTCTTCATCTAGGAAGTTCTAAAACAAAATTTATTAAAGTCTATTCTTATGATCTTACTGCTGCTCAACTCTTCTTTGTTCTTCATATTTGTTGGTTCCTCAGACCTTGTCTGTGTCTAATATTCTCCAAGGTCTACTGTACTTTACCTTTAATACTGTACTGTATTTCTTCAGTATATATTTATGCTTTTATTTAAATTGTTTATTGCAGTAAAATGTGTATAACATAAAAATTACTATTTTATACATTTGCTCTTTTGCTGCTTATTATACTAAATATGTAAAGTGACATTTTCTGTGCAAGTCTTTATGTAACATTTTACTTTTTTTAGCGCCAAGTTTTAAAGTTTACATGATATTCCAATTTCATTGGCTATTCATGAAATTTAACATATCAAAATTGATTAAATTCTCTTTCTTGTCAAATACATAATAGTTACTTCTTAGCCATGTTGAAAGTTACACAAGTTGTACATTTTCAATCCTTTTAAAGTATCTTTTTTTTCCTTCTTTACATTTAATCCTCAATTTGAAGGAGAGCATTAGGGTGTACGCATTTTTCTTCTTAAGTTTCTTGGATTCATATCTTCAGTTCCATTTCAACAGCAACCAGTTTATACTTTTACATTTAAATATTGCAATAAATTTTTAGTTATTGTTTCCTCATCTATATTATTATGCCTACTCTTTGCTAATATACTAAAATAATTTTCCCAAATATTTTTCATATACTGTTCACATTGTTAGGAGGCTGACATTGTTACTTCTTGCTATTATCAAATTCTAAGATGTAGGTTTGATATTCAAGGTGATTTATTCATTTTACTTCTTACTTTTCAATCGCACACATTAATAATTTGTACCCTAAAACAGAGAATTTCTGATCCCTGCAGTTTTACCTACTTTTAATTTCCTAAACATGACTTCTCCTTTCCACTTAATTTTGCATGTTGTACTATCCTTATCTGTGATACCATACCCCCTGCAACATTTCAAATTGGTAAAAAGAGAATTCCTTCCAGCACATACCACCACACAAGCTGTATTCTCTGGAGATTGAATTAATGTCCTAATTCCTAATTAAGTTATTAATAATATCACGAGAAAATTATTTTTAGCATTCTCCTCTCCAATCATAAATATTTCATCAGAAGTAGCATTATCAGAAATATGTTGCATAAAATACTATTCATTTCCTTGTCATTACATGAGTTCTCAATATATTATATCCACAATACTTTTTTCATTGATTCTGTATTCATGCCCTTTTTAAAGTTATTGTAGACTTAAGAAAATTTACTGTATCCATAAAACTTCATGCCAACTATTTACTCTCTATATAGGAAATCATCTTTAAAACATACACCATCTGGCCGGGGATTTAGCTCAATGGTTTTGCCGCCTGCTGCGCAAGTGCAAGGACCTGAGTTCAATCCCGGGTACCAAAAAAAAAAAAAAAAAAACATACACCATCACACACTCATACACACATATTTTTCAGTTACTCCTATAAAAAATTAAGTATTTGCCTGTTTTACTTCCTTTTGAAAAAATACCAAAATATACTAACATTTAAATATTTGTGACTACATTATATTTTAGATAAAATAGCTAATATAATTTTTAATAAATAGGCTAAACTTGTTGCATGTTTTCAATTTAATGTAATTCATTGTATTCACAGTAGCATAGCAGTGCCACTGTAGAATGCTGGAATTTTTGGAAGAAAATAAATTTGAGTACATTTTTAGCATTAGTAAAATTATATTTTGTATATAACTATTTTTAAAATGACTAGTTGTTTTATGCTTTTTGCTTTTTGTTTTATGTTTCTGAAAACAAGTAAAGTTTATAAAGAGTGTTTAGAAACATTTTAGGGCTTAATATTAAAATTATTCCGTATTTGTATGTTTGTAAAATGACACTGATACATTGTCTTTATCCATTAGTTTTCCAATCTTTGAAAATCCATATCCCATGGACATTCATGAGTCACCAGTTACATGCACAGCATATTTTGCCGACTGCCCTCCAGATTTGATTCTAGTACTCTATTCTATAGGAGTCAAGCATAAAAAACAAGGATACAGTAATAAGGTAAAAGTAGAAATCACAAATAATTTTTGTTGTATTCATAGTATATTGTCATACTTTTCCCTCTTATTTTATTTTCTGACTTTCCATATAAGAAAACCTAAGTTAAATTCATTTAAAGTTATATGCTAGTATCATTCAAAGCTAGAACCTCTGAAAATCAAATTTCCTAAATGGCACAAAGTTTTAAGCCTACAAGAATATAAACTTCTTAAGCACTAAATATATAATTTTATACTAAAATATACTATCTTTCATGTACATTTGTATACTAAATATACATACATATATATATATATATACTTAAGCTAACATGTTAAATTTTAAAATGTAACCTTTAGTATCACAAGCATATACTAATAAAAACTAGGAAAATAGATGTAACCTTAATTATTTTAGATGAAAGATTATGCTTTAAGAAATGTAAATCTATTCTTCTTAGTTTTTCGTTTGTTAATCCATAGTTTAGAAAACATGATTATTAAATGTAATTTGTTTATAACATCCCACAATATCTTTTTGCTTTTACTACAATATCAAATGTTTACAATTTTCACTGATCATCTATTATGGTTTCTGTTATTTGTCCAGGTCTATTAGAATGGACAACTCCAAGAGATCATTTACATAGTATTCTTTTCAAATAACTCTATAGTAATTTGGTGATGCACAGACTATGTGACTCACTTAGCAACATTGTCTTTGTACAATTAAAAATTCTTCTTTGGCTAGTTTATATGAATGGTAATATTAGTTAAAAATCTATTTTTAATAGATGGAGAATTGTGCATTTAGAGAGGTGTTTGTTCAATGAAAGAGTTAAAAGATAACTACACACTTCATCCTTGATTATTTTATAGCTATTCAATGTTAAGTGAACCTTTTATCATTATTTTAAAATATTTTCACTCAAAGTTTCTAAGTCATTCAAACTAAAAAATATAAAATTTGTATATATTCTTTCTGGATAATCTATTTAGGAGTGGCCAATCAGTGGAGGCACTTGGAATCTTGGAGCACAAACATATCCAGAAATTATTATTACTGGGTAAGTGGAATGTTTTGTAAGTTACCAGTTTATTAACAAAGATGTATTTTTTGAGTTTTGACACTTTTCTGTAATTGTACTCTATGCTGACTAGTGGTTTGAGCAAATGTAAAATTATAAGACATAGTTTTAATCTAAAGATTCTAATCTTGATGGAAGATAGAACCAAACTATATAAAACAGAAAGAATTATGTATAGATTATATATACAAAAGAAAGTCAAAGAAGATAAATTGTGAGAAATGAGTCAGGGAAAGTTTTGTGTTCAAATGACAGATTAACTTTAGAAAGACCCTTCCAACATCTCCTGATTCCTGCCAAGTCCAGAAATTGCTGCTGTATATCACTATCAAATGATTATTTAAAATGTGCTTCAAAACTTATAGCACTAAAAAGACCATTACTTTGTATAGTAAGCCACTTCATGTTCTAATATTAGGAATGAAGAGAGACTTAGTTAAAGATAAACATGAAAGAAGTTCTATTAAGGGGAAGATAGAGTAAATAGACTTTTTCCTAATCTTCTTAATTACAGCTACAAATCCTTGTGTTATATATAAGACAAACATAAGCTAGATGGAAAGAATGGGAAGACATTACATTGGCTAGGGCCCTCGAGTTCCAAAGAATGGCACAGTAGTTGGTTCCTTAGGTTTTTGTTCTGTCAGATTTATCCCAGAAATGGAGTTGAAAAAGCTGGTAAATTGAATCTGTGAATAGGCATAGAACAAACAAAAGCAAGTTAAGTTTAGCCAAAGGATGAGGAAAAGGACACTGTACCAAGAAACAAAACTTTCACAAAATAATCTTTCTACTTGATTTAAGCAGTGCACAGCACACACATACACATACATGCACACACACACTATAGCCCCACTCCAACCCATTCTAGCAAAGGCCAAGTGGGAAGCCCAGACTTTCACCTCATCAGGTTGAAATTCATTATTCCAACTTCCTGAGAGTTTCAGAAAAGGGAGAGCAAAGGGCTGGATTTTCAACTCCATTAGGAAAAAGTTCTCCCTGGTGGTGTCAGTGGAGACCACATGGGAGCCAAAATTAGCAAGACTGCCCAGCATTAATGAGGAGCAACTACTTTTCACCCCTTGTGTCTGTGGAAATAAAATGAGATAGGATAGAAAAAAGAGAGTAAGGGGGAGACATCCAGGTTCGTGCGTCACGGCTCCCAGGCAGGAGGAGACTTCCAGGTAGGTGTGCCATGGCTCCCAACCCAGAGGGGACTTCCAGGTCAGCATGCCAAGGCTCCCACCCCAGAGGAGACTTCCAGGTCGGCACACCATGGCTCCCAGGAAGGAGGGGGCTTCCAGGTAGGCATGCCATGGCTGCCAGGCAGGAGGAGGCTTCCAGGTAGGTGTGCCACAGCTTCCAGCATAGAGGAGGCTTCCGGGTCAGACTGCCAAGGCTCTGGGCACAGAGGAGGCCTCCAGGTCTGTGTGCCATAGCTCCCATTCCATAGGGGACTTTCAGGTAGGCATGCCATGGTTCCTAGCCCAGAGGAGACTTCTAGGTCAGCACACCATGGCTCCCAGCCAGGAGAAGGCTTCTGCATAGGTGTACCATGACTCCCAGCATAGAGGAGGCTTCTGGGTAGGCATGCCATGGCTCCCAGCACAGAGGAGGTGAGCTGCACAGGCGCCAGGAACATCCCCTCACCCCCCACTCCCCCATGTCAAAATGAGAAGACAGGTAAACGAGCCTCAGAATCAGACTTCTAGATCACCTACAGCAACCCCAAAGGGAAAAGAGATGAAACACTCTCAGATACTCAACAACCTGGACTCCCCGATCTAGAAATGAAAGAGGATCTGGAAAAAATGAAATCAGAAACAATTTCTCACATAATAGCAAAGATTGTGCCCATAGTGCAAGACATGATTAATCTAGAGAGGATACAGAAAAAAAAATAGAGGAGCTGAGGATCATGATGGAATACCAACATAGGAAACAAAGTGAATCCATAAAACAGATGCAAACAGATTTCCAGGAGATTAAAAACTCCATTGAAAGTCTATGCAGCACAGTGAGCCAATGTGAAGACAGAATTTGAGATATAGAAGATAGGATTGCAATTAGTGACCAGGAAAAGAAAAATTGCTTTAAAATTTTAAGGGACCATGAGAAATCAATCCAGCAGCTGCGAGATGATGCAAAGAAAAATAACAAAAGACTGATTGGAGTCAATGAAGAAACAGGAGAGGGTACAGATGACATAAAAAAACTGTTTACAGAAGTGATGGCAGAAAACTTCCCAAGCAGGGGAAAAGAACTTGACATACAGATAAGGGAGACATATAGGTCTCCAACTAGCCATGATCAAAAAAAATCTACACATAGGCATATAATTGTTAAGATTCCAGAAACCCCACAGAAGAACAAAATTCTACAAGTAGCTAGAGAAAAGAAACAAATCACATACAAAGGAAAGCCCATCAGAATCACAGCAGACTTCTCAATGCAAACCCTCAACGCAAGAAGAGCTTGAAGTGATGTATTTCAAGCCCTAAAGGAAAACAGCCTCCAACCCAGATTGATGTACCCTGCAAAATAATCTTTCAAAATTGGAGAAATCAGATACTTTCATGACAAATAGCACCTTAGGAACTTCATGAATACCAAACCCAGCACTCCAAAAAATTTTAGACAAAATCCTAGGAAAAGACAATGAGGATCACAACCCCAGGAAGCCTAGCAGAATGAATCGACTGGGCATGACAAGAAATTAAAAGCAAAAGGGGAGGATCAAACAAAAAGAAAAAGTCATGACAATGATAACTCAGTACATATCAGTTATAACCATCAATGTTAATGGTCTCAACTCACCAATCAAAAGAAATTGACTGGCAGACTGGGTCAACAAGCAAGATCCAACAATATGGTGCATACAAGAAACACACTTAATTCAAGAAGAAGCTCATAGACTGAAAGTTAAAGGGAGGAAAACAATACTCCATGGGGCAGGAACCTGAAAAAAAGCAGGAATAGCTATCCTCTTTGCAGATCAAGCAGATTTCAAACCCACACTGATTAAGAGAGACAAACAAGGACACTATATCCTTGTAAAGGGAACGATCCAAGAGGAAGAGATGACAATCATAAATATCTATGCACCAAACACTAGTGCGACCAACTATATAAAACAAGTACTAATGGACATGAAAAACCATATATGCACTAATACAGTAGTAGTGGAGGACCTCAATACCCCATTGTCACAAATAGATAGATCAACTAGACAAAAATAAGCAACGAAATACTAGAACTCAATGAAACTCTTGAACATATGAACTTAACATGTTTACAGAATGTTCCCCACACAAAATCAGAATATACATTCTTTTCAGCTGCACATGGGTCATTCTCCAAAGTAGCCCACATACTCACACATAGAACATGTTTAAGTAAGTGCAAAGGAATTGAAGTTATCCCCTGTATATTATCAGACCATAGTG
>NW_004624731.1:26962449-26983573 GCF_000247695.1 Heterocephalus glaber | reverse complement strand
AAAAAAAGGAGAGAAAAATAATGGAAACAAAGTCTATGTAAATAGGGAAGGGTGGAGCAGGTGAAGGGTGTACAGGTAATGGGGAAAAAATAACCAAGACACATTATGTACAGGTACAAGCTCCCAATGATAAATGTAAGTGTAGTATATACCTAAAATGTACCAATAAAAGAATTTAAGCAAAAAAAGTATCAATCTAGAGATGCAGTGCGATCCTCATCAAGACACCAATGTCATTCTTTACAGAACTAGAAAACAAATTAATATGCATCCTGAAAAACTGCAGATAGCTAAAGCAATATAGGAAAAGAGAACAAAGCAGAACAACTTAACTTCAAAAGAAACTATAAAGCTGTAGCAATCAAAACAACATGCCCTTGATAATTAAACAGATATATAGATCAGTGGAATATATCAAGAGCCTAGAAGTAAACCTATACATTCACAACCATCTGATTTTCAACAAAGGTGCTAAGAATATGCATTTGAAAATGAGCAATCTTTTCAATAAATAGTGCTCATTAAATTAGATATACATATGCATTGCTATCTCTGAGCAATACAAAAATTGACTGAGAATGGATCAAAGGTAAAATTGTAAGACCTGAAGTTGTAGAAGTACTAAAAGAAAACAAAGAGGGACATGCTTCAGAACATTGACATGGGCAAGGATTTTTCTTTGGACAGACCTTCAAAGGACAGAAAATAAGAGCAAATTAGACTAACAAAATTGCATCAAACTAAAAGCTTCTACACAGCACAGGGAACAACAAATTGAAATTACAATCTACAGAAAGGGAGAGAATATTTGCAACTATAAATCTGACTAGTAGTTAATACCTAAAATATATAAAATATTTTGAAAACTCAATAGCAAATGAAAATAATTAAATATTAAAATAATTTAACAATTAAAAATGGAAAGCAGATCTGAACAGACATTTGTCAAAAGAAGATTTAATAATACAAATGGAAAGCAAATATTTGAAAAAACTTATCACTATCATTAGCCATCAGGGAAACGCAAAAAAATAATACAGTGAGATATCATCTAACCCCAGTAAAAATGAGGATTATCAAAAAGAAGAAAGATAACAAGTGCTAGAAAGGATATTCAGAAAAGGGAAACTTTGCACATGGTTGGTGGGAATATAGATCAGTATAACCATTATGGAAGACAATGTAGAAGTGCTTCTGAAAAATAAAGTAAGACTTCCAGATTAACAATCTCAGTACTTGGTATATTTCTTTATTATCATTATTATTATTGTTATTATTTGGTACTGGGGATTGAACTTGGGACCTTGCGCTTGTGAGGCAGGCAACGGGAACCACTGAGCTAAATCCCCAGCCCTTCTTGGTATATTTCTAAAGGAAATAAACTTAAGATGTTGAAAAGACATCTGCACACCCATGTTTATTTTAGAAGTATCCACAATAGCTAAGAAATAAAAATAACCAAAATGTTCAACAGCTTTTAAATGGATAAAGATAATGCAGCACATATCAACAGTGAAATACCATTTAAAATAGGATCTCTTGTTGTATGTGAAAATGTTGGTGGAACTGGAAATCCCTAGGGTAAGTAAAATAAGTCAGGCACAGAAAAATAAATACCACTATGGAATCTAACATAGTTTATCTCAAAGAACTTGAGAGTAGAATAATGGTTACCAGAGTTGAAGAGAAGGTGGAAGGAAAAAGAAATGATAAGTATGTACTAAGTTACAGTGTGGAGTAAAAAGTGTGGTATTGCACAGTATTATGACTATATAGAATGAGATACTGTATATTACAGAAAGTTAGAAGAAAGGATTTTGAATATTTTTAGCATCAGGATATAGTAATAATTGAAGGAGATTGATATATTTACCCTGATTTAAATATTTTAATTAATTTTCTTGCTACATTTTAGATATATATAATGATCATATTCATCATAGAGAATTTATACCAGTATGTAATATATCTTGATTCTTTTTTCCCCAACCCTCTCCCCTCAGCCCTTCTTCCCCTCCTTATTTACAAAAGCTTTGTTTCGATTTTTTCCCTTTTATTTTTTCATTTCCATTCCTTCCTTTCCTCCTCCCCCTCTTTTGTTCCTTTTCTTTTTTGAACACTTCCCAATATCTATTATACATTTTGGTCCTTATTTACACTTTTGGTTTTCCACACCAGAGAACGTGATATTTAAACGTGTGTCTGATTTTTTCACTTAAGAATATGGTCTCAAGGTGCATCTATTTATCTAGAAATGTCTCAAGTTTATTTTTCTTTATGGCAAAGTATTACTCCATTGTATTAAAAAAAACACATTTTCTTTATCCATTCATCAGTTGATGGGCATTTGGGCTGTTTAAGATGTAGCTATTATAAACTACACCGCTATAAACATGGGTCTACATATATTGCTGTGGTATGATGCTTTTAATTCTTTTGGGAAGATACCAAGAAGGGGAATAGCTAAGTTGAATGGAACTTCTAGTTTTAGTTCTTTGAGGATTCTCCACACTGATTTCCCCAGTTGTTGCACTAGTCTGTCTACACTCCCACCAACAGTGAAGGAGGGTTCCTTTTTCCCCCACAGCCCCACTAGCACTTGTTATTGGTTGATTTCTTGATAACATTCATTCTTTGGAGTGAGATGGAATCTCAGTGGTGTTTAATTTACATTCCTCTACTGGCCAGTGATGTTGAAAATTTTTTTCAGTATTTATATGCTGTTTGTACTTTTTCATCTAAGAAGTGTCTATTCAGATATTTTTTTTTTTGTATTGGGTCATCAAATTTGAGGACTTGATTTTTTTTGAGTTCTCTATATAATCTAGATAACTAGTCCTTTGTCTGAGGAACAGCTGGCAAATTTTTTCCCACTCTGTGCATTATCTCTTTACTCTGTTGGTGATTTCTTTTGCTATGCAAAAGCTTTTTAATAAGATGAGATCCCAGTTGTTGATTCTTTGAAATATTTCCTGTGTGATCAGGGTTCTGCACATAAAGTCTTTGCCTACACCTATGTCTTCAAGAGTTCTGCGTATTCTCTCTTCCAGCAGATTTAGTGTTTCTGTTTTAATATTTGAAAGTTTGATCCATTTCAGTTTTATTTTGGTGCATTGAAAAAGATATGAGTGTAGGTTTAATCTTTAGCATATGGAAAACCAGTTTTTTCAGCACCATTTATTAAAGAGCCTTTCTTCCAGTGAATGTGTTTGGCCCCTTTGTCAAAGATAAGGTGGCTGAGTGTGTTTGGGGCTGTTTCTGCCTCTTCTAATTTGTTCCATTGATCCTTGGGTCTGTTTTTTTTTTTTTTTTTTTTCAGTACCATCCTGTTTTTATCATAGTAACACTGTAGTATAATTTGAGGTTAGGAATTGTGATGGCCCTTGCCTTCCCTTTGCTGCCCAGCATTGGTTTTGTTATTCCAGGTCTCTTCTGATTCCAAATGAATTTTAGGATAGTTTTCTTAATTTTGAAAGGTATGTTATTGGTATTTTAATAAGGATTGCATTAAATCTGTATAAAAATCTGCCTATCCAAGAACAAAGGATATCTTTTTATTTTCTGATATTCTCTTATGAATCCTTTTTTAGATTACTGTAATTTTCAATGTAAAACTCCTTTATTTCCTTTGTTAGGTGGATTGCTAAGTATTTTATTTTTACGATATTATAAGAGGTGAGATTTTACTAATGTCTCTCTCACTGAGTTTATTATTTCTGTAGAAGAATTCTATTCTTTTTGAATGTCGACTTTGTATCCACCTATATACTACTGAATTTGGTTATTAAATCTAGCAGTCTTTCAGTGGATTTTTTGGTCTTCTATGTAGAGTATCACATCATTTGCAAATAATGATAATTTAACTTCTTCCATTCCAATCCTATTCCTTTTATTTTCTCCTCTTGTCTAATTGTTGTGGCTAATGTTTCCAGAAGTATATTGAATAGGAGTGGTGATAGTGGACATCCTTGTCTTCTTCCTGATTTTAGAGTGAAAGCTTTCAGTTATTGACCATTTAGTATGATGTTGCCTATTGTTTTGTCATAGAAGGCTTTTATCAGATTGAGATAAAAACCATCTATTCCAATTTTCTGTAGGGTTCTTATCTTGAATGAGTGTTGGACTTTGTCAAATGCTTTTTCTACATCTATTGAGATGATCATATACTTTTTGTCCTTGCTTCTGTTAATATGGCATATTACATTTATTGATTTGCATTGGTTGTACTTTCCCTGCATCCCTGGGATAAATCCTACTTGGTCGTGGTGTATAATCCTCTTGATGATTTGCTGCATTCTGTTTGCCTATACTTATTGAGGATTTTTTGCATCTATGTTTATTAGGGAGATTGGCTTGTAGTTCTTTTTTTTTGGTTGAATCCTTTTCTGGTTTTGATATTAGGGTAATGCTTACTGCTAGAAATGATTTTGGGAGTATTGCTTCCTTTCAATATTATTAAAGAGTTTGGGGAGCAGTGACATTAGATCCTTTGTAAATTTCTTGCAGACTCAAGCAGTTAATCCATCAGGACTTGGGCTTTTCTTTGTTGGTAGGTTTTTAATTACATCTTTAATTTCCTTAACTGATACTGGTATATTTAGAATTTTTATATCTTCTTGATTCAGCTTTGGTAATTGGTATGTATCTAGGAATCTGTCCAATTTTTCTGTATTTTCCATCTTATTAGAATGCAGGTTCTCAAAGTAGGTATTAATAATCTTCTGAATTTCTACAGGATTTGTTGTGATTTCACCCCTTTCACTCCTAATTTCATGGATTTGAGTCTTTCCTTTTCATGATAAAGTTGACTAAGGGTTTCTCTATTTTATTTAATCTTTCAAAGAACTAACTATTCAAAGCATTGATTCTTTCAATTGTTTTCTTAGTCTCAGTTACATGTTTTGCTATAATTTTTATAATTTTCTCCTTTGTACAGGCTTTGGGTTTACCTTACACTTCTTTTTCTAAAACCTTGAGGTTCAACATTAGGTTTCATATTTGAGCTCCCTCTGTTTTTCTGATATGGGAATTCACTGCTATAAATTTCCCTTGTAGGACTGGTTTCATTGCATCCATATGTTCTAGCATATTGTTTTGACATTATTATTTAAGTATAGATCCTGTCTAATTTCTTCTTTAATTTCATCTGTGACCCATTGCTTGTTCAAAGTGTTACTTAATTTCCATGTGTTTATGCAATTTTTGTGGTTTCTTTTGCCATTGAGTTCCAGTTTCAATGCTCTGTGGTCAGATAATATGCATGGGATAATTTCAATTCCATTGCATTTACTTAAGCATGTTCTATGAGTTAGTGTGTGGTCTATTTTGGAGAATATCTCATGTGCAGCTGAGAAGAGTGGGGTGGAACACTCTGTGACAACTAGTAAGTTCATTTGTTCAAAATTTGATTTAGTTCTGATATTTCTTTGTTGATTTTTAGACAGATCCTAGTTAACCCATTTGTGACAGTGGGGTATTGAAGTTGCCCATTCCAATTCTATAAGTGCTTATTTGATTTTCCGTGTCCTTTAGTATGTGTTTTGTATAGTTGGGTGCACTGGTATTTGGTACCTATATGTTTATGATTGTTATTTCTTTCTCTTGGATTTTTCCCTTTACAAGTATGTAGTGAACTTATTTGTCTCTTTTGACCAGTCTTAGCTTGAAATCTACTTTGTCTGCAAATAGAATCACTACTCCTGGTTTTTTTCCAGGTTCCTGTCACATGGAGTATTGTTTTCCATCCTTTGACTTTCAGTCTATGAATTTTTTAAAGTTAAATGTGTTTCTTGTGTGCAGCATATTGTTGGATCTTCTTGATCTATTCTGCTAATCTGTTTCTTTTGATTGGTGAATTAAGACCATTTACATTGATGGTTATAATTAATATGCATTGACTTATCCTTCTCTTATAATTTTCCTGTTGTTGGTTCCCTTTCTTTTCCCTTAGATTATTTGCTTGCTTGGTGGATTCATTTTATTGGGGTTCATGGAATTGCAGTCTTTGTTATCTCTTTTTTGAATACTGCTCAGAACATTTTGGAGAGGTTGTGAATTTCTTCAGGTGTTCTTTATCATGGAACTATCTTATTTCTCTGTCAATTTTGAAATATAGTTTTGTGAGATACATCAATATTGGTTAGAGGTTGTTTTCCTTTAGGGCTTGAAATCCTTCACTCCAAGTCACCCTTGACTTAAGGGTTTGACTGAGAAGTCTGCTGTGATTCTTATGGTCTTTATAGGTGTTGTGTTTCTTTTCTCACAGCTTTTAATATTCTATTCTATGAATTTAAAAAAATGTCATTCTAGTGTTGAATTTCTGGGATCTTGACAATTATATGCCTTGGTAAAAAACATTGTTGATCATGGCTAACTGGGTCTATATGCCTCACTTATCTGTGTGTCAAATTCTTTTTCCATGCTTGGGATGTTTTCATCACTTCTTCTGTGAACATGTTTTTTGGTTAATCTTCTTTGTATCATCTAGCATCTTTTGGATTGATTTTTCATTATCCCTTGTTATTTTTAAGAAATCTTTCTTTTCATGATTGCTATCTGCAAACCTATCTTTTAGATCCAACATTCTGTCCTCCCATTGGTTGATTCTGCTTCGTATACTTTCAATAGAATTTTTAATCTCTGAATATCTTGTTTGAGTCTGTTTCATGGATTCCACTTCTTTCCTTTGTTGGGCATTCATGGTTTCCATCATGTTCCTAAGTTCCTCTCTATTTTTTTTATCTGTACCTACTCTAGATTCACTAATCATGTCCTTTATTATGGCCATCATCCCTTTAAGTTGTCTGATAAATTATTTTTAATTTGCTTTTACCTAGAAAACTTACATGGTTTCACTTTAAAAATTAGGGAAATTAGAAAATGCAAATTAAAACCATAATGAGATATCATTTTTATATTCAACATCTATTGAAGAAAATTCAGAATTTTGTTAGAAGCAAGTGTTGCAAAGTGTATGGTTCAATGAAAATTCTATATTGTAAATAGAAACATAAATTTGTAAATCTGGAACAATTTAACATTAACTTGTAAATTTGTTTATTTTCATTCTCTAAGATCTACCAAGTCTACTTTTGTGCATAAATAACAAGCATTGTGTGTATATATAGCTGTACTATTTATATTATCAAAAGAAAGAGAATAAAGTCATAATTGCCCAAGTACCAACAAATATCTAAATTGGGCAGACTGTTCTATATTAAAGCACTAACAATGAATGATTTACAAGCAAAAATGTGTATGAATTCATAAATCTGATATGGGAAAAATCTTTTTCTTTATATACATCCTAATTACATTATTATAAAGTTTTTAAATGAAGCAAACGTGAACAATATATTGATTTGGAGGTGACCGCTGTGCTGACCAAACTTCTCTCAGTCACCTTGCTGTGCTTCCCCTACAACCATGTCTAACACACCCAAGAAATTTCATAGGTAAAAGTGAAGATAAACTCAAGAGAAAAATCTTCTGCCTTCAAGAGAAATGACTGAATAGGAGAAGCAGAAATGTAATGATGTGAGTGCTGCCAATATGCACCATACATTCCATAAGCATTGTCTTGTTTTACTTTACCTGTTTAATGTTAGTTTAAATAACTGTGTTGCCCTTTTCCTGTCAAAGAACTACTGACAACACAGATGGCTGCTTCTCTCATCTGCTTTTCTGGGGAGCAAGGAAATAAAAAGAATGTGCATGTGAATGAAGCAAGAAGCTGGATTGGATGATAATGGAATCTAGAGTAAAATCCAAGCTACTCCAAGGTGTCTTGCGGGCTATAAAATGCAGTTTAGTCAATGTGCCTTTTTATGTTCAAATGATTTTAAAATTAATTGGGCTGCCAAAAAATTAATATGCAGTAGGGAGTTTCAGTGTTGCAAGAAGAAAGAGTTCTGGAGATCTTTTGCACAACAGTGTGAATATATTTACCGCCATTCAAAAAAATATACAAAAAGTTTTAAACCTGAAAAACTCAGTATATTGTTTATAGTTTATACATATAATTGATAATATTGTAAAAAAAAGATGATTTTAAAAGATTTCAGGGTAATGGCAACTTCTTCTTGCAAAGAAATCAGGAAGGTGGAATCAAGAAGAGCACATAAGACTCAACTTATTACTAATGTTAGTTCTTTGGTTGAGTAGTTTCAATACAATTATATTTTATATCTTAAATCTGTGTTACGTACATTGTTTTATTCAAATCAAATATTACATTGTGAAAACAAAATTAAAGTTTGATAGGTTGTGTAAGGTCTCCTACCACATCCTGCAGAATGTTTCAGAAATAACGTTTTAAAATCTATGTATAAGTGTATGATTAAATATATAAACATACAAAGTAATTCATAGCATCTTTATTTTCACTAACCCAAAGTTGAAAACAATCCGAATGTCCATTAATGGTCAGTGGATAGATGAAGTATATCCATAAAATAGGATACTATTAAGCAATAAAGAGAATTTACAGATGTATGTAATAATAATTATCCTCACAAACATGCTAAGTAAAAGGTGCATACATAAAAGAGTAAATATTATGTTTATTTCACATAATATTATATTTGTTAATTAAAATTCTAATAAAAAGAATCTATACTGGCAGAAATTAAATCACTGGAAATCTACCGGGATGCTTGAGCATTATATATTAGAATAAAGTAATTTTGGGGGGTGATGAAACTGTGCTAAAACTAGATGATTGTGTCATTGTCACAGACACATAAATTTACTAAAATTGTCAATCTGTATACTTACATTGGGTGAATGTTGGGGTATGTAAATTATGTCTCAGTAAATCTGTTAAAAGAAACCACATTGCTTTATCTGTGACTGATCCCCCTTTAAAAAAGTTAGTTGACCATATATATGTGGATTCACATCTGGACTCTCCAATAATATTGTTCCATTAATATATGTGTCCATTTATCATTAATAGCATAATAATTATATGGTGGCTTTTAGTGGGAGACTTAATGCTAGGTAGTTTGAGTCTTCCAACTGTTTATTGTTTTTCAAAATTATTTTGATGATTATAGTTTCTTTACCTTTCTCTGTATATTTTAGAATCATTTTATTTCTGCATGAACTTTTTTGGCATATTTCAATTGGGATTACATTGAATGTACATATCATTTTGGGAAAACGGAGACCTAATATTTTACAGTAATCAGGAACATATTTTATTAATATATTTTGTTATTTGTTTGATCAGCATTTTGTAGTTTTCACCATACAAATTTATATTCATTTACACTGAACTATCTTATGTTTATTTTTTGCTTTTGTAAATGATATTTTGTAAATCAACTTTTAAGTGGTCTTGCTATTATATAGAAATACAACTGAATTTTGCCTCTTGGCATTTTTTCTTAACAATTATCTTAAACTCATATGAGTTCTAGTATTCCTTTTAATCTTTGGAATTTTCGGAATACCAACTTTTACATCATGTGATCTGCAAATAGAAACAGTTTTATCTCTTTTCAGTTGTACATTTTCTGTTTATTTTTCTATTGCAGTGATGAACTCCAATATCATGTGAGAGTGAACATTTTTTGCTTCATTTCTGATCTTAGGAGGAAACATTTGGTCTTTTACTATTGTGTATGGGTTAAGGCGCTATCTGTAAATTGTTTCTAGATTCCTTCTAAGAGGCTGAAGCTTCCTCTATTTCTAATTTACTGTTTGTTTGTTTTTACAAATGGGTGGTGAATTTTTGTTACGTGCTTTTTCTACATCTATCAAAATGATCATATGGCTTTTCTTCTTTGACACTGTGGGTGCATTACAACATAATTTTTTAAAAATTATTTAACCGACTTTCCACTCCTAAGACAAACCTCAATTATGATGAATTATCCCTTTCATATCTTATGTGACTTGATCTGATAATACTTTGTTGACAATTTTTATGCCTATGCTCATGAGTGATATCGGTGTTTAATTTTCATGTATTTTTTTTCTGGTTTTGAAGATAATGCTGATTTCATCAAATATGTTGAGAAACGTTCTATCCTCTTCTATTTTGTAAATGAGTTTTTATAGAATTAACATTAGCTTATTTATTTTTAAAATCATGACAACTTTATTTGGGTTTAGGGATTTTATATATATATATAAATTTTTTTTTTGGTATCAGGGTTTGAACTCGAGACCTTGCGCTTACAAGACAGGCGGCGGAACCACTGAGCTAAATCCTCAGCCCATTTATTTTATATTTTAATAATGTCAAGATCATGTTATCTTTTTCATTAAATACCCAAAATTTTACCTAAGGAATTTTGCTTATTTTCCATGGGCTAGTTTTCACTGTACCACATAAAGTCTTACAGTAAAATCTAAGGAATTGGTCTTTTTATAATCTTCAAATTTTAGGGTATTAAGGAACAAGCCAGTGTTTTAAGTTTTAAAATGTTTTATCATACATTAGTTTTCATTAGAGTGGTATTTTTGAATCAAAATTAAAAACATTAGCTCAAGTTTTATACATTTTGGAGTGATTTTTTATTCGATGTACTTTAATACTAATCTGTTTTTCATCTAGTCATGCAGATGGATCAATAAAATTTTGGGATGCTTCTGCAAGTAAGTTTAAAGTTTATCCCTGTAAACAATCAACACTTGGGTAATGTTGAGTCATGGCCATCCATTACATTTTAGTTTTGGCAGTTAATATTTTATTTTGATAAATGTATTGCTATTACAAATTCCATATCTCATATTGTTAAACCAGTTTAAAGTTTCTTTTTTGTACTTATCTTCTGTAATATAGAACAAACAAGACAAAGTCTGTCTGTCAGCAACCCATTTTGTCTTCAAGATGTGGTATGTCAGAAATAGTACTAGACTTTGTCAAATTAACAGTGTTCAAGGAATTTTCTTTGCCTCCTAGCTATGCAGTCTTCAACAAATGCTTTTATCGCTATAATCTTGACTTTTCTTCTCACTCACCTAAGTCATGTGAAGATCAAAAGAAATTATTTGATAGCAAAAAATTCTTATTACATTTTAAAGAATTATTTAATTTATGGAATAAATAAGTATTCTTCTCAATGTTGAAGGACACACAAAAATAATTAAATCTTCCTTATACCCATAAATGTTTTCAGAAGATTTAACAGTCACTAGAAAAAGAAATGCACATCTGTCACTACCAGGCAAACAATATGATAAGAATTCTAAATGTAATACAATAAAAATTCTATTTATTTTCAGAAATAGTATTTGGACTCAGAAAGGATATTTTAATAGTCTAAGTGTGAGTTTAGTTAAAGATTTTAACAATGGGAAGAGAACAAGTTAGCAACAACACTAAATTTCTGAAGATATATAACTGGGAAGATGAAGTGAACTCTTTTGTAAATAAGGAATACAAGAGAGTTTTGAACTTTATAGAAATACCAGAAATTTCAAATAAAAATGTCCAGCAGGTAGACAGAACAATTGGGAATGGAAACTAATGAAGAAACAATACAAAAGTGATATTTGAAGCTATGGAAGTGAATAGTTTCTGAGGGAGACTATAATAAACAGAAAAGCAGAAGAAAAGATTGACTTTTTTAAAAAATTGACTCTCGATGATACTCTTCTATCACAAGTTAGGGTCCTCAGCAATCAAGAAAAACTTCAACATGAGAAAAAGATTTAAAGGCTTAGAATCTAAGGCCCCTTTCCTGACCTTATATATTAGTCTCTGTTTTTGCTGGCCAAAATACCTGACCTATACAGCTTAAAGGAGAAAAGCTTATTTTGGCACATTTTTAGAAGTTTTGGTCCAGGTTGGGCTGGCTCCAGTGTAGAAGCATCACGGCAGAAGAGAATAGCAGAGGAAAACTGCTCACCTCATAGCAGCCAGTGGGAAGGAGTCAGAGAAGAGGCTGGGCACAAGACATACCCTTCAAAGGCACCCTCCCCCAGACTTCCTTCCTTCTGCTGGGCCTACCTCCTAGTAATCCATTCAACTATGAATACATCAATGGATTAGTCCACTGATGAGGTGAGTGCCCTCATGATTCAGTCACTTCTGAACCAGTGAGCATTTGGGGGATATTTCAAATCAAACCATAACAAGTTTCATCTATTAAAGAGTAAATGATTAAGAAACTCAAAAAAGCAACAGATTTTCTTTTGATGGATCTCTGCATACAAATATAAGCTTGTTTCTAGAACAAAATTAACGCATACTGATATCATTGTTATTTTCCCACCACCTCAGAGTCACTTCTTTCTTCTAAAGTATGAGAGGACACTTTAACAATTCTAATTATTGGAGTGCAAGGGCTGGAGATTTAGCTCAGTGGTTCCGCTGCCTGCTTTGCAAGCACAAGGTCCTGAGTTTGATCCCTGGTACCAAAAAAAAAAAAAAAAGCCATCTAATTATTGGAATATACAAAACCCCTTAGGATGCATAACAATGTTTTAAGAAGCTAATTTTTAATTAACACAATGTTTTATCACATTCACAACATAAATTGCAAAGAATGGCCCTGCCTTTAATTCAATTACAAGGGCACATCTTCAATATAATGAATGTCACTAAAGAACCCCAGTTGCTAATTTTGTGAAACAATGTCTAAGAAATGAAAAGTTGAATTTATAGTATGTATTAGTTTTCTAATGCTAGTAATAGATTATCACAATTTAACAATTGAAACAAAACCTCTTTATTACCTTATAGTTCCTATGTGCTAGAAATCTCATTACTTCCTAACTGAATCCTTTGCTCAGAGTCTCACAAGAGTATATTCAAAATATTGACTGAGTTTGCAGTTTCCTTTGAGGCTCAGAGGTCTCTTTCAAGCTCATATGTAGTTGCTAGCAAACTTAATTTTCTCGCATCTTTAGAACCCATGGTGGCTTACTGCTTCAAGGCCAGTACAAAAGTTATGTTTCCCTTTAGAGAGCACCCTAATCCCTTTTTTAGAGGGCTCACCTAATTATAACAAGCCTATTAAGCATAATCTCTATATTGATTAACTCAGTCACCTAATTAGGGTTCTTAATTATTATGCAAAATCTTTTTGTCATTGTTATGTAACATGCAAAGGCATCCCATATGACCGCAGAAGTCCAACTATTGCACTTAATACAATGTCTTGCCCATTTAAGAGCTATTTTAGTTTGACATAATTTCAGGCTTTCAGAAAAAATTAGGGGAAAAAAGGCACTGTAAAACATATAGCTTTCAACCAGATTCCCCAAATTTCAATATGTACTACATTTGTTTCCCTCTCTTGTTTTCTCTCCCTTACCCTCTCTCTCTTCCTCCTCTCTCTCTCTCCATCCCCCTCCCTCTCCCTCTTCTCTTGTCTTCTCCTTCCTCCCTCACCCTCCTATCATATTTCCTTTCCTTTATCTTCCCTAGTCTTTCCTCCCTTCTCCTGATAGTCTCTCACACCAATGTGAACACATATGCACAAAATATGTACATGTAGACATAGTTTTTTAAGCCATTTGAGAATGAGTTACAGGCACAGATATAATGTTCCTTTAATACTTTATATTAACTACTTCAATGTATATATCCTACAATCAAGAGTACTCATATACAACCTAAACATAGTTATCAAAACCAGGAGATTGTTAATACAAAACTGTTTTCTAAATCTCCAGATCTTATTTAGCTTTTGCCAATTGTCTCAGTAATATTTTTTATAACAAAAGAAAATCTAGGATGATTTATTGTATTTAGTCATTATATCCAATGACTTTTTAAAATTCTAGAACAATTCTGAATATTTCATGTCATTGCCATTTTTTAGGAATTCAGGTCAGTTATTTTGTAGAATCACCTTCAATTTTGGGTTTCACTAATGCTTCTGATGATTAAATTTAGTTTTTGAACTTTTGGCAAGAACTGATTTTTGAAACTTTTCTCAAACAGTGTTTATAGAATCAGAACTCCTTTGTAGGGGAGTTAGTGTAATCATGATCTCAAATGGAAAAAATACTACCCCAAATTAATATTCTTGAAAACAGTTCACAAACTTAGTTTTTGTTGTTTTTGTTGTTGCTGTTGTTGTTGTTTTTGGTACCAGGGATCGAACTCAGGACCTTGCACTTGTGAGGCAAGCACGGTACCACTGAGCTAAATCTCTGGCCCACAAACTCAGTTTTATAAGACTTTTTCTCACCTTTTCTTCACACAGCCAATCAGAATAGATCTTTATTAAAAGAATTATTCTTGGCTCCCAATATTGTTAGCTGGTAAATTACAATGTTTCTTGTCCAAAGGAGTGTCTAAAATTTTTTTGAGAGAAGTTAACCTGAGGATAGTGTCACAGACCTATCAATCAAAGGAGTACATTATGAAAAAACATTGAGGGATCTCCCCTAGGACAGAATCATGTCATATTTCTATTGTATACTTTCTGAGCCCCAGTGTTTCCATCAAACAAGAACAAAAATATAGGACTTTTCTCAAGATCACATGAGGAAATAAATACATATTCAATGGCATATATGTTCAATAATTGTTTATTTTTTCTTTCTAGTCTTCATCTCAGTACTATACTGAAATAAGACCATGATATTAAGTGATTACTAGTTCCATGTATTCTTCTGTACTTGTGTTTTACTTTTGTGGTCTAAAAAATACATTGAGAAAGTTTTAACAACATCTAAACATTAGTTCAAATTAGAAGATAACTGTTTCAGTGTCTCATAGCAACTCTGCAGATGCTGTACAAACTAAAAACTTCAAAAGTCTTTGAAAAACAAAAGGTGGGAGAAGGCAAACAGTCGTGTGAAATGGTAGAAGATGATCCATATGCCATTCAGATGATTTATTGGTGTCCAGAGAGCAGAATATTTTGTATATCAGGAGTCTCTGCATATGTCATTATTTATAAATTCAGCAGACATGAAGTTACAACAGAAATAGTGGTAAGTTATTTAAAATTTAATTTTTACACTTACAGATAAAAGAAACCAATTATAGATTTGGGCCACTAATTGGTATGGTTTTAAGCCAACAAAAATGCAGTATATGGCCAGTGATATAATTCATAGGATTTTAAATTATTATTGTAACAATACATATATTAAAAATGGTTTGGTTTAACATGAGATGAACAATTCTCTATTAAAACTTAGTATTTTCTGTCAATGTCAAAATGAGCTTGCTGTTTTAAGTTAATCTTGCTACAAGTTAAACATTTTTTTCATTTTTCTCTTTGATATATACAAGATTTTTCTATCCCTTTTATATTGCATCTTTGTGGCCAAAATGACTCAATTTCTTCTGAATACTGATTGCTAATATTAGAAGTTTAGCATTTATAATTATTTATTCACTTTTATAACAAAGGAAATTATAGAATATATTTTGAAATATGTGTGCATTATGGAATGTACCTACACTTACATACATATATATGTACCAGTTGTATATAATTGTTGATTTATGTATGTCACATTAGCACAAGTTTTGTTCTGTATTTATATTTTAAGCTTAACTGGTTTTTGTTTTCTAGTCAATTAATTGTTTTAAGTGATTATTTCTCAGCTACAATAAGGTTACTTTTAATTATTGTTTTATAGCAATGTGGATAATTATTCTATTCGAACCTATTACCAGAAGATAAAGGTTCATTACTAGCCTTTGTGTATTTTTACTTCAACAGCTAAAATCAGCATCACCCTTTTACAGTACATCAGAACCCCAAGCTTTGAAGTCAGTTATAACTAGGTTTTAATTCTACCTTTACCATTGAATGCCCGTGTGACTATGAGCAACTCAAAAGGCTGCTAGCTAGTAGCAGAATCTGGATATCATTCACTTTCATCACCTACATAATTTTCTGGGTAAATGGAAAATAAAAGTAAACTACAAATACTAATATCAATTTCATAAGGTTTTATGCTGATTATATAAAGACATTATTAGCATGGTGCCTAAGTATAGTAAATGTTCGATAATTGATAATCATTGCCACTAGAGTTACACAGAATTACATAGTTTTAATGTTGTTATGGCAATCACCTTGGCAATATTGCTATATTAAACACCCCTTATCATCATTTTTTTGTAAGCAGCTATTTTCAATTCTAAAAATATACATTTTACATTGTGGAACAAATATTTGTTATAAAATCACTTTTAATTAAAGTATTTAATGCATGTATAGGCATTATTTTTATACATTTTTAGTTTTAGAAAAGGCTTGGGGTCACCTTTTTATTTCTATATAAATCAACTCAATAATATCATTATTCATTAAGTAGTTCTGATCAAGGCAATGAAATTAAACAAGTAAAAACTAAGTAAACAAAACAAAGAACAAAAAAATGTGAAATTTTCTTGGAAAAATTTTCTAAATTAGTGCAAAGCCAAGATTCAATGAGTTGAGTTTTTTTAAGTAAAAGACTTTGAACAGATAATACAAACTTGTACATACAGTTTCATTTCTTTCATTGGAATAGTAATGATCAGTTCTTTAAATCTTTTTATTTTATCATATATCAAATTATAGCTTATACTGTATCTTAAGGAATATTTAGCATGTATAAACTTTACTGGTATTTTCTTATAACTGTAAAGAATTAAAAATTTGTCTTTTGTGATTGCCATTGAGTATTCCATATAATTGACAATTTAATTCAGTTTGACATACTTCTCAACATTAATATAAGTTCAAATTGAATTTACTAATCAGAAAAAATTGTGAATAATTACTGAAAAGTTATCAGATATATTAATGTATTTGTTTTTATGATGTAGATTAAATTAAAACTTGATTTTTTAAGTCATTAGAGGTACGACTTCAGTACGATGTTGAAGATATTATTACCCCTGAACCAGAAACAAGTCCTCCGTTTCCAGATGTCTCATCCCAGCTTCCTTCTTCAAGGAGTCTTTCTGGGAGCACTAATACTGTGGCTAGTGAAGGAATAACAAAGGACAGTATTCCATGCCTGAAGTAAGGGTTCATACCAAATTTTAAAACAATTGTATATATTAATCATATAATTCTTGGACATTGTGACAAATAAAATCACTCTTCTAAGTTGTTGTCAAGAGATTTATAATAGACCAAAGGGTATTCTGGTATTTTCTTCAAACATACACAAAAAAGGCACATATCCTCATCTTTCATTTACTGATTTATATATTTCTTTCCCAGAAAGATCTAAAAGAAAACATAGCTTTTAGGGGATTTAGCTCAGTGGCACCATGTCTGCCTCACATGCACAAGGTCCTGAGTTCGATCCCCGGTACCAAAAAAAAATATTTTGTTTTTTAATTTGTTTTTAAATTAAAAAATAAAATGAAATAAAAGAAGTGACTTCATTTAGGGCTGGGGATTTAGCTCAATGTTTCCGCTGCCTGTCTCACAAGCGCAAGGTCCTGAGTTTGATCCCTGGTACCAAAAAAAGAAAGAAAGAAAGAAAAGAAAACATAGCTTTAGGGCCAGGGATTTAGCTCAGTGGGGCCACACCTGTCTTGCAAATGCAAGGTCCTGAGTTTGATTCCTGGTACCGAAAAAAAGAAAAGAGAGAGAGAAAACATAGCTGTGAAAGAATGAGAACTTTGGCAAGGCAAAAACTTGGCAACTTGCTTGGTACTTTTCAATTGAAAACATGTTTATAAAACATCTTCAGCTATCTTAGAATTAAAAACAAAACCAAGCTTACTATCTATCAGAAGTATATTCTATTAGAAAAAATTTTTCTTATATTGTTACTCATACTTTTCTTTTTTCTAACTTGCTAGTTATAGTGTTCAATGTAAACAAAGTTTAGCAACATAATCTAATAAAATCTAAAGTTAATAAAGCCCATTGTAATATCTGAATTTTTTTATGGTTTGTATTATAGGGTGTAAATTATTATTTCTACATTGTCAAAACAAACATTTCTAGCAGGAACTGGTTGGAGAAATAAGAAATTTCTCTGAATCCCATTTGAAAATATCCACATCGGCTACTTGAAATATGAATTGCTAATTTCCTCATTTCTTATGAAAAGACTAATAGAAAATTTAAAGATAAGATTGCAGCAACAGAGCATGGCTTGGTAGTGCACCCCTGTAATCTCACCACTTGCAAGGCTGAGGCAGTAGGATCATCGCAAATTCAAAGGCAGCCTGGGCTACATAGTCAATCCAAGGCCAGTGTAAACTACACAGCAAGACTATGACTCAAAAAACCACCAACCAACAGAGATTTCAGGAACAAAATCTGTATAATTAGTACTAGTACCAATCCTTAAGTTTTGTCCCCAAACAATTTTGTGAAGTTTTAAAAAATGTAAATATAAACATATTAATAGGAAAACAATCTAAAAATGGAAAAATCACCATAAAATTTTTGCTGTTATGATTTTGATACATCAGACAACTTCTCTCTTTGTTTTGCTTTGTAGTTTGGGGTGTTTTGGTACCAGGGATTGAACTCAGGACCTTGTGCTTGCGAGTCAGGCAATGGCACCACTGAACTGAATCCCTAGCCCTAGCTGTTATGATTTTATACATTTAATTGTCATTCATATCAATTTGCTTTAATTTATTTCTATTAAAATGAAAACTAGAAAAAGAACAAAAAGTTCAAGAAAGACCTGAAGATTTCTTTATTAAGAAAACCTATCATTAAAGCATGAGTCTTCTACATACCTAATGTTTTTCTATATAATAAAAAAAAAATTAAGATAAGAATGAGAGAAAAAAACACATGATGGCAACAAAGACTTGGTAGTGGAAATGAAGTAACCAGTAACAATTTTCGAACTGTAATTGAAGGATTGATTTGAAAAATATAGTGGGAATATTCTTCATAATTAATAGAACCATGGATTTTAAAATATAATACAGTCCTATACTATGTAGTTAGTGTCTAGGGACCAAGCAGCAAAACTGATCTAATATTATTCTGTGAATTATAAGTGGTTCTTGGGTTGTATATAATCCACACTACATTACTACATTTATGTCCGCATCATCTCTAGGTTGCTTTCCTTTGCTAAACTTAGATTCCTAGATACATTAAGTAATAAATAAACATTTCAACTAGCCAATTTCAGTTTTTAGCACTAATTATCAATATATGCATGTATTTGTGCAACTATTTGAATTTTTTTGCCTTTGAATGAAAAATGAGTGGTCATGAAAGGCCTCATTAAGAAGGTAAGACTTAAAGACTAACTTGAAGAAAGTGAAAGAATTAGCCAAAGATTATCAGTAGAGCAGTTTTAGAAGAAATGAATAGGGATAAAGGTATTGGAAATGTTGATCTCTTTAGACGGGTGGTCATTCTTTTTATTGTTATGCTTTATAACTTACATATATTTAACCACATAAGGAAAAATAATAGGATAATAAAAATAATCCAACAGACTGTCCGCAAAAGAAAAAAAGGAAGTGATGAAGAAAAATTGAAATTATGTACTTAACTGAAAAGTTGCTAAAAGTGGGTTGTTATATTTTGGGAAACTGGAGAACACTCTCCACCTACATGCTGCACCAATGCCCAGTGTTGCATATTTCTTTAGGATACTTCCATGTAATTTCTTAACACAAGCCAGATTAGGTAAAAGAGGACCACCTGTAGGCCATCATAAGGGCAAAATCATTAACATGCTTTTTTAAACTGCACATGATAGAAATACTTTGTATTTTTTCTTTTTTTTTTCTAGTGTGAAGACACGACCAGTGAGAATGCCTCCAGGATATCAAGCAGAACTTGTTATTCACTTGGTATGGGTAGATGGTGAACCTCCTCAACAAATTACCAGTCTTGCTGTAAGCTCAGCATATGGAATGTAAGTAATTAAACTTACTTATTGATTTGTATTATTTAATACTACTTTTTAATAATTTAGATATTTCTCTTAAAATACTTAATTGAAATCTTAAAAATTAGAAGCCTTTACTACAATTTTTTTGACTGAAAATAATATACGAAAAATGATAATTTAAACTGAAATTATACTAAATGTTCTGTCTCAAGGTCAAACATAGAATGGTGTTCCCACAGCTGATGTTAGGATGCTATTACATTTGTACTTTTTGTTTGACTGATTTTGTATTTTCTAGGTCTTTTCTTCTTATGCTTCATTATAAATATTTTCTTTTGCCTTGACTTTCATAGGCCATCAGTACTCTCCTCAACTGAGTCTAATCTAATGGTAGATCTACAATGGAGTTTAATTTTAGTTTTCTTTTTCATTTCAAATATTTTATTTGATTCTTAACACTTCCTGTTCTTTTCTTAAATTATCACACTTGTCCTTTATTTCCTTGAAAGTTTTGAATGTACTTACATTAAATACATGGGCTACTGTAAAAAAATTATTTATTTATTTATTTTAACTATATATCCTTTTATTGGTACATTTTAGGTGTACAACATAATGACATTCATCATGGGAGATATGCATCTTTACATACTCTCTTGGTTCTTATTTTTCTTCCTTCCCCTACCCTCTCTTCAACCCCTCCATCCCTCGTATTTACAGAGATTTTGTTTCCTTTGTTTCATTTTCTCCTATTCCATCTGCTTCTTTCCTTTCCCCTAACCCTATCCCTCTGTCCCTTTTCTTCCTATTTCACATTATCTATTATATCTTTTAGTTCTTATTTACACTTTCAGTTTCTCACACTAGAGAAACTATTCGGTATTTAGACATGTGTGTCCTACTTATTTCACTTCAGAGTGTTGCCTCCATTTATTGCCTCCATTTATTGCCATCCATTTAGCAATAAATGTCTCTAATTTCTCATTTTTTATGGCTGAGTAGTACTCCAATGTTTTTTCCCCACCATTAAGTTTATTGGTACATTTTAGGTATAAAATACATTTACATACATCATTGGGATCTTGTGCCATTACAGGACTATCCTGGTTCTCATTTTTCCCCCCTTCCCCTGCCCTCCCCTCACCCCCTGCAACCCTCCCCACTTGCAAAGATCCCGTTTCCATTTTTTTCCCTTTCTCATATTTTTTTGCCTCTTTCCCCTCCTCCCACCTCCCCCACCACCCTAGACCTTTACTTCCTATTACACAATATCAATTACACATTTTTAAAATTGAAATATCAAGACCTAGGAGACATTACCACAGATTTTACAGAATTTAAAAGGATATAGAAAGCATATTTCAAAAATCTG
>NW_004624731.1:26910289-26944703 GCF_000247695.1 Heterocephalus glaber | reverse complement strand
CCTTACAATTTTAAAGCAATTTTTCTTTTCCTGGTCACTAATTGCAATCTTATCTTCTATATGTGAAATTCTCTCCTCACATTGGTTCATTCTGCTGTGCAGACTTTTGATGGAGTTTTTAATCTCCTGGAAATCTTTGCACCTGTTTTATGGATTTCATTTGTTTTCTATGTTGGGATTCCATCATGTTCCTCAGATCCTGTATTTTTTTAATCTGTGTCCTCTCTAGATTTATGAATCATGTCTTGCAGCATGAGCACAATCTTTGCTGTTATCTGAGTAATTATTTCTGATTTCATTTTTCCCAGATCCTCTTTTGTTGGCAGTTCAGAGAGTACAGGTGGTTGAATATCAGAGTGTTCCATCTCGTTTCCCTTTGGGGTTGCGATAGGCGATCCGGAAGTCTGTTTTTGATACTTGTTTATGTGTCTTCTCATTTCCACGGGGTGGGCAGGGAGCGGGCAGGGGGCGGGGGTGGGGGGAGTGCTTCTAGCGCCCGCGCGGCTCACCTTCTCTGCCCTAGGAGCGTGGCATGGCGGCAGGGGAGCTTCCTTCTGGGTGCTGGGACAGGCTCAGCTTCTCTGCCCTTTTCTGCCCTAGGAGCGTGGGATGGCGACAGGGAGTTTCCTTCCAGGTGGTGGGACCGGCTCAGCTTCTCTCTGAGGCCATACTATGGTGGACACCACGGTGGCCACGAAGTAGAAGGCGCCGGTGAAGTCCCAGCGCGGGCGGACGTTGTCCACGCGGATGCCGGCCCTGGTGGCTTCCTCATAGTGGCAGAGGAAGCCACGCAGCTCCTCGCGGCTCAAGTTGTGGCTGCGACTGAAGTTGGCCAGGCGCTCTTCCCAGCGCTTCTTGGCCTGGCGCTCGTGTGCCAGCTCCAGCGCCAAGACCGCGGCGCCGCCCAGGAGGTAGAGCAGGATGAGCGCGGCGAGCAGCAGGAAGCGCAGGTTGTCCTCGTTCAGGTGGCCTGGGGTGCAGCTGCAACCCCAGCCGGCCATGACCTGGTCCCGGGGCCAGATCCCCGCTGGACGGCGGTGGGCGCTGGGGGACTCGCGCTCACGCCCCGGGAGGGCACTCAGCCGGCTCCTGGACGCCCCTCAGCTGCCTCTCCCATGCCCGCCACCCTCTCCCCAGGCCGCTAGGATCCCTGGGCTGCCGCCTCCTCTTCTCTTGAGGCACCAGATCTCCACGTCCTCCTAGACTCTTGGTTTCGTATCCCCTTTGTGGCCGCCTCCCGTCCCGGAGCTCTCCCTAGCGCCGAAGATGCGAGCGTGCGGGTGCGCGCGCTGGGTTTCCAGACCGGCTCAGATTGGGGAGGGGGCGTGGCACGTCTTCACTGCAAACTCAGCTGACTTAACTTCCCCGGAAGCAAAGGTCGCGGGGGAGGGGTCCCCAGAAGTCGGCGGGTAAGCGGAGCCCAGTGGCCTAGGTCTCTTTGACTGTCGCTTTCTTAAACCGCGATGGCTAGGACGCGGGGGTGTTTGCTGGCTACGGAGCTGCCTCCCCGGTGGTGCGTCCTAGTGGCAGCGTCGCCCTGATCCTTCGGCCTCCGGAGCTCAGAAGCACAAGCGGTCCGGAGCCAGCGCACTGACAGAAAGCGCAGACCTGCGTTGCGAGCTCCGACCTTCTGCCCAGTGCCCATGCTTCGCGGCATCCGGCAGGCAGACCGGCTCGCGGGGACCACCCCTCTGTGCCCTGGCAGGAATACCCCTGAGCTCCCTCCTCTCGAGGCCCCGCCAGGCCCTGCCCTGCGAGTGGGGCGGGAAGTGGAGGTCTGCGCGCTCCGACGCTGCAACAGGTGGAACCGCGCTGCTGCCGGCTGCAACTCCACCCAGTCGCCCGCTTCTCCCTTGGTGTCCCCAGCAAACGCCCAGCGCGGGGCCCAGAAATTCTTTAATTTCTTCTGTGACCCATTGGTTGTTTAGAGGTATGGTGTTAATTTTTTAGGAGCTTTTCCTTTACCAAAATTTTTCTGTTGTTGATTTCTATTTCATTGCACAGTGTCTGATAGTATGCATGGAGTAATTTCTATTCTATATTTGCTTAAGCGGGCTTTGTGGACTAGTATGAAATCTACTTTGGAAAAAGTACTATGTGTTGATGAAAAGAATGTATACCGTGTTGTAGAGAAGTGACATACTTTGTATGTATCCAGTAAGATCATATGTTCATGGTTGTGGTTCAATACTGTTTCTTTGTTGGTTGTTTTGTTTAGTTGATCTATACTTTTGGAAAGTGGGGTATTAAAATGTCCTGCTATGATTGTGTTAGTGCTTATTTGATCTTTTAATTTTAGGAATTTTTGTTTTATGAAGATAGATGGTACAGTATTCAGTGCATCTATGCCTATCAATATTATCTCTTCTTGTTGGATTATTCCCTTAACTATTATTTAGTAATCTTTTTTCTCTTCTAATAAGTTTTACCTTGAAATTTACCGAATCTGACATTAGAATTGCTATCCCTGATTGTTTTCTGTATTCTGGGGCATGAAATATTGTTTTCTATTCTTCTTATTTTTAGTCTATGAATATCTTTTTGGATTAGATAGGTTTCTTGAATGCAACAGTTTGTAGGATTCTGTTTTTTGATCCACTCTGCCAGTTTGTGTTTTAATTGAAGAGGTGAGGCTGTTAACATTGAGAGATATTATTGGGATGTGTTGGTTATTTATTATAGTTGCCTTCTTCATCTGTTGGTGTATGCTTTGTTTTTCTTTTCCTGATGTTTTTGTTGTTGTTTATCCATTGACCTCATTTGCTGAGTTTTTAATCATGAAAGGATGATGATTTGTGTTTTTATGTATCTACTGAGGTGGTCATATACCTGTCATTTTATGAATGTAGTATATCGCTTTTATTGATTTGTATATGTTGAAGAACCCTGCAATCTAGGGATAAATCCCATTTAATCATGGCATATAATTATTTAATATACTTCTGAATTTGGTTTGCTAGGTTTTTGTTCAGGAATTTTGCATCTATGTTCATCAGGCATGTGGCCTGCAATATTCTTTTCCAGTAGGAGTGTTGTTATTTAGCTTTCCTGTAAGACTAAGTCTGGTCTTGTAGAGTAAACTTGAAAATGTTCCTTTCCCTTCAATTTTAGAAGACTTTGAGAAGGCCTACTATGAAAATTCTTCTTTAAATGTTTAGTAGAATTAATTAGTGGTACCATCTATTCCTCAGATTTTCTTTGTTGGAATGTTTTGATTGCTATTGAAGTCTCTTTATTTTTAATTTGTTTTATTTTTATTTATTTTTTATCTGTTTAGATTTTCCATTTCTTTGTGATTCAGGCTTGGAAATTTTATGTTTAAATGATTTATCCATTTCTTGTAGATTATCCAAATTGTTGGCATATACTTGTTCATTGTAGTCACTTGAACCTTTGTATTTTTGTAGAATCAATTTTAATGTCTCTTTCATTTATAATTTTATTTATCTGGGTCATTTTTTTATGGTTAGCCTAGCCAAAGTTTTGTCAATTTCACTTATCTCTTTTAAAAAGCAACTATTTGGGGAAAAAAAGGCAACTATTTGTTCATTGATTTGTTCTGTCTTTATTTTCTATTTTATTTCTGCTCAGATTTTTATTATTTCCTTCCTTCTGCTAACTTTGTGCTTAATTTGTTCTGTTTCCTCAGTTTCTTAAGGTGTAAAGTTGAGTTATTTAACAAATAGCTTTTTTTCTTAATGTAAGCATTTATTATTTTAAATATCCCTCTTATAATTACTTTTGATATAGCTCATAAATTTTAGTAGGCTGTATTTTTGTATCTTTAGAGTTTTTTCTTGACCCACTGGTTCTTCAGTACTATGTTGTTTAATTTCCATATATTTATGAATGTCTAATTCTCTAGTTGCAATTGATTTCTAGTTTTGTATCAGCATGAGCAGAAAAGAAAGTTGAAATAACTTCAGTCTTCTCAAATTTGTTGCAGTTTGCGTTGTGATCTAATATGTTATCTGTAGTGGAGAATATTCCATATGTGCTCAAGAGAAATGTTCATTCTGCTGGTGTTGAATGAAATGTTATATACATAATCTGTTAGATCCAGCTAGTTTAAATTATTTAGTTCCAGTGTTTATTACTAATTTTTTTGTCTAGATAATCTTTCCATTGTTAAAAATGGAGATATATTGAGCCCCTACTATTCTTGTATTGTTGCCTGTTTATTCCTTCACTGCTGTTAGTATTTGCTTTACATATTTCGGTGCTCTGACACTATTGGGTTCATATGTACTTGTAGTTGTTATGTCTTCTTGAAGAATTAATCTATCATTATAATGATCCCTTTGTCTCTTAAGAGTCTTTTTTGTTTTTTGGTACTGGGGATCGAACTTGGGTCCTTGCACTTGCGCTTGCGAGGCAGGCAGCCAAACCACTGAGCTAAATCCCTGGCCCCCTTAAGACACTTTTTTTGAGTTAACATCTATTTTGTCTAAGCTGTCTTTGGCTCCCATTTCCATAGAATATCCTTTTCTTTGCTTCACTTTTAGCCAATAAGTGTTTTTAAAATTAGTATGAGTCTCTTGTAAGCAGTGTATAGTTGAGTTTTGATCTTTTAATCCAGTTATTTACTTTCTTCCTTTTGATTGGAGAATTTAAGCCCTTTCCTTTTATTATTGACAGGTAAGGATTAGTGGCATTTTGTTGCTTTATAGTTTTGTGGATTTGTTGCTCTTTTTTCCTCTCTTGCTATCTTCCTTTGTGCTTTGATGATTTTCTATAGTGATATACTTTGATTCTTTTTATATTTTGTGTACCTATTTTATGTTTTTGCTTTGTAGTTACCATGAGACTACATGAAAATCAATTATAGACAGTCTAAGCATAATAACAATTCAACTTCACACAACATTTCTGCACTTTTATCTGTCATTCACCTACATCCACATTTTGGTTGTTGAAGTAAAAATTTACTAATTTACATCTTTTTATATTGTGTGTCTATTAACAATGTATTGAAATTACAAATATTTTTCTAAACTTTGTCTTTTTAACCTTTATCCTAGAATTAAATTTTATATACATGCCACCATTTTCATATTAGAATACTGTGAATTTGAGTATAAATTTACATGTTCTGGTAAATTTTATGCTTCATATGTTTTCATGTTACTAATTAGTATCCTTCCATTTCAATTTTAAAAGCTGCTATTGACATTTCTGGCAGGCTGGTTTGGTAGTAATGAACTCTATCATCTTTTGTTTGTCTGGAAAAGTCGTTATCTTGCCTTCATATTGTTTTTTGCTAGCTTTTTTTTTTCTAGTTGTTAAATAAATCATCTCACTCTTTTGTATTTCATGATTCCTGCTATCTGCTTATAATACTTTGGATGTGCCTTATACGTAAAAGTCACTTTTACACCTTTCAAATTTTCTTTGTCTTTGACTTTTGTCAATTTGATTATAATATATTTCAATGAAGTCGTCTTTGGATTGAATCTATTTTGGAAGTTTGAATCTGTATATGCCTATTTCTCCTAAGATTTGGGAATATTTCAACCATTATTCCTTAAATAAACTGCCCCTTCTCTGTGTCTTCACTTTATGAAACTCCCATAATGCCATCAAAGGTTCCCTTGAATAGTATCCTATAAGTCTCATAGGATTTCTTGTTTTCATTCTTATTTGTTTGAAAGGATAAACTCAAAAGATTTATCAAGTTCAAAGATACTTTCTTCTGGTTGATCATATCTACTATTAAAGCTCTCTATTAAATTTGTCATTTCATTCATTATATTCTTTCGCTCTAAAATTTGTATTTAATTCCTTTTTAATGGTTCTATCTTTTGTTGAGCCTATTTTTTTCAGACATTATTTTCTTTAGTTTGTTTAGTTATTTATCTGGGTTTTACTGTCTTCTTGACATTCTCTAAAATAATTATTTTCAATTGTATTTTAAGTAACTCATAGATCTTCATTTCTTCGAGGTCAGTTCCTTGATACTTTTTTGTGTCCTTTGCTTTTCATGTTTCTAATGACTTGGTTTTGATGTCTACATTTTAGGGAGCAAGTTACTTCAGCATTTTTGAAGTAGATACAGTAGAGAAAGACTTTCACCTATGGGTAGCTACAAGAATGCTGACTGGCTGGGTTGTGCATCCCAGGAAAGGTGCAGTGACTTCATTTCCATATATCACTGACCACTGAAGCCAATGTTGGCAACAACTGCAGGGATCTTTGGCATCCAGTTTCAGATGTGTGCTGTAGCTGTAGCAGAAAGGTCTGTTGGAATCCTCAGTAATGAAGCCTGCATAGTCCTTCCTGTTTCTCTTCTCCTGAGCATGAGAGTTCTAGCTAAGAGAATCCCGTTTGGCAGGTCCAACATGCTGGTCCATACATGGGATCTTGGATGTGGATACATTCTCAATGGTGTTGGTGCCAGTGTTTGAGTTACAGGTGTTCACAGCAGAAGTGTAGCCAGGGTCCATTGGTGAGAAGCACACAGAACTACTGTAGCACTTGGAGCACATGTATACTTCATGTGGAAATGGCACCAGTATCTGAGAGTATGGGCATATACAGGTCTCTGGTAAGCCTGACTCGGGATCTATGTGCTGAAATACCTTGGCCATAGACAGGCACACAATAGTATCTATGATTCTAGGTATGACAGGGGAATATCATCTGCCTAGGGATAATAAACATATCATAAGTTGGGTAGATTATAAATAACAGAAATTTATTTCTCTCTTCTGGAAGCTAGGAAGACTGAGATCAAGGTGCCAGTGGATTCAGCATCTGGTAAGGTCCTGTTCCACACAGATGGCACCATCTAGCTGCATCTTCACATGACAGGAGAAAAGCTGTGTGAGGCCACTTCGGTCAGGGCACTCACTCAGTCATGCAGAATCTAGCCTCTTGATCTAATCATATCCCAAAGGTCCCATCTTTAAATATAATCATCTTGAATGTTAGGATTCAACATGAATTTTAAAGGAGATAGAGACATTCAGACCACAAAATTCACTATTCTTTTCTGCTGTAGTATCTTAATAGTCAGATGATTTTTCATTTCAGTTATATTTTTATCTGTGAAATTTTGAGTGTTTTTAGTATCTCCAATTTCTCACTTTGTCGCATTTGTTTTTTCAACCTTTCTGATTATCTTGAATACTTTTTTCAAATACTTTCAAACTTTGTCTACTAATTTTATCATCGATATCTTCCTGTTGAGATATTTTCAGCTCTAGTTGTCAGTCATACTTCCCTGATTCTTTATATGCCTAGTAATTTTTATACACTAGACATTGTAAATTTTACATTTTTGTAAAAAGGTAATATTGTTCTGGATTTTTTCAGTAGTGTTGGATTGTTTTTCTGAAAGACAGTTCCCTGGTATCACTGTTTTAAAACTTTCTCAAGGATGAATCCCAAAACACTATTAGTCTGTGAATTGTTTGTCCCACTACTGAAGTGACACTCCAATATCTGCTCTTCTATATATTATGAGATCTCTGCAGTTCAGCTGGTAATAACATGAATGTTCTTCACTTTTTGTGAGCTTCTTTTGATGATTCTTTCTCCAAGCCTTTGTAAGTTTCTTCACGTAGATGCCTAAAATAATACTCAACCAGTCTTTACAGGATCATTCAGAAAATTTCTGGTATACTCCTTATGTATAACTCTAATATTTTCCCTCATATTTTAATATTTTAACTATTTTTGCAGCTTCAGTCTCTGAGCTCGCTCTCTCTTCTCTCTCTCTCAATTCAGTAAGATCACTGAACTCTTAAAGTTTATTTACTTGTGAGACGTACTTTAATTTTTGTCCTTCTCTCATACCACCCTCTATTTTCTGTTAAACTGTTGTTTTACATATTTTGTCCAGTTTTTTAGTTAAGGTAGGTTAAATCCACACTCCTTACTGACTATAACATCTATTGGCTGACTGTAGATCCTAAGGCATAACTTTCCAGTTTTCTAATTTTTAAGTCCAACACAAAAATAGTTATTTATGGCTGCTATTGTATACTCTAGTTGCCTATTTTTTTCTCAGTATTGCATTTGAGAACTCCATCATGCTATAAACAAAAGTAATTAGGTGAGTTGTAAGGGAGCGCTGGCACACACGGCTCCTGGTTGCAGGTCCCAGCCACTGGCCTGAGACCTAAGTATACTCTACATGATGAAGAGGAGTTATACTTGTATGTAGTGATCAAGCTTTGGCCGCTGTGCAGTACTACCTGCTGGAGGCTGACTTGCACCAAGTGTATCTAGAGCAGTGATTTCATCTACTTCATCGTCTGTGACCTACAGAGGTTTATCAACATGAAAGAAAGGTCAAATTGACTTAAGAACAAGCAAGAAGAATTTCAAAACAAAGTATTAAAGATATGGAAGGAAAATGGGTAACAGGTCAATTAAGATGGAAAATAAGGGCTTACATGATCAGGATTGAACAACTGAAATAAAATCAAGCAATGAAAAAAAAAAATTCTGAAGGTCTTCTGAAACCAACTGAAAGAACCAGAAGCAGTACAGTGGAGCACAATGGCATTAAGAGAAAAAGGAGAAGATTCACAAACTTGTTGACCTGGTAGGGAAAAAAAAATATTTACTTAGGTCATTATGAGCATCTTACAAATCTTCAGTGATCTCTTACACTAGAGATCACCTCTGTCATTTTCCCAAATGAGGAAGTTAAAGGCTGATGTGAGAGATCCTGCAGATGTGTGTCTTCAGAGTGTGATCTCCAGTACTGTGAGCAAGCTTACTGGATCCTGAAAGGCAATATACCTCTCAGGAAGATGGGCTTGTGATAATCACAATGGAGACACCAGCATTAGCATTACGGGGTGTAGGATAATCCTTGTTAACAATGGGGACTATTTCTGCCTACTACAGTTGGGTGGAAGAGAAGAAAACAATATAGGAGCCTAACGCAGCACATAATAACCATACCTGCACCATCAGTGCTATGCTGTGCTATGCCACTCAACATGCCATCTCATATACTTCATATCAATCTTCCCCAAAAGCTATGTAACAGCAAATTTTGTGGAGAAAATCTCAGCAGTTTACTCAAGCAGTGATGAAATTGATACAAATATCCTTTATCTTTTTGTTTCTCAGAATGTAAAATAAGATCAGTTGCATCCACTGCATACCATTAAGAATCTAATGTATCTGGCCAGTTTAAGGTCTGAACCCCCTGGCGGGTTGGGACTCTAGTGTGAGCAGACCTTGAGGAATTTGTGTTCCTGGAGTCTCTGGAGAATCAGATGAGAGTGGAGATGAGCACATAAGTGATGAGGAAACTGATTTGGGGACAGACTGGGAGAAGCTGCTAAGCTCTTGGTTTTGTGATATTCAATCCCAGCGAATTGAAATCTCCCAGAGCTGGAACACCCACTCATTGTGAACATCAGTGCAGGATGGAGGTCGGGGGACAAGGGAGATGATCTCTGCTGCAGTCTCAATGATTTCCTGTTTCAAAGCTTACACTGGACACCATGAATGGGCATGGACCAAAAACATGCCAAATTTGCATCACAAAGTCTCTCCCATTGCACTCTAATAAACCTTGTCTGTTTAGTTAAGATAGTGTGTGGAACACTATTGGATTGTGTGGTTTTGTTTTGTTTTTTGTGGAACCGGGGATCAAATTCAGGACCTTGCACTTGCCAGGAAGGCAGTGGTGCCACTGAGCTAAACCTCCGGCCCTGGATTGTGTTTGTTTTAAGCAGAGAGACAAGCAGTTTGCTTGTTACATGGCCTATGATCTGACCAACATGCTCATGATAGCAGGATGGAGAGAGGGAAAGTCCTTTTGCCCACATTGGCACTAGTGGAAGAAGGGCCTGTGCATGTGGCCAGCACTGTTGAGGAAGACATTCTTCTAGCCTCTGATGGGTTCTAGGCCCCACAGATCCAGGTCAGTGTTCATCCTTGTGATAGTAACACTAACTTCTGGAGGTTGGATGAATTACAAGGAAGTGATTCCTGAAAGGTAGAAACTTTTTCTCACATCTTCTTTGTAGAGAAACAGCAGGCAATTTGAAAAATTTGATTACTTTGGTTTTTAGGATAATAAATTTGATCATGTTTGGGGACATATTCTTTTTTTGAGGAGAAAGAGTAGTTAAAAACTTTTTCACTTTTATTGCTCTCTTGTAGCTCATCACATTCCTGTGTTATTCCTGCAAACCCACATACACACCAAAGAAGCTAAAGTATATTTTTTCTATAGGACACATGTCCATGAACGGAAGAAATCCTAGCTACAGTAATGTCCTAGAGATGTTTATCTTCTTGTGTTTTGAGGGGAACCAAGCTCATTCTTTCCTGTTTTATTGAATTCCTAACATTCATTCTATGTCCATTTTGAAATGTAATTTATTTTCTATGAGGAAAAATAAGTCATAAAGGTAATTCCCTTATGTGAGCTAAATGCCTGCCTGGGTATAGCCACTTAGCTAAGTGACCTTTGGTCATTTTTTCAGTATCCCATTTCTTAAGGGATTCAGTGGGTGTCTTCAAGGAAAGCTGTCCTGTTTGTTTTCTTCCTTGAGGTTTCTATTGCTATGAAGGCTCTACATTGGTTAGGATGCACAGCAAATCCTTCTACCTGGGGAAAGCTCATAGATAAAGAATTTCCCCTCACCAGGAGATCAGTTTCAGCTAATGTCTTGTATTTTCTTAGAGACAATCTTAAAACTTACACGTATGTAAGTAGTTTTTTTTATTAATAACTGCAGAAAATCCTATGTAGCAATTATAAAAAGAAATCCTAAAAAAATTCCTAACAGGCATTATTAGCCCATGTTAGTGTGGTTAGCATTTAGTATTTGTGATAAATTATTCAAGGGTTATTCAGTTATTCATACCCTAGCTTCTTTTCTCGTTATTACAGTTTGGACTTTGGCTACAAATCTAAGGTGATAGCCTTTGCTATTAGTATATTTGGAGTTTGGTTGAGTTTTGGGTAGCGTTGGAGGACAGTATTTACTCTTATCCAGGAGTTCCAGGTTCCCTGGCTCTGAATTTCCCTCTAAAGGAGATAGGCTTTCCTCCCTGTGGATCCTTTACAGCTAGTCTACTTTAAGTGCTCAGTTTTGTGATAGTTGGCCTTGCATTTTGCCATCCAGTTCTGGAATTCATAGACTAGAAATCATGGAATGAACAAATACCAAATAAACTTAGGAACCACAAATGTGAAAGGAAGCTAAAGAATGAAATTCAGAGATTGCAAACTCAGGTCTAGAGTAATTCAACAAAATAAGAATGTGGGAGATTTGGGGATTGATAGGGTATATTTTGTTATTAATAGCAACTAGAGACACTTTTCACTGGATTAAGTGATCAACCCCTTTAATGATTTTGGACACCAACATACTGGTTTACAGTGCTGAGATATTTTAAGGTTCATTACTTTGCACTGGATCTACTCTGTAATTATTTTTAAATAATACATTTCAACCATTATTTTTTCCTACTCTTTTTGCTATTCATTAAAATCTTTCATGTAGGTACAAGAATGATGTGGAAACAGCTTTTTTAAAAATTGAAGCTGATTTTTTTTTTAAGGAAGAGCTATATAACTTGTCATGTTTTCAATTTTAAAATGATTTATTGAAACAAAGTAATAGGAATTAAAAGCCCACAGGCACCAAATAAGCTGTCTAGTCTTTGTATAATGGAATGTAACTACTAAAAGTTTTGCACATCTATAAATCAAGAGGAAAGTATGTCACATCAGGCATGGTGGACAAGATTCATGTTAGGGCTCAGATATGATTTGGAAAAGTGTATTAGTCAGTCTCATGTTGCAGGAATTTTCCTCTCTGCTCTGTGACTTCAAAACAATTTGAGTCATACAAACATTTTCTAAACTTCAATTGTATTTCTGCAATAAATCTTTTAACAGTGAAAAAATGTAATTAGGTATATTGTAATGTTTAAGAAGTCTAAAGATACCTACTTGCTATAATTTGTAATATGTTTAATATTGAATTTACTTATGATCAGTTATTCCCTTGGATGGAAAACTATCAAGATACTTTAAAAAGAATTTTCTGACTTGATGCTCATAAAATACTGGATAGACAAAATAATATAATTTTCATTATAAAGATACTCAACAAAATTTATTAACATTTCTCCAACTCATATATCCTATAAATAATAGAGATAGGAATCAACCCAGTTAGTGTGATCAGTTTCCAAGCTCTATTTTATTGGAAGATGTAGAAATCTGTGTGAAGTGGACAATATTTAGCATGGGTAGAAGATTTTATTGTTTTAATTGCTTTGTTTGTGAAGATGGCAGTGTGGTAGAGTGGAAAGAAATGGACTGAGAGTACACAGTTGGTAGACATGATTCAATCTAATAACAAAACAACATGGAACTTATGTAAAACAAATAATATTCCTACAATTACAGTATTTTATGTTTAGCCTAGGAAACAAAAAGCACAGACTTATAAATTGTTCAACTAGAGGACATGTAAGAAATGAATAGAAATGAGTTAATACATACTCAATAACCTAATATGTATCTAATATATACATATGAAACTCCTGCTTAGGAGAACTATTTTAATTAATCAGTAAATTTAGTTAATAAGTTATTTTCTTTTAAATGAGTATTTTCCTTTTAATAAGTGAGACAACATACACTGCAAAAATGTGAGAAAATTATAATTTTATCATTGAAAGTTGTATTTCCTTGTATCTACTATGCTGTCAAAATGTTATATATATGAAGTTGATTTTAATTCCTCTTTTAAATTAGTTAAAATTAAGTTAGTTAACTTTAATTTTATTTAAGAAAATTAATCTGGATCATAATAGATACAATTTTATTTGAAAAAGTCAACACATTGCATACCTATTTGTAACTACTGAAGTGAGACATTTTTGGACCCACTTCCCCCTTGTATTGTAAAAAGATATCATTTTTCTATGAAAGCATAAGATTTAGTTAAAGAGCAGAATGGGTAATCACTACCTCAAAATATTGCTAATAAAGTATAATAGTAGTTCATCCCTAGCTTTTGCATTAAATGGTCATGGTTATACTAAGTCAATCTATCCTATGTAAGTGCAAGGCTTCTTTGCTGACTTTATAATACCAGTCATGGCCTGGCCTCCTCAAACCTTGGTAATACTTTCCAGTAATATTTAATTTACAGATAAGAATAATCATACTTCTGATACATTCCAGTTGCATTTTTCTCTCTCTCAGAGTTGCATTTGGAAACTGCAATGGGTTGGCAGTGGTGGATTTTATACAGAAGACAGTACTGTTAAGCATGGGGACTGTTGACCTATATAGATCAAGTGACTTATACCAGCGACAGCCACGGTCTCCTAGAAAGAACAAGCAGTTCATTGCAGGTAGGAGACAAACAAGATGGGTTATGAACTTGATTTGTTCATCTGTTTTCTTATTTTCAGATTTGTCTTTTTTCTTTCATACTATTCAAATGCATGGTAATATAAACTCAACATTATTTATAATAAATACCATGTAAGTAAAATAAATTGGGCAGAAACAAAGCAGAATCTTTGAAAGGATAAGGAGGTGTTAAAAGTCAATTTGGTGTTGAAATTAGGAATATCTGAAGTTTCTTAGGTTGAATTTCTAAGAAATAAAATAAGAGATTATTAAATGTAACAATGCTACTAGAATCAGTGTTCTCTGGTTGAAAAAGCTGCTTACAACTTTCTGGTTATAAATGTGGCCCATTTTAAAAGATAATTTAAGGCCATTTACTACTTTTAATTTTATAAATAACTACATATTATAACTGTCACCTTTTCTTAATGGATGATAATTTTATTGGAATTTTTTCAGAAATACAATAAATATTAGTAATCTTTTTTAAATGTTATGAAAGCCGGGCATGGTGGCACACACTTGTAATCCCAGCACTTAGAAGGTTGAAGCAGGAGGATTGCCTCAAGTTTGAGGCCAGCCTGGGCTACATAGTGAGTTCAAAGCCAGCCTAAACTAGATAGAGAGACCTTGTCTCAAAAAACAAAAAAATGCCATGAAAGATGGCATTTTTGACAGGACAAATAATTTATTTAACCATAAAAGGAAAGAAACTTAGGTTAATTAGGATGTAATGCCAAATTCTGATATGCTAAATTATCAAAAGTTTATTGGAATTTCAATATATATCCATTTAAACTATTTCATAAGCAATGTCAAAATTTTATGTATTTTTTTGATTCATTGATATAGCTGGTAAAAATCAGGCAAAAGTTTTGCACATGAAAATGATTCTGTAGTAATATGTGCTATTTTAGACAATTTTTAAAATTTTTGACTCTTTTATTTAAAACAATCAACTGAATATTTAGGCCTTTTACTGAACATACCCATGGAAAAAATACTTTATAATAAAAATTTAAATCTTATGTGATGGTAGTTCTTATTCTCCAAATTGCAGTTAGGACAAATTTAACATTTGAATGTGATAGTAAACGAATTTTTCTTTTGAACTAAAGAAATGTGATCCACTGAAATTTTTCTTTGTTAACACTTCTTTTGTTAACTCTTAATATTTTCCAGTTGCTAGTTTAGACCTTCTCAGGGGCACAAATTTCTCCCACAGAGCCTGCGGGCTTTTTATAAGGATCTCAACTTTTATCAGTATTTTAGGAGAACTACAGATTTAAAGATCTACAGGCTCTATTTCCAACAATACTAGCTTTTGAAAGAATAAAATAAGAGAAATTGTGCATAAATATACCATAAGATTCCTTCATGATTGGAAAAAAGAAGGTTGATTTTTGAAAGTTCACAGTCTCTAAGGTAGGAAGATGTCAAAGGGGGGTAGTATGGCACCATTTGCAATGCTGAAAACACCAATTCAATCAAAAAAGTTTTGGATCATAAAAAGTTAAAAATAAAAAGGTTTGGATCATACAGCATCAAAGTTACTTGCTGAATATATACAGTAAGGTGAAAAAGTGAACATTTTTTCATAGAAAAACTAATTTAATTTAAACTTATCAAATCTCACAATCTAGGACTACAGTTTAGAATTTTGATGACTTTAAAGCAGAAAAAACTGATAAACTCCTAAACTTGGTGTGTATTGTATAAAATGACTACAATGAGTACTCATTTTATATTGTAAAGTAGTAAACCCTAAAATCCGTCAGCATTCTTTTTATTTGCTGGAGGATTAAAGACAATCATTTTTATATTAATGAAGTAATTACTACATATTACAGGCCAAGTAAGTGTATTATGTCAAAACATATAAGAAAAACATGCCATCATTTTCTATATTTGATTAAATAAAATTGCTTTAGCATTTTCATCATTCATCTATCACCTCTTACTTTCGAATTGATTTATTTTTTCAATATCTCCTTTTCTAATTTAATTACCTAATCTTGCTGCAATTTTTTCATCTTGGCTGTTCTAGATTCTGGTATGATATCACTTCCTTTCACTTTAGACTATTTTTCTCTCTTTCCTGTGCCTGCTGCTGATGCTGGTGTTCTGGCATGTTCCAAAGACAACTTTTGCATGCGTGGCCTGTCTAACTTTTATCCTGATTTAACGAAACGGATCCGTACTTCCTATCAGAGTAAGTTCTATGAAGGTTAGGCAAATAGCATTTTTGAGTTGTAATGCTTGACTTAAATTCTTATATCTGTGCTCAGTAATGTGTTTTTTTGAAAACACATTCAACATGCATGCAAATTTTTGTTTTGTTATGGAAATGCAACCCAATAATTTTAAAATAAATTATTATATATACATTTTAAATTATTATTGTCATTTACTCATTCATTCATACTCTTTGTTTCAGACTGGTCCTTTCAGTAAAAAAAATCAGTATTTTTTGTTTTGAGGGACAAGAGGTATGGTGTCTTTGTAAATTAAAAAAAAAACCTGATAGACCATATCAATAATAATTTAATGATTTATTTTGGAAACCTTGTACTTTTGGCCATTTTATAACATTTTTGTAACCAGTGCCACAATATTTATTTTTAGCTAAATTCCTAATTTCAGATGCTTTTTATTAAAAAAAAACAATACCCGGGTCCACATTCCTGTACATTAGTGTTAGGTACCAAATTCTATGAATAGAGAAACTGAGGTCACAAATAAAATGTTGAATAATATTAACATTTCTTATGGTAGCAAATGCATATCTAAAGATGACTGTAGTAACCAATTCTAAAAACCAGTGCAGAAAATATGAGAAGTAAAGTTGTTTATGACCAAAGGTGTAAGTCATACTAATGACATAGGTAAAATATATTGACATAAAAAACATTTACACTATGTTAACAATATATTATGTAGAAAATTAGGTTGCTTACGAGTATATATACAAGATGGCCTTACCTTCGTGTAAATTATGCATACATATATACACTGTACACACACACACACACACATATATATTCACACATATATATTGTCTGTAACCTAAATTTCTTCTGACCTCACCAGTTTGTAGATACTAGTGGAATTACATCAGTTCTAAAAACCTAAGATTTTACTGGTTTTTAACCATAGTTTAAGTTGCCTTTCTGAAATCCTTAAAATTTTTCCTTTAATGCCCAATAATATTTTTGGTCACAAATATTGTCTAGTTTTCAACTCTAGCAATGAACCCATTTGGGGTTATATCCTACCATCTGTTTCTGGTGCCTTAAGTGAAAACACTGATACATATACTGGCTTCTGCTGCTCCTAAAACAGAAAGATTAGATTCTTTGATATGTCTTGGTACTTGAAAGTTATGTAAATTTTAGTTTTCATAATAAAGTTTCATTGGAACACGGCCACATTCGAAATTCATTTGCATGTTTTCAGTGTCTACTTTCATACTACAATGGCAGCATTAAGTAGTTGCAACAAAAAGCACATGACAAGGCTTACAATATTTCCCATCCTGTTCTTCACATTAAAAAATTTGCTGACACCTGTCCTACACAGTACCATTCTTTTACACACATCTCCTACAACTACATAAAGGGTTTCTGCCAAAATCTTAGCTGTAAATAGTCTCCAGAACTTTTGAATCCCAGTTTAGACCTCTGAAGCTAGAATCCCTGTATGCTGTGTGGGTATGTGCACTCATATGCAGTGTAGTAGAAGACTTTCTAGATTGTAAGTTTGGATTTTACAAGTTTCTTCTTTTACCTGTATTTTATATTCTTATTTTTTTATAGTAAGTATATAGTGCTTTTCAGGTAAAAAGAGAGATTGTGGACTGAGGATAAAGAACAAAAGGAAGCTCTTACTTCATGAGAATTCTACAGTACTGGCCCTGTTACAAAGGTTAAACAAGTTTTGAGAAATGACCAATAATTTTTTATTTCCTTCAAAATAAAATATCAAAGCTTTTAAACCTTTTTTCAGGATCCTACAAAATATAATTCCTGTCTACATGGAATGTAGACAAATGGATTTTTTTACTTTTGTATAAAATATACTCCCTTTAAGCTGTTTGTATCTTACTACCCTTATGATTTATTCATATCATCTCCTCTCTGGAAATGCCCTGCTGAAAGTTGGCTTTGTACTGCCATCAGAGGCCTGCTTTGCCAATTTATTTGCTCAAGTGCACAGAGTTGCTGCAGTGTACAGACATTTACACAGTAGTGTCTGCAATGTTTTGATTCATTTGTATGGGTACTTATTTTTATGTTTATTCTCTACCTTTATAAGTGCATGACAAGAATTTGAAGACTGTATCACTTAAAGATTTTTAAATTTAAATTTTAAAAATTACAGTAAAAGAATAAAGAAAATTCTTTGTGTCTTCTACATCCAGCACAAGTTATGAGCTCAGTAGATAAATGATGATGGTAGACTAGAGCATGGTAGCAGGCGCTTTTCTTTCCTATGAACAGCCAGGTAAATTTTTAAATTTAAGAAATGAAAGGAAAACTAACTCCTGTCATCGCTGGGATCACTAGAATTTTGCACCAACCGATCATAATTTCTTCTAACCAGAGTTCTAAAATGTTAAGACAGAAGTAAAAATCAAGTCCTTCTAAGGATCCTCCTTGTCTCTACCAGTGGTCTCCATAGAGACCAAATAAGTCCTTGTGTGTGAATTCACATGTCCTGAAGTTGTCTTTTGATGATTAGCATTATATGTTATCCAAAGAAACTAATTATTAAATGACTCAAAATTATATTCTGGAGTTTACTTTTTAGAATAAATTTTAATAAAATTTCATTTAAAATTTAACTGTTGGCTAATATAATCTGATTATTTTTGTATAATCTCATATTAGTATAAAAGAAACTGTGCAGTCTTTTCGTGAATTGCTTCTTGTCAGAAAAGCCTACTTACTACCCCTGTTTGGAGAGACAGAACTAGCTTCTATTAGGGGTCCATTCTGTTCTGAGATTGTGATAAGGAATTTGACTAATGTCCTATTAATGACCATTATAATCTTTTGAAATAGATGTTTACTAGTAGAATCCTCTACATATTAGAAAATTAATGTTGAAAAAGATTAATGTCTTAAAATGAGAAACTAATTTATGTCTGACATTAGTGATCCCCTATAGTTTCCACTTATGAACCTGTCTCTAAATGCCTTTTAAAGATTTGTATACCTTGGAAACCAAATCTATTATTCTATAATCAGCAGTTTTACCCAGGTTTTACCCACTATCAATGAAATAACATTTAAAAATTAAATAATTTGAAATTATTTTTCTCACATTTTAAATGAGGGTACTAAATAAAGTGCTCTCTGAAGAACCTTTAGATGTCTAAACTTTTTTATTCTATTTTATCCTATTATATCAGTTTTGCTTTTTAAAATGATATCACATCCTATTTTGGACCCAATACTTTTACAATCTGGAGAAACATCTTGATTTCAGTCTTCCTGGACTTTTTACTGGTTACTTTATTACCTTGGCTAGGCTCCAATAAGTTGCCTTCCCTAAATCATTTAATTCTTATCTGGAAATCTTTCACATCATAAAATAATAAAATTGTATAGCTGAAAGGAAATTGTCGTGTTTTACAAATTATTTGTAGAAGCAATGAAATGCTTTCTAAAGACATAGACTTGTGGTGAGAAGACAGATCAAGTTCTACTTTTTCTACTTATTAGCTACCTGTTAATTTATAATCTTAAGGAAGAAATATAACTCACTCTGACTTTTTCTTCCCACACAAAATAAAGTAAAAATCATAATCCCTGCCTCCCTTTGAGAGTTGTGGAACTTTAAGTTAATATTTATAAAAGTGCTTCTATAGATACTAGATTTTTGGGGCCAGGTAATTATCTCAGTGGTTCCACCGCCTGCCTCGCATGCACAAGGTCCCAAATTCGATCCCCAGTACCAAAAAAAATTAGATGTTTATTATATATTGTAAAACAAAGGCACAGAAAGATTAAATAACTTTTCTACTATCATAAACAGTGTACCAAAAACAGGACTAAAGGTCGGTTGCCTCAATGAGTAGTGTTTTACTCATGATAATGACAGAAATTTTGCTAGTTAAAAACTGATCATATATCATTTGAGTTAAAGGAAGTTTGCAAAGTATTTTTCAGATAGCATTGTCAGAAAAAAAATTTGCTTGTGTATCAGTTTCTATTTATGTAACAGGGAATTCTTTGGAAAACATCAAGCCCATCTATGGATATTTTCTTTCTTTCAATGAACTTTTTTTTCAATTTAAGGAAGGATAGTATGTTCTGAAAAGACAAAAACAATAAAATAAAGAAGAAATGATAGAAAAGGGAAGAATAAGAGGTCTAACAAATGAGACAAATAAATATTTTTAAATGACTAGAGATAGTCCAAAATAGTAGAAAATAAAACAAAGACTTAAGAAAAGAAGGAATATCTTAAAGCAAAATAACTAAACCATAAATAGAGGAAAAACTAGAAAGACTATTTACTGAACAACTACTAGGTCATTTTTTCCAGGCATTAAGTGCACAACTGTGAGTGAAGCAGCTATGGCCTTTTCTTCCATTTATCATAGACAATATATAGATAAATCTGTTGGTGTACTTTTATAATTGAAAAAAGTTAGCAGTGCTGTGATAGAGAAAAAAATGAGATAAGAGAGTAAAGTTAGACCTATTTTTCAGTGTTGTCAGGGAAAAGCCTATCTAAAGAGAAAACCCTTAAGTGAAACTTTGCAAGATAAGAAAGAACCAGTCAACAGGACAGAGTAATAGATACCAGATTTTATCTCCTATCTGCAACAACCAAAAAAAAGACAAACTTTATAAAGACACAAGACCTAAACCAATTTTTTAAAATTATATCTGATGGATGGAAACATCAGAAATGAACCCTACAACCAACTACACCTATGTATTGGAACAGTTGCTAGACTATAGCAAGAGAGGGGAAACCTAGGGGGAAACTGGTCATCTCGCTGAGCTGGACAACTGGAGATGAGAAACCAGAGAAGCCAAAGAAGCTACAACTGACAAAATTCTAGTGATTTATAGATTTTATTCACAAAGAAAGAATTCTAGCAATCTGCAGAGCTTACTCCTCAAGCACATATATCCAAAGAAGCTACCAGGATCAAATAAAGAACAAAATGGAAGAATTAAAGGAAACAGTGCCCAATACTCAAAAGAAATAGTGCCTGTTCCCACCAGTCAGTCCAGAAGATATTTACAACTCACATCTAACTCTATTCAAAATTGTAAGATGCTAGCCAGTCAGGTAGCAAAGAGAAATAAATTTACTCATATTGTTAAGGAAGAATTTAAATAATGTTTATTGATACACAACTGTACTGAGTATAAAGAAAATGTAATGAAATCTCAAAGAAAAGCTACTAGGATTGAAATGTGAATTTAAGAAAATGTAGGATATAATGTCATTATACACAACTCAAATGAATTTATGTACACTCAAAACAAACCAGCTGAAATTAACATTTTAAGTATATGATTTACAGTAGCACCAAAAAATGAGACAGCTGTAAATGAGACAACAGGTGTGAAAGACCCACACGCTGAAACCAATCAAAGCATTGCTTAGAAAAGTTAAAAAGACCTAAATAAATTAGTTATACCATGTTCACATTTCAGAAGACTTGATATTATTGAGATGTCAGTTCAGTTCAAATTAGTCTGCAGTTTCAGTGTTGAATCTTAATAAAAATCTAGCAGATATTTTCTACAAATTGACAAACTGATCCTAAAGTCCATGAGGAAATGCAAAGTATTAGGAATAGCCAAAACAACTTTTAGAAATAAAGATACTGAAGAACTAATACTAACTTATGTCAAGGCTTATTTTAAAAGTGGGATTATCGAGACAGTTTGATATTAATCCAACACTAGGTCATTGGATATAACAGAGACTCCAGAAATAGAATAACATGTATATGGGCAACTGATTGCCAACAAACTTGCAAAGACTGTTAACTGGAGAAAGAAATACTCTTTTCTACTAAAGGTACTTCAACAATTGGATATCCTTGTGTAGAAAAAAAATGTTTTGATCCATATTCTGTACTAAGTTTTACAGAAAATCTCACAAAGTATCATGAGCTTAAATTGAAATTCTGAAAGTATAAATCTAAAAAAGAACAAAGAAAACTTTGCTTACCTTGAGTTAGATAAAACTTTCTTTAAAAAGATGCATAAAACAAAATGTAGATAAAACACACTGTAAAAATTTCGACCCCTTACACTTATGAGAATGAAAATTTGAAGGCACTGATTAGGAGAAACTACCTGTAAAGTATATATCTGATAAAGATCTTACATCTAGAATATATAAAAATTTATTGAAACTCAAGAGAACAACCAAATAAAAATGAGCAAAAGATTTTAATAGAGTTCACAGAATATATACAAATGCAAAATAAACATAAAAGATATTCAAAGATGTTTACCATTAAGGAAATGCAGATTAAATATATAAGGTGATGCACATTTATTAAAGTAGCTAAAATTTGAAAGAGTGATCATACCAAGTGCTGCCAAGTATGTGGAGGAACTAGCTTTCTCCACAGTTTCTTAAAGTATTAAATGCACACCTATGATATGATATAGCCATTTTACTCCTATTTACCCTATAGTGACAAATAAAAGTATGTATATATCCATACAAAGACATTCATAGCAGCTTTATTTGTAATAGTCAAAACTGAAACAACCCAAAATTCTCTTAGGTCAGTGGTTAAACAAATTCTACTCAATCCGTATAATGATACACTAACAGCAATAAAAATTTATACACTTGACAAATGATGCAGCCTGGATGAATTTCAAATAATTATGCTAAGTAAAGGAAACCAGAAAAGAGAATGCATACTGTTGATTCTATTCATATGAAATTTGGAGAAGTAAAAACTAATACATAGTGAATAAACATAAACTAATACATAAAGTTGCTGAATTCATGGCAGCTGGGAAGCAGAGCAGGGAAACTATGCCAAAGAGGAATGAATGAGGGACCATATATATAGTGCCTCCATGACCCACCCAGATACATCTGGGAGGGAGCTTTACTAATATGATAGCTGTTTCTTAATCCAATGAAGTTGCTAAGGAAGGAAATGAGAAAAATCATAAATCAGTGAAATAGAAGACAAACTATAGAGTAGATTTTAAAACCACAAGACAATCCTTTAAAAACAAACTATTAAATCCCTAATGAGACTGATCAAGAAAAAATAAGAGGCATAGGGGCCGGGGATTTAGCTCAGTGGTTTCGCCGCCTGCTGCGCAAGCGCAAAGACCCGAGTTCGATCCCCGGTACCAAAAAAAAAAAAAAATAAGAGGCATGTATTATCAATACCAGGAATAAAAAAGGGAGCATCACTATGGATTCTACAGACAATAAAAATAATAAAGTAACATTATCAACAACTGTATGCTAGAAATTTTTATTTAGGTAAAATTAAGAGATGTTTTGAAAACCAGAACGTACCAAAACTGACACCCAATGCATTGGAAAATATAAGTAACTTTCTTTTAAAATTTTTAAATTAAAATTTAAATAAAAACCTCATAGAAAGCTATAGGCCCCACATGTCTTCATTGATTAACCCTATCAAACATTTAAGGAGAAAGTAACATCAATCCAATGCAAACATTTCCAGGAAATAGAAAAAGCGGGAATTCTTTCCAGTTGTTTATCTCAGGCCAGATCATTTCCTCAGTTAAATAAGTCCTGCCTATGAAAAACCTACAGATAATATTGTATGTATATATATGTATTTTTTTTTGGTACTGGGGATTGAACTCCGGTCCTTGTGCTTGCATAGCAGGCGGTGAAACCACTAAGCTAAATCTCCGGCCCAGATAATATCATATTTGATTGTGAAATAGCCCTAAAACTGGTAAGAAGGGAAGGATGTCCACTCTTATTATTATTCAGAATTTTATTTGATGATTTAGTAAGGGCAAAAAGAAAGACAAAAAAAATGCCTACAGATTATAGGTGAAATGTTAAGACTTTATTTGACAATGATATGATGATGTATGTATAAGAATCTAAGAATCTTAAGGGAATCTACAAGAAAGCTGCAAAACTAAAAATGAATTTCACAAGATTAAAGAATATATCGGGCCAGGGATTTAGCTCAGTGGTGCCGCTGCCTCGCAAGTGCAAGGTCCTGAGTTCAATCCCTGGTATGAAAAAATATATATATATGTCAACATATAAAAATCAATCCCCTATATAATAGCAGCAAAAAAATGGGAAATTAAAATTTTTAAATATATATAGGATAGACTTCTACACAGCAGCCTGAAGAACATAATGGACCCATTCCCCAGGAAGGAAAAGAAGTAATATTTAAAGTCTCTGAAAATTGTTTTAAGGTCATACAGCCAATAAGGGAACATGTAAGGAAACTACTGAAATTTAAAAGTGAGAATCTGTTGCATGTGAGCCACAGGCTCCTCAATTTCTCCTCTAAGTTACCAGCACTTTTCTTTTCCTCCAAATCCAAGTAGAAGAGGCCAAATTCCTAGTAGGTGTGACCAGGAAGTCACAGGATCCCTAGTAAGTGATCAAGAAGTCACAGGTCACATGTTCCACATATGACTGATCTCTACCCAAGACATGGCCAACCAAAAATGCTGAGATCTGATTGCCCTTCCCCTTCATTCTCATAAGGCAGAAGTTTCTTGCCAGGAATAATTAGCTGAAAAGACCAGAAGTTACCCACCTTTTCCTAGGGCTCAGATTAGAGAGTCAGAGGTTTTGTCTGGGAAGAGGAACTCTAAAAGAACAGAGGTCTGAAATTCTTCCTAAATGAACTGACTGTACTTGAAACAGAGAGTCGGGAATATCAAGCCTAAGGACATTCTCAAAACCAATAATGAATTTAATGGTAATTAAATTAGAGGAGATGAAAATCATTCCTTACATAAGAACCAAAAAGCAAAATTATGGGCAGTAGTTTACCAATGAAAACAAAGGAAAAAAATAGCAAAGGAGAACCTTCATGGGATTTAAACAAAACTCAGGTCCAGGCTACAAAATGACCCATGACCCTATTTAATTAGATCAGAATGCTATACAGTATCACAGCACACTAGCAATAGCAATAACACAATCAATTAGCTGTGTTTATGAAGCCTAAGAATTATATCTTATACTAATGGATAGTCAGTTTAGCAGAGAAATTTGGAAAACAGTCAAAGAAACCCTAACTATAATTATTCCTATCTTGTGGTGTCTGTATGTGAACTGAATCTTGCACCTTCAAAAAAGTAACACCAAATTCTTCACAATATAGGGGAAATAAACATCACAAAAATAGTCTAACAATGTCACTAAACAAACAGGCAGTGACACCAGATCATAAGGTAGTAAATATATATATATATATATATATTTATACCACTATTGACAACATATTGCAATTTATACTGGCATCTGTAACATATAGAAATGCAATATGTTTGTCAATAGTAGCATAAAGAAGGTAGGAGGAGCAAAGTTGTATTTGATTAAGCAAATGACACCAGATCATAAGGCAATAAATATATATATTTACTCTTAATTTTTATAAAAAGCATAGACTTATATTAGCTAATAATTATAATTTATATAATGTTTTATAGGTTTTTTATGTATGTAGATATGTATACTAACAATAGCATATCAGAAGGAATAGAGCTCTTAAAGAGTAATGTTTCTATATCTCACTGGAATTATGCTACTATCTTTCTGAAGTCAATTATGATATGTGAAGTTATATATGGAAAGTCTTACACCAATCACTAGGATAACTACAAAACACATTGTGAAAGATACATAAAGGATATAAATTTTACACTTAAAAATAATTACTTAATGCCAAACAACTAAATAAAAGCAGACTAGAAGAACAAAACAGCAATGAAGCATTAGGAAACCAAAAGGAAAATGATAGATGTAATACAAATATATCAATAATAACATTAAGTATTGCTGGATTGTATAATCCAGTCAAAAGACATGGATTGTGAGACCAAATTTTTTTTAATTGAGATTCATGTTTATGCTATCTGTAGGAGACACACTTTAGATTCAAAGATACAAATAAGTTGAAAGTAGAAGGATAAGAAAAGATTGTGCAAACAAGGCTGGAAATGTAGCTAGACTGCTTGCCTAGAATACATAAGGCCCTGGGTTTAATCCCCAGTACCATAAAATACATTTTTTTAAAAATCATCCAAATATTTAGTAACCAACATGAGATAAAATAGACTTTTAAAAAAATGTTACTAGTATTAAAGGGGACTTTATAAGAATGTATAAACCAAGTAGATATAACAATTATAAACATATATGTACCTTACAAGACTTACAAAATACACAAATAGCTGGAATCAAAGGGAGCAAAAGACATTTCAACAATTGATTGAAATTGCAATATGTTGCTTGTAATAATGGATAAAAGATTAGGCAGAAGATCAAAAAGTAAATAAAAACCAAAGAATTCCACATACATGACCTCCATTTTGAAGTCTACAAAATATAGTGATAGGAAATTTTAAAAAATTCATTTAAATGGAAAGGAATACAATATTTAAGGATTGGAAGATTCAATTTTTAAAAATGTTTATCATGTATAAATATAGAGAGAGAAAATCCAAAAATCTGGCATAAGTTTTACAGAAATTAATAAAATGATTTTAAAATTTATACAGAAATATGAAGGATCCATGATAATTTAAAAACACTTGGAAAAGAAGAAAAAAGTTGGAGTATTTCTCTACCTGATTTCAAGAGGTGCTGTAAAACATTAACTATGATAGTGTGATAATAAAATTAATAAACCAATAATTAGAGAATAGAAAGTCTAGAAATAGACCCACATATGTATGGCATCTATAAAAACAATGAAGTAAGGGAAAAAAAAACCTTCTAAAAAATAATCATGGAATACTTGGGCAGGCATTTGAGGAGGAAAATGGACCTTAATCTCCACCTCATGCTATAATCAAAAATTACCTTGACATGAATGATTGACCTAAAATTGAAAGCTTAAAAGTTAGAAAGCTTCTAAAGGACAACAAAGAATAACATTTTCATTATTAGAAGGTTGACAGTGATTACTTAGCAATCAAAAGGAAATCACAATAAAAGGAAAAGATGATAAATTGTCCTACAAGTAAATTAAATTTCTGATCATCAAAAGATATCATTTAAAAAAGAAAAATCACATGCTCAAAATATTCATAATATCTACTTATGATAAAGGACTATCTAAAATGTATTTTAAAATTTCTACAACTACATAACAAAAGTTTGTTATCCAACAATAACAACAAAATCAAAGTCTTGAATAGGAACATCACAAAGAAAGACATTTGAATAGCCAATAAGCCTATGAAAGATTTCAACTGTCAGTTGAACCAGGGAAATTTTAAAATCATAGGAAGACAGTGTAATTGGAAGAACTAACATTTTAAAGACTGGTAATACCAATATTGATGAGGCTATCCAGCAGCCAGAACTCTCATAGCTTACTGATAGGAGTGTAAAATGTACAGACCTTGTCAAGACTATAGTGGAAAAATTAGATAGATTTCATAGTAAAAGTAAATAAACAACAAAAAAATAAGCCAGGTGTGGTGACCCACGATTGTAAATCCATCACTTTGGGAGGCTGAAGTGGGAGGATTGCAAGTTTCAGCCTAGCCAAAATTGCTAAATTTAGCAATTTAACAAGACGATATCTCAAAATAAAAGCAAAACAAAATTTTTTTAAGGGCTAGGGATTAGGGATGTAGCTCAATGTGATGACCCTGAGTTCAATCACCAGTGCTGTTAAAAAACAAACAAACAAACAAAAAATACTTTTTCACATAGTTTCTACAGCATCATAGCAAAGGCTGGAAGACTTTTTAATATAGGAGTGTTAAGTAAAAAGTCTGGTATGTCCTTATAATGACTTGATGATATTTTAATAGCAGGGAAAGTTATTTTTAATATGACACTATATGGAAAATATAAGTATGATACTTTGTTGGATTAAAAATAATCATGAAAGAAAGAAAATCATCCCAAACTATGATGAAATAATGTAATTTTTTAAATCCCCCTCTTTCACTTTTTTATTCATAAGTTTCTACAGGAACAAAGAATTACTTCTATACTCAGAAAAAAAATTATGCATTTTTAAATACTGGTTGTTTTGAACAATTATATAATATTGAATGATGATTAATGTAAAATATTTAGTGTAAGATTTGGACACATTTTAAGTTATTACATGGAAATAGTTTGCTGTTATTATTAAGTCTGTGTTGAACGGAAAAGCAGGTGAATTCAGAAGGAGCTAGGGAAAATAACCATTTCAACTGACCATACAGAAATAGAAAATGTGATATTTTCTGGATAAATGAAGCTTAGCTCTTTCACTACCAAAATTTTATTTTAAATTTTTGAGAAAACTCTAACATATACTTTATACTTTCTTTCCTACTAAATATATTATAGTAATCAAATATAAGCTCTCCTATCTCTTAGTTGTATAATCTTGGGGAGTTTATGTAATAGCCTCTACCTCTGTTTTCTAATTTATACAGTAGGTATAATAATATGACTTCTCTCATAGTATTGTTAGATGTGAAAAAAATTATTAGTGTTACAACGAAGAACATATGAAACATAGCCATTCAATAATGTGATAAACTGACTCAATAGTGATGCTGTCAAAGTCTTTATGAGATCTGTGAATTTTTACCCTTTCTCCACATTAAACAGTTCCAGGTCACTCAGTAGTCATTAAAGTTCTTGTCTCTACCTATTCCTGTCTATAGTTCCAAGTTACTTTTCTTAATGTGTCTAGTTCAAATGTCTCCTCATTTTTATAACTTGCTGTTTCTAATTTGTTGTTTCTCACTTGCTGTTCTCTTTATGGATAACAAAGTCTGTTTGTCAGTAAACTTTCAGGGACTGCCTATGTTGTTTCTGTAGCATCTCTATAGATTAATATTTGTTGCTTATTTAGTTATAATTTTTCCCATCCAATTTATTTATTTATTTATTTTTGGGTACTAGGGATCGAACTCAAGACCTTGTGCTTGGGAGGCAGGCAGCAGAACCACTGAGCTAAATACCCGGTCCTCCCATCCAATTTATATCTCTAGGGTAAAATATATGTTCCAGATAGTTTAGATTGATGAATGTCTACTTCCAGGTTAATAGTAATACTGATATCAGTGAATTATAAGTGCATCATGATCATAAATGGAAATTTAATGGTTGGATGAGCATTAAAAGTTTTGAAAATTTTCAGTGAAGTAAAAAGTAGAGCAAACAATATGCCTAAAATTGGTACAAAAAGTTTTATGAACAACTGAAATATTAAGGCAGAATAATATAGCATATAAAAATCTGTAAAGTTAAATGCTACATGTTTCAATCAATGACAGACTACATATACTATGGTGGTCCCAGAAGATTTCAAGGAGGTGCAAAGTTTTTTTCACATATTTTTACTGTACCTTTTCTGTATTTAGATACACAGGATTTATCACTGTGTCACAATTGCTTCTAAAACAGCAATGTATAGGAAAGGTTTGTACCCCAGAGCAATACCCTGTACAGCCTGGTGTTTAGAAGGCTATACCATCCAGGTTAGTGTAAGTACACGTATTGACTTACAGATAGTGGCAGTTGAAAAATGTGTAGTAATCTGTTGTGTTTACTCTTGTATTTGTCAGGAAAATGATGTCATAGAAGGATACACTGTGTGGTGAAACAAGCACAATACAGAAAACCACAAGAAACAAGAAGCTAAAAAGAATGTTTTTTTGACTTGTTTACACACACAGATTGTAGAATAGAAAGTAAGAAATTAGAAATCTCTTATTTCTCAATAGAAATAAATGTCCTTTTTATAAGAAAGAAGTTTATACCATTGAACATATCACCTAGTATGTAATACTGCACCTTTATAAATATGAAATTTAAAATTTGTAGCACTTATTTTTTATGGTACTGGGAATTGGGCATCTCTTGAAAGATCTCTTTTTTTTTTGGTATTGGGGATCAAACTCAGGACCTTGTGTTCACCAGGCAGGCACGGCGCCACTGAGCTACATTCCTGGCCCTCTTGAAAGGTCTTTTAAAAGCCAATAACCTTTTATCCTGAAGTGGAGGGTTTTATTGTATCTTTTAAAATCCCCTTATATTTCTCATTAGTCTTAATCTATTTTCTGATGAAATTAGATCATTTCTTAAAGTAACTAATTCATTTGAAAATAATAAAGGGCTTTTATATCTTTCTACCATCCATATTTAATTACCTGTTTTATGCCATTGTGTTTTCAGGTTTGACTGAACTGAATGACAGTCCAGTTCCCCTGGAACTTGAACGCTGTAAATCTCCCACCTCAGGTAAACATGAGTGGTATTTTTCAAGCTCCTGGTAATTCACTGCAGTAATTATTGCTTTATTTTTATAATTTTTATGATATGAAATTCATAGTTTTAGTAGTTATATTTCAGTTTGTGAAATTTAACAATAAATCTGATTCCAGAAATGGATAGAAATACATTGATATCTTGGTTATTGAACTCATTTCGTTCCAAATTCGCATTTGAATACAAAAAGTTCAAGAAATGAACATATCTTTTTTTCCCATACCAAATAATGGAAAATCAAATAATTAGTTCTAAGGCCGAAAAATTACACTTATAAATTCATTTTTCCACGACTTAAACAAATTTCACAAAGATTTCTTTCTTTAACTGTATCATAGATCTCCATTTTCCTCTTAGCTTTACGCTGGTATCACTAACTTTCTTTGGAGCCATGGTTACAATATCTTGTACGAATAAAGTTCCAAAAAAAAAGCACAATAACGAATGTTATTCACTAACACAAGCACTAAACAAATATGTTGTCTGAGCAAGAGCAGCACTAAAGCCTCACACCTTTGTTTCCCTGGTGAGATGCAGCATGTAGTTCACTCACTGTCTGCCCATACAACTTTATTCAAATCGGATGTTTGGTTCGACTGTCATGCAAAGTTACAAACACTGAGCAGATTTTTCTTGAATTTTGCTGTTTGAATAGTGGATAGTTTGAGCTTGGAGCCATTTGACAACTGAGATATCCCTATAAATGCTTTTTAAATATTTTTGTCCCGAAATAAAATTAAAATCAGAAGTCTGAGTGCAACACTTTTAAAAGCTTTTTTAAAAAACGTTATTTTGTAGAAAAATTAATACCTAATAAATATCAAATAAAATGGGTACTATTATACAGAAACTTTGTCATCTTGTGACTAGAGCTGAATTAGTAGGAAATATTTAATATAGGTACAGGAGCTAATGTTACCATTCCTTTGGACTACCATTTTGAAACAGTCATATTGATTGACAAAGAAAGAAACAATATATGGTATAAAATTAAACATCAAGGCAAAATACAGGCCCCTTAAATATACTTATAAATGAGAGAAAAGATTCCTAAGGATATCTTTAAAGTGTGAAAAAAAGATTTAAATATATATATATATATATATACACAGACATTTTTTTGGTACGGTACTGGGGATCGAACTCAGGTCCTTGCGCTTGCGCAGCAGGCAGCGAAACCACTGAGCTAAATCCCCAGCCCCGAAAAAAAGATTTAATAAAAATCTTTCAGTAGTGGGATGGATTTTGGCTTACTTTTTAAATTTTATCGCATTAGTCTGATTTTTCTATAATTAATTATAGAAGTGTATAAATTTTTAGGCACCAAAAGTATTAAGTATATCTTTGATACAAAATAGTACATCTTTTTTATAGGGTTACAATAGATTGTAATTCCTTTTTATTGAATTAGTATTTGTTTAAAACACAAATTTATAAAAAATTAATAATGTCTTTGTAAAACATGAATTTAGACTTCTAGAAATTAATTTAGAATTAGAATACTTTTTCAATTTACTACATCCTTTAAAAGTTATTCATTCCTTATCCTTATTTTTCAGGAAACTAGGCTATGTAGAACCAAGTTGTGTACTGTGTAAATGCTTCCTTTAACCATATTTTAGTCCTTGTTTTGTTATTTTTATACTAAAAATTGCCTCATACATTTGCTCTTCCTTTTGCATTCTCATTGGCACCATCTTAATTTTAAAAACTATCAACTCATACCCAGAATATCACAGAAATATTCAAGCAGATATCCCTGCTTTCCAACTCCCTTTTACAATCCATTTTGCCTGTCGTGTTGCAAAGTCAATTTCCTTAAAATATTATTTAAATCATATTTTTCTCATAGAAACCTTTAATATAAAATATAATGTAGTATCCTATACCACATTTATATAATTTCACCTTAAATTCTCATCTATAATCTGAATTTGAATAGTAATATATTTATATAGTTTAAACATTAAAAAATTGAATAGAACTGTCTTTCCCATCATGTCCCCACACATTATTTCTTTCCTCTTGAAAAATATATTATTAGTTTCTTACTTATCTTTCTAGGAAATTTGTATTTGTAAACAAACAGAAAATGTTTTATTTAGCTTCTTGTTTTATGCACTTTGCTGTAGTGTGCTTGTTTCACTTTACAATGTAACTTGTCTTTCAGTTTCATTACATTAAGCACGTCTACATTCTTTTTTATAGTTATATAATGTTGAATTGCATGTATATACTGTAATTTCATTGTTTCACTTGTTAATAGGCATTTAGTTCGCTACCAGTCTTCTGCTATATAAAAATAATAGTGCATTGACCAACTTTGTCACATACCTCATTTTAAATATGTATAAATACATATATGAGATAAATTCCTAATATTAGAGTTAGTTAACATTGCTGCTTCAGAGTATATGCCTGTCTAATTTTTATAGATACTTCCAAATTGCTGTCCTTAAGATTTGCAAGATTTTTCTCCTAGCAATAATATGCAAACATTGATTATCATTTTTTAAATTTTTGCGCATCTAATATGTAAAAAGGATATGTCAGTGTTACTAAAGTTTACCTTTTTACATACTACAAGTAATGCTGAACACCTTTTCATATGTTTAAAAACTCTTGAAATCTTTTTTGTCTGTAAACCATCCATGCTTTACTTTGTCCATTTTCTATGGGATTATTTGTCCTTTTTAATATCAATTTTTGTATCTTTTCATAAGTTAAAGACATTATCTCATTGTGACATGTGATCCGAACATTTTTCTCGATTTAACCTTTAACTTTGTGACATCTTCTCCTTGAGAAGTTTTTGTAACCAGACATTAATCTTTTCATTTAAGGTACTTTATGCCTAACAGTTTGAATACTATTGGGATTATTTAACATTTAGGTAGTATCCCTCAATTAAGTCAATTATGCCTTATAATTTTATTTTGTATACTGCTGCTTTCTCTCTAGAGAAAAATAATTTCATTATAGAAATTTTGCAAACAGATACAAAAGCTGAGATTCTATTTTTCTTTAATTGGGCTGACAGTTAATGTATTTTAGTTATGTTCCTCAAACAATAGATTTTATTTTATTTTTTAACTTATTAATTTTTGCATTTATCTTTATTAGTTCCACCTTCATTTGCTATATTTTATTTTTGTTTTTCAACTTTTTGTGGGATTTGGTTAATTGTTTTATGCTTTCTCTTTCTTACATGTTGATATAAGAATTTAATGCTAAATTTCCCTTGGAACTCTTTATTATGTATCACATAGTTTTTCATAAGTTGTGACTTTATTAGCATTATTCTATGTTAGACAATTTATGTTTTTTGGAACAACAGTTAAGATAAATTTATAGCATTAAGTAGCAATAAGTGTTACTTTATTAAGACTTCCATGTCATTAAGTATAGTCTGATTACTTAGCCTGTCACAGATAATAGATGAATTAAAATATTGTACTACTTATGTTTCTCCATTGTCTTTGTTATCTACTGTTTTTATCTTTAATGATATTATTGCTATTTTATATATTGATATTCAAAATTATATTTACATTTAAAGAGCAAATTTTATCATTAGTTATCATTGTTTATTTCATATTGTATGTTCTTTACTTCCATGTCACCTTGTTCACTATTGCTGTCACAACTCTTGTTTCTCTAATTTTGCATATTCTGGAATACCTTGGACCTACCTTTTTGGAGTAAACATTTTTTTATTGAGGTATAATATACAAACCTCAAAGTATACACATCTTAGGCATTCAGCTAGATTACCTCTACAGATGAACACACCATAAAATAATACCAGATAGAATCTAAGAAACCTCCCTCATACAGCTTTTGGCCACTAGCTTCCACAAAGGTGCCTATTATCACAACAGATTATTAGTTTTGGAGATTTACTACTATAAGCTAGTATTGTGGAACTCGTATGAATGAAATCATATAGTGTTTATTTTTCTTCTTATTTCACTCAACATTATGTGTATGCATATTACATATACATGTTTGTATATATATACAATATTCATCTATGTTGCTGTGTGATATATATTGCTATATAACATTCCATTATGTGAATATACCTCTATTTATGCAATTTATTGTTGTTGAACATTTAGAAAGTTTTTTTTATTTGGGGCTATTACAAATAAAGCTAATTTGACCATACTTGTACATTTTTAATGCAAATATAAACTTATTTCATTTGTGCATATATATCTGGGAGTGGAATTTTGGGGATATAGGGCATGCAGATTTTCTACTTTAGTAAATACTAACAATGAATTTTCTAAAACAGTTACACCAATTTCACTTCCAATTTCAATGTTTCAGAGTTCTGTTTTTCCCATATACTTGCCAGTGTTTAATATTGTGGTACTGCCCCCCCCATTAACTTTATTGGTACATTTTTGGTATAAAATACAGTTACATTCATCATTGGGATCTTGTACCATTACATGAATCTCTTGGTTCTTATTTTTTTCCCCCTTCACTTGCCCTCCCTTCACCCCCTCCACCCTTCCCTATTTGCAAAGACCTTGTTTCCATTTTTTTCCTTTTCTCATATTTTTTCTTTTC
>NW_004624731.1:26864712-26889791 GCF_000247695.1 Heterocephalus glaber | reverse complement strand
CCAGGTGGTTGAGTATCAGAGTGTTCCACCTCATTTCCCTTTGGGGTTGCTGTAGATGATCTGGAAGTCTGGTTTTGAGACTTATTTACATGTTTTCTCATTTCAACTGGGGCGGGGGGCTGTTAGTGCCTGTGCGGATTACCTCCTCTGAGCTGGGTGAGGTGGGACAGGGGCCAGGAGCAGTGGTAGGGATGGTGACCCAAAAGCCCTTTCCTGTGGGTTGTGAGCAGCAGGAGGGTTGGTGGCCAGGAAACCCCTTCCTCTGGACCAGGAGCAGTGGGATGGTGGCTCAGAAGCCCCTCCCTCTGGCCTGGGAGGGGTGGGAGGGATGGTGGCCCGGAAGCCCCTTCCTCTGGGCCAGGAGCAGCGGGACAGAAGGTGGCCCAAAAGCCCTTTCCTCTGGGGTGGGAGCAGCGGGAGGGATGGTGACCAGGAAGCCCCTTCCTCTGGACCAGGAGCCATGGGACGACGGCTCAGAAGCCCCTACCTCTGGGGTGGGAACAGTGGGACTCATTACTTTGTTCTGATGGTCTGGTGTCCTCTGAATCTTTGTAGTGTGGAATCAGATGGCTGCCTGTCTGCAGCGGGGTGTTTCAATGTCTTCCTCGTGACTCAGGCCCTTGGTAGCGCGTGCACAGACCTGCCTGTCTGCAGCGGGCTGATTCGGCCTGTTCTATGTGACTCAGGACCTCAGTAGGGCATGGGCAGACCTGCCTGTCTGCAGCGGGGTGATTAGGCGTCTTCTGCATGACTCAGCTAATCAAAACAACTTTTAATTTAATATTAAACTTGTTTATTGTAGAGAAAACAGCTAGACCAAGAAAATGGTATCTCTTGTCTGGAAGATCGTGATGCATAGTGAAAAGGACATAGCTTCAAAGTCAGAAACCTTTGGCCTTACCCCTGTCACTTTCAATCATTGTAACTTTAGTAAATCTCTTAACCTTAAGCATTTGCTAGTGTTCAGAAAAGAAATGCTCAGTTAATAAAAAGTTGTTAGCATCCATCACCTAATGGGACTGAGCTTGGTCCCCTGAAGCATTCTAGACTTCCAAATGTTAGTTGTAGCTGAGGCATAACAAAGTAAAAAACTCTATTGTGCAGAGAAAAATTAAGAGTACTGCATAGTTCTATGTGTTCTTGTAATGGAGCACTACCCTCCTTATAATTGTCACCTTCTCATGAGAAAAATGGAAAATCAAAGGTTATGAGGGAAAGTTTTTAATTAATCAAGAAAAGAACCAGGAACCTATTATACTTGAAAAAATCTAATTATAATCACTTTTTAATACCCAGAAAAGTGCTATCTATATCAATATATTTATTGATATATCTCTATCTATATCCGTATCTACATAAATTGAACAAATAAGGACAGTAAACCTTTTATATGGAACATTTGAGGCGTACCTTAGGAAGTGCATTTTATAGAACGCTTTTGTAGGTTGGTTAATATTCATGAAACCTTAAAACACTGTTTCTCAAAATGTTCTCTGAAAACCTCTTGACATCAGTGTCACTTACAGCACTTCTTAAAATGCAAACTCCTGCTGAGCTGAGAGTACCTAGAAGTGGCAATAAGGCTCCAAGTTCTTCGAGATCTGGCATGTGAAAGCACGAATCAATTGCTCTTCATTGCGCCAAAGGTTAGAAATGAGACAAATTGATAAAGAAAAGTAGTTTGAGCTGGAATATAAGGAAATCTTGTAAAAATAATAGCGACTTAAAATTGGAATTTTTATTACACTTTTGAAGGTTTCAATCACCGAATTAATCAAACAGAATGTTGACAATGTTATAGGAGAAATACTTGCATTGCATAGGATATTGGACTAGGTGACTTCTAAGATGCCTTTGAGCCAGGAACACTTCTTCCCTGTGCAGACTGCTAAACCAATGAACAGTAAGAAGGTTCTGTTTCCATTTTCCCTCCGTTGACTAACATTATCAAATGAGAGTAATGAGTATACCTCAGTTTAAATAGCAGTAGAAAATGAAGAAATTTAGAAAGCTGCATTCCCTTTGGCATACTGCAAACATTTCCTTCTATTCAAGCTCAATCTATTTTCCTTTACCATTTACCATATCAGTTTTAACTCTGGAGCAATGAAGAATGACTGATTATTGCTCTCATCTACCAGATCCAAAAACACCTGAAGAGACCATGCCACTTCCAGGCACTAAGCCTTAATAAGTACCCTAAATACATTTCTAATTCTAGCTGCTTCTTATTCTCTAACACTTGAACATGTTTTCTTAATTTTCTCAGCCTTTAGAGAACTTTTCATTGCAACTTTCTGACTTCCCTACTCAACATTCCTTCAGCAAACATTTATTGCATACCTACTCTGCCAGTAATTGACAAGGTTTTGGGAATACATTCCCTATCTTTGGAAAACTCAAAATGTGAGGATTTTAGTGAATAATAGAATAAAATGTCTGGTATAATAAAATGTATAAAGGAGATATAGAAGTGCTATAGAAGTTAAGAAAAAAATTACCAAATCAGTCTTTAACTTCAGAGCTGCCTTCAGAAAAGAAGTAATCTTTGAGCTGTTCTAAAGGTTAAGCAGAGTTTTGCTAGATGGACAGCTTAGACAAAGGAATAATTCATGCATAAATAACATTGTTATTAATGAATTGCCCTAATTGATCCTACCATCTAGTCATTCTCTTTCCTTCCCTCAGTTACACAATTGAAGATGAGATCTGAGAACGACTCTAATTTTTAGGTGGGAAAGTAGTCTCCAAGAAGCTAAAAACATAGGCGATAAACTGGAGGAGGGGCTGGGAATTCCAAACACAGGAGCAGATTTGAGAATCAGAGTAGAATGTAGGAGGTGAATTTTCTATCAGAAAGAATAGTTGAGAATGGGAAAACACCTGTCATGGTAGTCATTATTCTGTTGTGTGAATCTGGGCTCAGTGACTGGGACTGGTTTGCCTTCATTTTCACAGAATCTAATTACTTCCATTTTAGAGATAATTAACACTATACAGATATAAAGACCCTATTAAAAATAAGATGGAAACTGTTAAAAAGATACATTAGGGAAAAATTTATTATAATGGGATGAATTTGTTCCCATAATTAAAGATTATTTCAAATAATGAACACTACCTCTTCAGTCTACCTAAATTATAAATCAACTTACAAAAATACTTTATTAACAACCTCTTCAGAAGTACAATTATTGCATATATTTTACTTTTCATATTTTGATATGACATCTTTTTTGTGCTGCTAATTATAAACTCAAATTATAAAAATCTGATTTACTTTGTCTAATCTTTTTTTACTTTGTCTAATCTTGATGCTATTATTTTATTAGTTATATAATATTTATGTTTGCTTTCATACATAGCTTAGCATACCAAATTATAGTTAGCAATATATATCCTTTATGTTCTAGGCCAAATCCAGCTTGCTAACTGGGGATAACTTGTGGATTTAAAATAAGCATTAAATTTTTAAATGGTTGAAGTGAAATCAGAACACAAGTAGTATGACACATATTTAGGTTTAAATTTATATTTAAGTTTTATAAAATCTAAAGTAAAATGTATTATAAATCTTATTCAAGCTGGAACATAAAATATAAGATCAGCATACTATTTGACAGATAAGAAAATTACCCTGCAGTGTGATGAAGCGATTTTTTTCCAGTTGTATAATACATAGTAACAGTTCAGATGTTTATGAGGCATGATTTTCTGATTTTAAATTTAGTATTAATTCTGCTGTGTCATCCTGCACCTTTATTTTCATATAGCATTCCTAGTTGTGAAGAAAAACACTCATTAGAAGGAATAAATTTATTGGTTCAAATTGAGTCAATAAAGTAATGACAGAAGATTTCTACTATGATTTTCCCTAATGCTATTTTTTCTATAACATACATTCTAATTAAATATTTTATAAGGTGCCCACTGTAGTATTTTAATATTAAAAGGGAAGTCTTTTAGTAAATTATAGTTTACTTATTTATACTTTTTCTAGATAACTTGATTTATAATAATATAAGTTTATTTTCAAATATCTTATATTTTCAAGATGTTTCATCCACACAATTCAGCATCCCGGTATTCCAAAATTAATGTCATTAATTCATCTACCATAAGCATAGTAGTTTCCTTGATTATATCATATATAATAGAATTTTCTGTTCTAATTTCAAAAAAAAGTTCAATTGATCAGCTTTTAACCTTTTATTATTTTATTATTTGTAATATGATTTTAGACATAACTCTCTACTTCTTAAATAGGTCTGAGATTAATTTTTGGTTCCTTCCAAATTAAAAAGAAATTAGCCCGGTGTGTTGGTACATACCTATAATCCTAGCACTCAAGAGGTTGAGGCAAAAAGGATCGCCACAAGTTCAAGGCCAGCTTGGGCTCCATAGTGAGTTCAAGGCCAGCCTAAACTACACAGCAAGACCCTGTCTCAAAAAAAAAAAAAAAAAAAAATCCATAACACATGTTTTTAAAACTATGTATATATTCACTTTATTTACTACCTTGTTTTTATTTCTCTTTGCTTATTGAATATTTACTACTGAGTGGCAATCCAACTAACATTGGAATAATATTCTACTTCCATACATGCTCACTAAATGTAATGTTCATCAAGATAATAATTATATTATAAAACATACTATTCCCCCCACTTCTCTTTAATTTTATATAATTAACAACTACCTTTTTCCTTTTTCTGTTGTTTCAGTCAAAGGATCAAGAAAGTTAAGTCTGCCAACAGATCTTAAGGCTGATCTTGGTACGGTAGGCAAAAGCCAATGATTTTCAATTTTCTTACATTCATTTGGCTGAACATTTTTACCAACCAGTCCATGAATAACACAAGTTTCCTAGATGACAGTATTTAACAGTTTTCCAAAATCTCTTTCTTTAAAATCACCATACAGTTCTGTTGGCAGCATTCAACATTTTGTTTGTTAATAATCATTTTACAAAATTTTGTTTTATAAATCATTAAACACCAAGGTATGTAATGTTTATTTTCTTATCATAAAAATGTCTTAAAACATTCACTGTCACACATATAAACTTGTTGTACCTATAATCACATAAATGAACATAGTTTTCTGGAGTTATTTTCTGAATTATATTTTGCTATTTTCATGTACATTTTAAGCACAGATGGTTTATGAAAATTTGGATGTATATAAAAGATAAAATAGTCACATTCTTATCACTTTTAATTTTTGTTTCTAAGAATATTATCAATGTTTCACCTTTTACTAGTTATTTTTAATGTTAATACACAAAAACATAAAAGATGTACATCTCAGTGGAATAACCTGTAACATTTGATACCTGTATGCATTGAATAATATTTAAATCAGGTTAAATATATTTATCTCCTCAAACATTTATCATTTCTTTGTGGTGAAAACTTTCCATATCATTTCTTCTATCTTCTTGAAATGTGTAATACATAATTGTTATCTACACTGTGCAATAGCTTCTTGCTTCTTGCTTCTAACAATAACTTAGTACCCATTGATCAGCATTTCCTCATCCCTACCCACCTCACTTTTTCATTTTTAAAACTCATTTCCTAAAAATATGAAGAAAAAGTCATAAGGCTTTTTTTAAAAGAAAAAAGTCTACATATGTGAACTCTTCCTGTATAAAACCTTGGCATCGGGGCTGGGGATTTAGCTCAGTGGTTCTGGTGCCTGCCTTGAAAGCGCAAGGTCCTGAGTTCGATCCCCAGTTCCAAAAAAAAAAAAAAGAAATGTGTAAAACCTTGGCATGAAATATACCCTAGGTTGCTTGCAACATGCTTTAGGAAGATTGTTTTCTAGTAGTCTGTCATCCATTAGTGAAAAAGGAAGACATTTAGGAAGGTATTACCCTGGGCCAAATGAGAGACTGAATTACCATAACAATTAAAATAAAAGGAAAGCAGAATTTCCCTGGGAGATTTGGTAGCTGATAGTTTGGGGTCTAGAGGTAGGGGAACAGGCCTGAAAAGGCATTGGCAATAAGAGGAATCAGGCAAGGCTACAGAATGTTGAAAATACTTCTCCTGGAGAACACCCGGTTTGAAAAAGAAAGGAGAATGAGTCTGAGTTGTCAGAGGAACATCGATGTTAAATATACAGTGAACAATTATAAATGTCAAGCCTAAAGTAATAGGTAAGATTCATCTATATAAGGTATTAGCAAGTATGTATATGAGTTGCTTATTTGAGGATGAGAAAAAATGATACATTGGATATCTTTGGATGCTAACCTAACTTCTTCATTGCAGCAGTCCTTATCTGAAGTAACAGTGTAACACTAAGAGTACAATAATAGTAGTAACAGTAAAATGCTTATATATTGAATACATTTAAAGGCCTTAATCACTGGCATTTTATGAAGAAATTGCCAGACTAATTAATAAGAAATTGCTTTATAGCATTTTGTACATGTAGTGAAAAACTATCTTATATTCACATTTTGAACAAAAATGTAACATTTCTCATTTCTAGAAAATAGGATTTTGATTTTAAAACCCTAAAAATTAATTGAAAGAATTTATGCCTCAAATGTACATAATCTAGGAGTTGGTACATTGCATTATTAACATACTGAGTTATATGTATAATCAAATACTGTATATGAAATTAAGGTCCCCATAAGCTCTCAAAGAAAATCTACAAGATGGACTCCAGCCAACAAAAAAATACAGGGAGAGGCCACTGTAAAAAGTCAAGTGGTGATTATTTAATTCACTTCATTGTAGAACTAAAGTTTAACAATGGTGATAAATACAATTATAAAATGGAATGTATGCTGAAAATTCTTGACAATATAAAAATAATAGTATTTGAAAATAAGATGTGGGAAATAAAGTCAAATAATATTAAACTGATTGAACTTCTGTGATCTAGCATGACAAATTACAATTTACTACACCTCTGTTACTTGCATGATAGTAAGGAAAGCCAATCACAAGATAACACTTGAAAATACATCCTGTACAAATATCATTTCTGTTTTTTTCATTTGAATGCAGTTGGTGAAAATGTTAGATTTTAAAAGCAGCGGTCTTTTTTATTTCTGTTTTGTTTTTCTGTTTGTTATAGGGTAACACTATGTACTTCAAGCTGGGCTTTGAACTCACTGTGTAGCCTAGACTAGCCTTGAACTCATGGCAATCCTCCTGCCTAGTACTGATTACAGGCATGTGCCACCATGCCCAGCCCAGCAGTCTGCTTTAAAATGTTTACTTATTTATTTTTGTTGTTTTATTTCATTCTTGCCCAAAGCCTAACTGTAAGCAATTTATTATGGAAAATTGTCACACTAAATTGTAGAGGAATATTAAATTATATCCTAGAAAATTAAGTAAAAATATTGTTTTTAATAGTAAAACTAAGATGAAGTGTTTCCCTCATGTCAATAAGCATAAGTAAAATAATTCATTTTTATAAGAAAGAAAGCTTCCCACATTGATTGCAAAATTAAACTGAACAAGAGGAACATCTAAAGAAAAAAGTAATTTAGAGATCAGTAGGAAAATATATTAGACAAATACTAGGAAAAATAAAATAGTTGTGATATTAATATCATAATTCAATTCAAAGCTAACTACATTAAGTGAGAAAGGTACTTTTATTTATTGTGATGAAATATACAATCCACAGGGCCAGGCATTTAGCTCAGTGGTTCCGCCGCCTGCCTTGCAAGCGCAAGGACCTGAGTTCAATCCCTGGTACCAAAAATATATATATATATATATATACAATCCACAGTGAAATTCACAAATTTTAAAGTACTAAGAAGGATTAGAAATTCTAATAGGACTAACAAGATTAATAATTACACATTCAAAACTATTAGAAATAAATGAAAATAATAAATTAACAGAAATGCAGTAATAATGAGAGATCTTTATATAATTTAATGACAAGAAACTAAAAAGTCCAAGAGAAACAAAGAAACAAAATTGACATGGAAAATTTAACTTTATGCCTTGAAAGTGTCATTTTCAATTGTCCACTGAAATTTTACAAAAATTAAACATATATTAAAACCCCAAATAAAACTTCAGTTCTAAAAATTAGAATATTATATCCACATTCTCTAATCACAAATCGATGATATAAGAAATTAATAATAAAAAATAGAAAAAGAAAACAATCATTGCTGCTTGTAAGATTTTAAACTCACAAATAAATGATGTACCTGGTTACTGATGTACTGCATCAATAGCTAGATTTTTTTTATCCCCAATATAATCATTAAGCAGTAACCATAAAAACTAGTCTAGGGACATAGGAGCTAGTAGAGGCAACTGTAATTTTACCTAGAGCAAAGACCACAAGAGAGCTAGATAAAACCAAAATTCCAGACTGCATGAAGAAATCTAATGCTAATAAACAATAAAATGCTAAGAAACACAATAAAACATTGAGTACTATAGCATCAGTTCATTCCATAGGAAATTAATTTTATTTAAAAACCTAACCACTTCTCTTTTTTTCCATCTTCTTTCCCTACCCTTCCTACCCCTTAATTGGGGGTGAGGGGGCAATGATGAAAACAGTTTTTGCAAATGAGGAGACTAAGAGTTGGAAGGAGCAGGGAGGGAGGAGTAGGGGAAGAAAAAAAGTTAATATGCATTATGTCCATGTACCAACTTGTGCTGATAAGTGTAATATTATATACTGCAAACATGTTCTAATAAAAAAACCTAACCAAGACTTTAAAAATAAGACTTTAGAACTTGAAGAGAGTAGTGAAATAATAACTTTAAATTTTAAAAAGTCCACATTATGAAGAAAAAGCAAACAATTTAAAACACTAATTCAAAATCTTGGAAAACAATGAATGGAGAATATAAAAAATAATTAATTATTAAGAGACCATATAAAAATTTTGAGCTATGATAGCTGAAATGAAAGGTATTAGAGGGGTTGTACAAATTTGAGCAGTCAGAAGAAAGAATCAGAAACCCAAAGATACAATTGAAATAAAAAATTACCAGTCTAAAGGGATCTGTAGCATACCATCAAATATAGCAGCACAAATTATAGGAATACTAGATGGAGAGGAATCACAGACAAAAGTAAAGAGTACTTAAATAATGGCTTAAAATTTTCCAAACTGAAAGAAAAAATCAACCTCAAAGAACTCTTAAGTATAATAAACTTAATGAAAGCCACACTGGCATGCATTTCCTCAACCTAATAAAGGGCGTTTATGAAAAATCCACATGCTATTCAATTTGGGGAGACTAAAACTTTCTTAAGATCTAGAAGAAGACATATTTGCCTGTTTTACAATTTCTATTCAATATTCCACTGGAAGTTCTAACCATAGCAAATAGGCAAGAAAGAAATAAAAAGCATCTAAGTTAGAAAAGAAGGAAAACTATCTCTATTCATTGTTAATATGATACTGTATGTAGCAAATTTTAAAGAATCTGCAAACGAATGACAAGAGGTAATAAATAAATTTAGCAAAGTTTCAGGGCATAGAACCACACAGAAATCAGTTGCACTTCCATAATTGAACAGTGAAAACTCTTGAAAAATAAATTTTAAAATAATTCCATTTATAACACATCAAAAAGAATACAGAATGTAACAATAAATTTAACCAGGATATGTAAGACCTGTATTCTCAAAACTACTAAACAAAGAAATTAAAGATGACCTAAGTAAATTAAAAGTCATCATTTGTTCATGGATTGGAAGGCTTAATATTCTTAAAATGACAATATCTAATCTCCAGATTCAACACAATCACTATCGAAACACCAATGGGAGGGATAGGGGTTGAAAGAAGAATTAAGGGTATTATGTACATGTACCACCTTTCCTTGATAAATGTAATCATTATGTACTTCAAACCTGTACTAACAAAAAATATTTTTAAAATACCAGGGGCTGGGGATTTAGCTCAGTGGTTTCGTCACCTGCTGCGCAAGCGCAAGGACCTGAGTTCGATCCCTGGTACCCCCCCAAAAAAATATACCAATAGATTTATTTACTGACATAGAAAAAATTATCTTCAGATTCTATGGATGTGCAAGGTGCTCTGAATAGTCAAAACAGTACAAAAAATAAGAAATTTAAAGACAGCTATAAAGACCAATGGAATAGAATTGAGAGTCCAGAAATAAAACTATGCATTTTGTCCAACTAGTTGACTTTCAATAGTTTCTAAAATAATCGGGAGGAAAATAGTGTCTCCAAAAAATGGTACTGAGCTAAAATATGCAAGTGAAACAATTCCACATTTAGAAATGGATCAGCGACCTAAATTTAAGAGTTAAAGCTATAAAACTCCTAGAAGAAATTACAGGGGGAATTTTTTTATGACCCATTTCTATCAGATGTGGTTTGCAAATATTTTTCCCATCCTATAGGTTACCTTTTCATCTTTTATTATTACCTTTTCTGCATAGAATCCTTTTGGTTTAATGCAGTCCCATCTGTTGATTTTTGCTTTTCTTAGCTGTGCCTTTGCTGTCATAAAAAATGATATTAAAAAAATAAATGATATTGCTAAGATCAATGTAAGGAGTTTTCTCCTCTTCTAGGAGTTTTCTGGTTTCATGTGTTACACTTAATTCTTTAATTCATTTCAAGTTAATGTTTATGAGTGGTGTAAGAGTCCAATTTTAGTCTTTTGCATATGGACATCCAGTTTTCCTAGCATCATTTATTTTATTCTTAGAGTATGGTCAGAGATTGGTAGACAGTGTAAGTGTGTGTTTGTATCTGGGCTCCCTAATTCTATTCTGTTCATCTGTGTACCTGTTCTTATGGAGTACAATAGTCTTTTTAATTGCTATTTTTTAAAACAACTTTATTGAACTAAAATTTTCATACTATATGATTTACAAACATACAATGTAGGATTCAATAGATTTTAGGACATTGACAGAGTTGTACAATTATAACCACTCTCAAACTTAGGTCATTTTTGTTATCCCACATCAAAACACTCTGCCTGCCAGCTATTGTCTTCTAATCCTTCCCCCTAACTCTAGGCAACCACTGAGCCACTCTCTATCTTCATACATTTTCCTATCCTAGGAATTTACCTTTCTCAAAATAGACCATGCTCATAACAATAAAAATCTTTAAATATTCAAAGAAATGTAAATTCTGCAAAGTGAGCTCTCACACCAAATTGAAGTGAACTCAGAGACTGACCACAGAAACAGACTTAGAATATAATAACCTTTTTCTTTCTCTTTTCTCTTTCTCCTCTTTCCTATTTAATTTTTCATGTAAGAGAAACCATATGATACTCAACCTTATGGGTCTGATTTATTTCACTTAACATTATGCGTCCATTTTCCTATATCCATTTCCCTATAAAGGTGTATCCATTTTCCTACACATACCTCAAGTTTATCTTTCTTTTTTTTGTTTGGGGTTTTTTTTGGGGGGGGGGGATGGGTACCAGGTATTGAACTTGGGACCTTGCACTTGCAAGGCAGGTGGTGGAACCACTGAGCTAAATCCCCAGCCCCAAGTTTATCTTTCTTAATGGCAGAGTGGTACTCTATTGTATACAAGTACCACATTTTCTTTATCCATTCATCTGTTGATGGGCATATTGGCTGATCCCAAGATTTAGCTATTATAAATTATGTTGCTATAAACATAAGTACACATATATTACTGTGGTATAATATTTTTAAACTTTTTGGGAAGATACCCAAAAGAGAAATATGTGAGTCAAGTGGAATTTCTATTTTTAGTATCACTATTGTTCTTTAATATAGTTTGAATAAAGAAACATTGACCAAGATTCCTTTAGCCATTTCTGGCCTTGTGAGATTCCATGAATTTGAGAATTTTTTTCTCTATTTTTGTAAAAAGTGTCTTTCGAATTCTGATAGGGATTACATTTAATCTCTTGATTCACAGACTTTATTTTATATATTTTTATGTGCTCATGTTGGATGCATATATATTTATAAGTTATATCCGCTTGATGACTTGACCCATTTAACATTCCCTTTTTGTCTCTTTTAGTTTTTTTTTTTACCCTAAGTCTATTTTTATGATATAAACACTATAGTTACCCCTGCTCTATTTTGTTTACCATTTGCTTGTAATACCTCTTGAATCTATGTGTATCCTTAAAGTGAATCTCTTGAATGTGGCATATAGTTCTATTTTTTTATCCATTCAGCCACCCTATGCCTTATGATTGGAAAATTTAGTCCATTCACGTTTAAGGTAATTATTAATGAGTAGTAATTTATTGGTGCCATTTTGCTCATAGCTTTCTATTTTGTAGTTTCTCTTGTTCCTGTCTTCCGCTCTTGCTGATTTCCTTTGTGATTTGATCATTAATATGATGATATGCTTCCATACCTATTTCTTTATTGTTGATGTTTCTGCTATAGGATTTGTTCTTTATGATTACCATGAGTTTATAATAAAATATCTTCTGTGTATTTTAAGCTGATAAAAACTTGAATTTTATATTAATCAGCATTACAGACACTGGGACAAAATAACTGACACACAAATTAAAGGAGGGGAGGTTTATTTGGCTCAGTTTCAGTAAAGTCAGTCCATGGTCAACTGGCTCCAAGACCTAAAGGGCATGGTAAAAGGGCCTGGTGGGAAAGACCTGCTCACAATACTTCAGGAAGCAGAAAGAGAAGAGAGAAGCTGGAGTGGGAGATATACCCTCCAAAGGCATGTCAGTGACTTGCCTCTTCCAACCAGGTACCACCTGCTAACAGTACATTGAGCTATGAACCCACCATAGGTAAACTCGTGAGTATAGTGCCCCTGTGATCCATTCACCTTCCAAAATGCTCACCTCTGAATACAAGAGTTTTGGGAGACATTTTAGCTCTAAACGATAAAAACTTTGATCACACACAAAAATCTACAATTTTGCTTCTCCCTCTAACATTTTAAGTTATTAATGTTAAAAATTTGCATCTTTTCATATTATGTACCCATGAAATTGTTATAGCTATAATTATTTTGATACATTTCTTTTAACTTTTATAGTAGAATGAAAAATGACTTACATTCCACTATTAAAGAATTCAAATGTTCTGAATTTGACTGCTTACTTACCTTTACTGTCAGGTAAAAGGGCCGAAGACCAAGACCAGACCAGGCCACAACAAGCCTTTATTAGGGGAATAGATCTGCCGGGCTGTCTCTGCAACAAAGGAGAGACAAAAGCAATATGGCCAGGGCAGGGAGAGTCTTTTATAGAGACTGGGGTGGGGTTTGTAGGGGCTGAGGTGGGGTTGAGTAAGGTAGTGACTAGGGAATGGAGGATCCGGTGATGTCACTAGATGGTAGGAGGTGAGCGAGTATTAGGTTACTTTCTAGGCAGGAACAGGGGCATACTGGGAAGAAGGGTTTATTCTTTGGTGGGAGCAACCATCTTGGCATGATGTCACACAGGGGAGGGGGCAAGGCACCATAGGAAGAGGGCAGCTACTATACATAATAGCTGCCGAGGTAGTGGGAGACCTATCATTTACCATTGAGTTTTATACATTTCATATATTTCAGAAACTGATTAGTAAGTATCCTTTTGTTTCAAATTGGATATTCTCTTTACCATTCTTACAAGGCAGGTCTAGCACCAGTGAACTCTAGGAAAGTCATTATTTCTGAAGTAACTTTGCTAGTTAAAACATCCTTGGTTGGCAGAGATTGTTGACATTTATTTCAATATTTTTAGTATATCATCTCACTCTCTCCTGATCTCCAAGGTTTCTTAGAAGTCCTCTCTCTGACATGACTGTTGATAAGTTTATGTGTCTTTGAGACACATAAAGTTCTTTGAGATTAATAGATCTGGATGTTCATTTCCTCTCCAGAATTTGATATCTTCTGTAAAATATAAAATGTTTAATTAAATAACCTTGCTGCCTCTTCTTTCTTTGATCCTTTTGGAAATCCCTAAATGTATGTATTGATAGTCTTGGTGGTATTCCAGGTTTCCTGTAAGATTTCTATGGTCTTTCGTTCTGTTTATTTTTTGTTCTTCTGACAGAGTAATTTTAAATTCTCAGTCATCAAGTTTGCTAATTCTTTCTTTTAACTTGGTAGAGTATGCTATTGATGTTAAAATTTTCAGGTCAGTCATTATACTGCAGACAGCTAAATTAGTTTTACAATACTATAAGGCAGTTGAGCAGGACTGGGCCCTCAGCAGAGAAAACAATTAAGGCACATTTACTAAAGGTTAACATTAAAAAGAGAGAAACTATCCAGGCATGCTGGTGCAAGCCTGTAATCCCAGCTGGGGGCGGGGGAGGGGGGGGGCTGAGGCAGGAGGATTGCCTCAAGTTTGAGGCCAGCCTGGACTGTGTAGCGAGAGAGTGAGTGAGAGAGAGAGAGAGAGGAAACTATTACACACACATACTTCCCCAAGGGATAAATAGCAGTGATTGATATTCTAAATAGACAGCAATCTTCTTAACTGGGGACCAGAACATCTCTAGCTAGCCCATTCCTTCTGAGAAATCCATGCATGCTTGCTGTGTAACTAGCTTCCCTATTTGATTTCCATTTAATCAATATTACCTGGTGACTATACTTGTAATCTTATTGGTTGATCATAATTTTGTCCCACTTCATGCCCACCTTGTGATTTTCCATTGTATCTTATGGTTTTGTCCCACTTTGTACCCACTGCACCTCATGGCTTTGCCCCATAAATCACCTTTGAGAAGTAAAAGGAGCAGGCAACCCACTTTCTGGTCCCCCTTCTGTCTCTCTGAGAATCTATCTTTCTCTCAATAAATCCTTCCTACTCTTAACCTCCATTGTTCCTAGAATTCATTCTTCAATTTTAGAGAACATGAACTTGGTGTTTCAGATATCTAGCAGGCTGAGAGTTATAATATTTCCCTAGTTTGGATTATTTTGCTTATTTGGATTATGTAGTACCCTATATCACTTATACTCTTCATCTCTAGAATTTGCTTGGTTTTTGTTTCTAATTTTTTAAGATGATAAAAGACATAACATTATGTATGACCTTAACCATATTTAGTATGGTGGTATTGATATTAAATTCATTGATATTAAATACATTCATAATGTAGTCCAACAGTCACCACTGTACATCTTCAAACTCCTTTGGTCTTGTAAAACTGAAGTTCTATATCTATTAGACAATAACTTCCATTTCCTCCGTCCCCAGTTCCCTGACAAACACCAGTCTACTTTCTATCTCCATGATTTTCACTGTTCCAGGTATCTTGTATAAGTATAATCATATAGTACTTATCTTTTTCTGACTGGCTTATTTCACTTCACATAATGTCCTCATAAATTAGTAATGTTGTAGCATATGTAAGATTTTTTTTTTAAGACTGAATAGTACCCCATTGTTTATATACTACATTTTGCTGATGTATTTATCTGTCAATGGAAACTTTGGGTGATTCTGTGTTCTCACTGTTGTAAACAATGTTATCATTAACATGGTTACACAAACATGTCTTCAAGACCCTGCTTTTAGTGCTTAGTATATATCTTAGTCCATTTTTAATGACTAATAATATATCACAAACTGAGTAAGTTTTAAAGAGAAGAGGTTTATTTGAGCTTACAGTTCTGATCAAAGGTCTGAGGGCCACACATAGTGATGCCCTTCCTGCTGGCAGAGTCCTGAGATGGCCTAGGGTATCAGGTGGTGAGAGAGAAAGGGAGTGTATATGTATGTATCCTCTGGTTCCTGTCTTCTTAAGAAAGCCACCATAAATCATAGCAATAGCCAAAAGTGGAATTGCTAAATCATATGATAATTATATTTTTAATTTTTTAGGGACTACCCTACTGTTCTCCACAGTGACTAAACCATTTCACATTCTCATCAACAATACATAGGATTCATGCTGGGGATTTAGCTCAGTGGCACTGCACCTGCCTTGCTTGCAAGCACAAGGTCCTGAGTTCAATCCCTGGTGCCAAAAAAATAAAGAAAGAAATGCATAGGATTCAATTTCTTTATATCCTTGCCAGCATTTGCTATTTTCTTTTTCCTGGATAGTAGCCATCCTAGCAGGTGTGATAAGGTTTCTTATAGTTTTGGTTTACATTTTCCTGATGTTAAACATCTTTTCATGTTCTTCTTAGGAAAATGACTATTAAATTCTTTGCCCATTTTTAAGTTGGAGTTTTTGAGTTTTATGAGTTTTCTACATATTTTGGAATAGTAAATATTTTCTCCCATTTTATGGGATGCACATTTAGTGAGAGTACATTCTGATGCACAATTTTTTAAGTGTCCATGAAGTCCAGTTTATCTCTCTAAAAATTGTTTTGCCTGCACATAAAATCCAATGTCTTAGTTACTTTCTCATTACTGGGATGAAATACCAGACACCCACAAGATAAAGGAAGAAAGGTTTATTTTAATTCACAATTTGTAGAAGTTTCAGTCCATAGTTGCCTGGCTCCAAGGCAGAGGGCCATAGCAGAGGAGAAACAGTCCATGGCATGGTAGGCAGAAAGCAGCAGCACTGAGCTTCTCTTTTCCTATTCTGTTCAAGCTACAAGCCTATTGGTTGGTGCCACTTATTCCCAATGTAAGTCTCTGTCTTCAGTAAATCCAGTCATCCATACCCAGAATTATGCTAATTCAATCAGTGGGCCGATCCACTCATTGTGCTCACTATCTGGTACCCTATACCAATGATCTAGACACTCCCAAAAGCCCCACCTGTGAGTTCAGGGGCCTTTGGGGGGACATCTAGATATAACCCATACCATCCAGTGCCATAAATTTTTACTTTTGCTGTTTTCTAATAGCTTTATAGTTTTAAGTCTTTACTCCACTTTTAGTTTATTTCTGTATATCATATTAGGTAAGAATGCAACTACATTCTTTTGCATATTTTGTAGAGTTCATCATACAAGTGTTACACTTTGGTTAAGTTAATTTCTAAGTACAAATGAAATTGTTTTTATACTTTCTTTAACTGATTGTGTAAAGAAATGCACTGATTTTTGTGTATTTACTGTGTATCCTGCTACTTTGCTAAAATTGACAGCTCTTTGTGGAATCTATGAGGCTCACATATGGTTTTACTAATATTAAGAAAATTTCCTTCTATTCCTAACTCATTGAGTGCTTTTATTATTGAAGAGTATGAATTTTGTCAGATGTATCTGTTGAGATGATCATGTGGATTTTTTCTCTTTTTACTGTTAATGTGATATATTGCAGTGATCAGTTTTCTAATGTGAAACCATCTTTACATTCCAAGAATAAACCATACATGGTCATACTACATAATCCCTCAATATGTTGCTGAGTTCTGTTTACTACTATTTTGTTGGGTATTTTTGCATCAGTGTTCATGAAGAATATTGATCTACAGTTTTCCTGTAGTGTTTTTCTGGCTTTCGTATCCAGGTAATGCTGGCCTCATTGAATGAGTTACAAAGTGTTCAATCTTTGTTAATTTGGAAAAGGATGAGAAATACTGGTATTAGTTTTTTTCAATATGTACTAGAGTCTATGAGTCAAACAATTAGATACAGGACTTTAATAGGAGAATTAGTGATTACTGATTTGGCCTCCTTCTTGGTTGTATGTCACGTTGTCAGTTGCTTCATGAGTTAGCCCTGTTAGGTTTTGTGTTTTTAGAAATTTTGCCATTTTATCTGGGTTATTGACTTTGTTGGTATACAAATGTGCTTTGTACTATAATTCTTTCTTCTTTCTATAGCATTGATAATGTACCTGTTTTCATTTCTAATTTTAGTAATTTTATTCTTCTCTTTTTCCTTGCTCTATCTAGCTAGACATTTGTATTTTGTTGATTTTTTAAAAAACCTGTTTTTATTGATTTTTTATTTTTCTATTCTGTATTTTATTCATATTTGTTTCAGTGTGTATTCTTTCCTCCCTCTGCTAGCTTTAGATTAGTTTTTTCTTCTTTATGTAGTTTAAGTTGAATGGGAAAGTTGTTGAGTTTATATCTTCTTTTTTTGCATTTATGAGAAATTTTATAACTTGCAAGAACAAAGAGTGTAAAAATTTAAGACACAATGAATATATAAACATTACAAACTGGACACTATTGGACAAGTGGTGAAAATAAAGTTTAAAAAACATAAAACCTTCATAAGTCACTATCTTCTACAGTCAGAAAGGTTTCTAGGTAAACTCTTAGGTAGTAGAACCTCTGGTTAATAACTAAATAGGTGAGCTAAAGGTGCTATCTCAAAGTTAAAAACAAATGAGAAGAAGTTGGGCTGGCATGCCCAACTAGAGCTGTTAGTAAAGTATAATTTATGGTGACATTAATTACATTGTCTCAAGATTAATTGTTAAGCACTAAGTTATATAGTTTATACCCATGAATAAAAAGATGACCACATACTATGAACTATGGTAGCATGAATCCACATAACTAAAGACTCCTAAGAAAAGTTTATCTTTCCTAAATTCTTCAAATTTCAGTTAAAGTACTTAGTTTGAAGAACTTCAGCTTTCAATTTCATCTTTCAGCTGTCAGTTGAAAAACTTCAGCTTCAGTTAAAAATTTAATTCATTCAACTGGAAACTGGACAAAGAAGATGTGGTTTTTTTATAAAATAGAGTACTACTCAGCCATAAAGAATGAGAAACTAGAGTCATTTATAGCTAAGTGGATGCATATTGAGGCCTTAAGTAAAATAAATAGGACACACGTGTAAATACCGCATAGTTTCTCTAGTGTGAGAAACTGAGAGTGTAAATGAGGATTAAAAAGTTTAATAACTAATAATTGATACTTTGAAATAGGAAAAGGTCCAAAGGGGTAGAGGTGGTGGGAGGAGATGGGGAAAGGAAAGAATGGAAAGGAAAAATTATAAGAAAAGAAAAAAAAATGGAAACAAAGTCTGTGTAAATGGGAAGGGTGGAGGGGTGAAGGGCGCACAGGTAATGGGGAAAAAATAAGAACCAAGCTGCATCGTGTACAGGTACAAGCACCCAATGATAAATGTAAAAGTATTCTATACCTAAAATGTACCAATAAAAGAATTTAAGAAAAAAAAATTTAATGTGCAGGGTGGGGCGGACAGCAAGGGTGGCAGCCCGAGGTCTGGCTTCACGCAGTCTATGACAGTAGGTCATCAGGGGAATGGCCATAGCTGCTGCAGCAGCTGCAGAAGGCCTAGGGCGGTGGCACCCCCGGGGAGTTTAAGATGGCGGCAGGGGCAAGGCGGGGAATGGCGGGCCTGCGGGAGGAGCAGCACTATGGACTGTTGGGCGGGCGGCCAGGGCAGGATAACATCACCATCCTGCATGTGAAGCTCACCAAGACGGGGATCCGAGCGCTCGAGACTTACCAGAGCCACAAGAATTTAATTCCTTTCTGACCTTCGATTCAGTTCCGAGGGCTTCAGGGGCTTGTCAAAATTCCCAAAAAATGATCCCCTCAACGAGGTACATAACTTTAACTTCTATTTGTCAAATGTGGGCAAAGACAACCCTCAGGGCAGCTTTGTCTGCAACCAGCTCTGAAGCCTCCCAGCTTAATTGCCTGGGATTTATCCAAAATAAAATTACAGTGTGTGCAACAAAAGACTCATATCACAGATATCACGAGAAAGAATGACCCAGGCAGAAGAGGAATCCCTCAACCAAAGCACAAAAGTTAACAAACCCGGTGGACCATATGTGGTGAAAAGAGTGCAGATTCGGAAAGCACCTCAAGCCATCTCAGATGCAGTGCCTGAGAGGGAAAGGTCAACCCCCATGAACCCTGCAAATACAATTTGAAAGACACATGGCAGCAGCAGTGTTTCTCAGCGGCCATAGAGGGACAGTGATTCATTTACTGGCACCCAAGGCCTACAAGAAACCTGAGCTGCTGGCCCGACTGCAGAGAGATGGTGTCAATCAGAAAGACAAGAATTCCCTGGGAGCAATTCTGCAGCAGGTAGCCAATCTAAACCCTAAGGACCTGTCCTATACTTTAAAGGATTATGTGTTCAAGGAGCTGCAGCGAGACTGGCCAGGTTACAGTGACACAGACAGGTGGTCATTAGAGTCGGTGCTTGCTAGAAAACTAAATCCATCTCAATTCTGCTGGCACCAGCCGTTCAGAATCTCCTGTATGTTCTAGTAGAGATGCTGCCTCCTCTCCTCAGAAACGGCCTTTGGATTCAGATTTTATTGATCCTTTAATGAATAAAAAAGCTCACATGTCTCACCTGACCAGTAGAGTGTCAACGACACTAAATGGTCATTTGAATCCCACCAGTGAGAAATCCACTGCTGGCCTCCCTCCACTCCCCACAGCTGCTGCCATCCCCAGCCCTCCACCGCTGCCTTCAACCCACCTGCCTGTCTCCAACCCTCCGCAGACTGTAAACTAACTCCAATTCCCCTAGCACTCCAGAAGGCGGGGCGCAGAGAGGGGGGGGGGGACCTCAATACCTACGTGTTGACAGTTTTAGTCAAAATGGTAGCATCTATGAGGACCAGCAAGACAAATATACCTCTAGGACTTCTCTCAAAACCTTATCCCCTGGTTCGGTTCTACTAAAGTGTCCAAAGCCTATGGAAGAAAACCATTCAATGTCTCACAAAAAGTCCAAAAAGAAATCTAAAGAACATAAGGAAAAGGACCAAACAAAAAAGCACGACATTGAGACTATTGAGGAAAAGGAAGAAGACATTCAAAGAGAAGAGGAAATTGCCAAGCTGAATAATTCCAGTCTGAATTCTAGTAAAGGAGTTAAAGAGGGTTGCACTGCTTACATGGAGCCTTCTTCAACAATTGAACTCCCACATTATTTGATAAAATATATCGCTATTGTCTCCTGTGAGAAATGCCAGAATTTCCAGGATGACTTCAACACTGAGTATGATGAGTACAGGGCTTTGCAAGCCAGAATGGAGACTGTAGCTTGAAGATTTATCAAACTGGATGCACAATGAAAACGCCTTTCTCCAGGCTCAAAAGAGTATCAGAATGTTCATGAAGAAGTCTTACAAGAATATCAGAAGATCAAGCAGTCTAGTCCCAATTACCATGAAGAAAAATACAGATGCAAGTATCTTCATAACAAGTTGGCTCGCATCAAAAGACTAATAGGTGAATTTGACCAACACCAAGCAGAATCATGGCACTAAAACTCTGCTTGGACCAGAAAATGTGAATAAACTTAAGCTTATTTATTTAAATTCCAAGTGAGTTGCTCTAGATTCTAAAAAGATGAAACTTTGCCTGTTGGAAGTTTCAGTATTAGTAAACTTGAGTTACTTTTTTTTTTCATTTTAAAAAATATTTAATTCATGTTTATTGACAGTAGACTTCCATAGTAGGCTCATTGTATATTGTTTTTTAAGCTGTATTTTGTATGTTTATTTATGATTTAAAGCTTAAGTGTTGTTTAGAAGGCTGTTAACATAAAAATTAATTTCTAAAAGCTCTTATGGTGTTGTTTTGGTTTGGGGTTTTTTTTAGTACTGGGGTTGAACCCAGGGCCATGCACATGCTAGACAAGTGCTCCACCACTGAGCTACATCCCCAGGTCTACGCAAAGGCTTTTAAGATCAGCATTTCTAAAGTATTCCAACATATTCTTTTTATCCAAATTTGTAAACATCTCAAGGTTCTATACACATATTTAGAAATATTTTCAAAATTGGCTTCCTGGTACATAAATTTGTAAAGTTTACAAGCAACTGAGTAGGTAGAGAAATGGCAAGCCTGGTTTAATTACTGCCCTTCTTACTGTTGCTACTTCAAAATACTGAATGACAAGTAACTAATTTTATTATGTTTCTATTATTCCTTGAATAATATTTAACAACTCTTGATAGTTAAATGTATATCTGTCTCCCAGCTCCTCAGCCCCTAACTCTGGGATGCATTAAGGGCTGAATGAGTGATAGAAGCAGGATGCCATGTGGATAATCAGGTGTTACATTACTTTATTCTATAACTAGTGTTATCTTTATGATCAAAGCTTCTTTAATTTTAATAACACTGAAAAAGAATACAAGATTAAGTGATTTGCAGTAAAAAATGGAAACCCATATTAATATTGGTGTAATAAACACTTCTCCATAAAATATTCTCAGTGAACTCAAAAAGTGCTCCCATCATGCTCACTTTATTACATACTCAGTGAACCATCCTTAGTGGAAATTAATAGATATATTAAATGTGAGGCATAACATGAGAAAATGTAAAGGAAGAAATCTTCATTTTAATCTGAATTTATAGGATTACTGGCTCCAGTTAGCTTTATTCAGCAATTTACTTTTATCCTTTTACAAATACAAAAGTAACAGACAAGCTTACTAATTTAACTCTTAGTTTATTAAGGCCTTAATTTTTTTAAGGATCATTTTAAAACCAAAACATTGGGCTGAGGGTGTAGCCCAGAGGCAAAGTGCCTGCTAGCCCTGGGTTTGATCCTCAGCACTACCCCCCAGAAAGGAAATGCTAAAGCACTAATTCAACACACAGTGAAAGCAGAGTAGAAATATCCAAACTTCAGATCCTTCACCAAATGTAGCCTAAGAATGAAGAAACATTTTTCCTTTCCAGATAAGTTAATAATTTAAAATATAAATAATTGTTTTAAGTTCTACTGAATAGAGAATACAAAAGTTCCTTGTACAAAAAAAAATTTAACATTTGAAGTTTGATAGTCATTTCATTCTATGATGGAACAGAGCCTGGATTTTGTTTGCTTTCTGTAATTACTTCACAGTCTTCCTCCATTTCAAGATTAAGATTCACAAACGAAAAAAAAAAAAAAAAGATTCACAAATGAAGTAGATACCACTGTTTCTGGTTGATCTCTTTGAACAGTGGAATTAGCCTGTGTCTTGCTCTGCTGGAATTGTCTTTCTGCTTCTTCAGACAGCCTGTCTTCCCCCTCCCACTCCCCTTCCTTCTTCATCATCTCAATGGCATATTGGTATTTTGGGTGCTGATGCCCAAAACAAATGCAGTCTTCTTTCCAAGAAAGTCACACACTGAGAGGGTTGACTTGACAACCAGAAGCATGTAAAACCACAAGTAGGGCCCCCAAGTAAGTTTTGCCGGATCAATAGGCCCTCAACTTCATCTTCGTCTGTGCTATATTCTTCCATTGTTTTGCCACTAACAAAGTGGATGACTCTCCCTGGGACTTTCTTAATTTTTCCTATGACTCCTAGTGCTACATTTTTAAAGCCTCTTTTATTACTCTTCTACAGCACTGAGTCCCCAAACACAAGGCCGCCATAGCGCGCGAAGCCAACATGATATCTGCTCCTTTTGCACAGCCCTCAGGTTCCTGCTCCAACATCGTTCCTGCCACCAGGCTTCTGGTGAGACAGGGAAATGGCCAATAAGCCCAAATCCATCCTCCACCTCCCTGCCCAGTGGCCAATGGGGCAGCTGCACCCAAAGAGGGTCCCCCGTCTTTTTTATGTAAGCATTTATAGCTACAAATTTCCCCCTCAGAACTGCTGTTATTGTGTTCTGTAAGTTTTTGTATCATATGTTTTTGTTTTTATTCATCTCTGTGTGATTTTATTTCTGATTTCTAGAATAATCCATTGATTAAGAGCATATTATGACTTGTGTCTAGCTGTCCCCCCAAAGCCTCATGCAGCCATAGGCGGGGCTTTTTCAGAGATGGCTGGATGTAGAGTGTGTAAGACTGGGATTGACTCATGGTGCAACGCTAGGCTTAAGGGCACTAGGATTAAGGATGTTAGTGCTACCCACCCTAAGTAATCTGGATAAGATAAAAAGGGGCAGAAAGACACTGTTAAGGTCCCTTGTTACTTTTGCTCCCTCTGCTTGCTCTGAACTGTTGCTTTTCTGCAATGCCCCTCTGCCATGCTGCCCTACCTTGGAGCCACCCAACTATGAACTGAAACCTCTACAAACTGTGAGCTGAATAAACCTTTCCTCCTTTATCTTTGGGTGTCCAATATTTTTTCTCAGCAACAAGAAAAGACAGCATATGTTGTTTAATTTCCAAAAATCTGTAAATGTTTCTTAAATTCTATTTTAATTTTTTTATTAGTACATATTTACCATACTTAAAAATCAAATTCATCAGGAGGAATTTGTACCTGTACAAAATATATATTCATTTTTTATTCTGCTCCACTCCCTTCAACCCTTCTTCCCCTCCCCATTTACAAGAACTTTGTTTCCATTTTTTTCCTTTCATTCTCCTTTCCTTTCCTCCTCTCCGTACCTTGTTCCCCTTCCCGTTAGAACTAGTTCTTCCTACTTCCCAATATCTATCCTCGATTTTGCTACTTACTTACCCTTTAGCTTTCTCACACAGGAGAAATAATACAATATTTAAACTAATGTGTCTGATTTATTTTATTTAAAATTATAATCTCAAGATGCATCCATTTACATAAAAATTCAAATCAGGGATTGTGATTCTTTCTGCCTTGCCCTTGCTGCTCAGAAATGCCTTTGCTATTCTAGGTCTCTTCTACTTCTATATGAATTTTAGGATTATTTTCTCTAGTTCTGTGAGGAATTTCATTGGCATTTTGATTGGGATTGCATTAAATCTGTGTAACAGTTTTGGAGGTATGGCCATTTTCACTATGTTGGTTCTGCCTATCCATGAACAAAGAATATTTTTCCAAAAAATCTGTAAATTTTCCAATTGTACATCTTTCCTTGATTTCTATTCAGCCCATTGTGATCAAAGATATTTTGTATGATGTCTGTCTTTAAGTATATTGAGAAATTATGGCTTAACATAGGATTCTTTTCCTAGAAAATATCACATTTGCATTTGAGAAGAATGTATATAGTATTGTTGAATAGAATTTTCTGGGAAAATATCTATCACTGGGTCCCAGCACCCAGAAGGACGCTCCCCCACTGCCATCCCAGGGTCCTAGGGCAGAGAAGGTGAGCTGGTCCCAGCACCTGGAAGGAAGCTCCCTGCCTCCAGCCCAGACTCCTAGGGCAGAGAAGCTCAGCCGGTCCCAGCACCCAGAAGGAAGCTCCCCCGCCGCCATCCCTGGCTCCTAGGGCAGAGAAGGTGAGCCAGTCCCAGCACCCAGAAGGAAGCTCCCCCGCCACCATCCCTGGCTCCTAGGGCAGAGAAGGTGAGCC
>NW_004624731.1:26838481-26848859 GCF_000247695.1 Heterocephalus glaber | reverse complement strand
GTCTTTTAAAGTTTTAAATTTTGAAGGAATCTCATTTATCAATTTTTTTCTTTTATACATCATGTTTTTTGTATCCTAGGAAATTCTTGCCTACCCTAAATTCATGAACATTTTCCCTTATAATTTCTTCTGAAAGTTTTATAGTTTTAGCCTTTCATGTTTAGGTTCATAGATCCTTTCAAGTTATTTTTTGTATGGAAATAAAGGGTTGAGGTTAATCTTTTACATATGGATACCAGGTATTCTAGTACCACTTGTTGAAAACATCTTTTCCTCTGCTCTTGAGTTTATGTTCTATAAAATGTTAATGTTAAATAGTCTTTCAAAAGTCAGTGGACCATATATGTGTGGTTCTATTTCTAGATTCTCTTTTTGGGGGGGAGACTGCACTATCATATTTATTAGAAGGTTGGATTTCAGTGTGCTGCAGACATTACAGAATAAATACCTGTGCCTTGAGAACAGGAAGTCCACAATCATCCAAAGTGCTCACTACAGGAAGGTGCCGCATCAGACACCAGGCAGGGACCCAACTTGGGCAGCCCTTCTCCACTGACCTCAACAAGGGCTGTGCTATTGTTTTTATTTTATTATTTCCTTTATTTCTCTTTCTTATTATTTATATCATTATTATTTGCTTTTGTTGTGGTCACTATCATTGGCCAAGTTCCTTTTCTCCTTTCCTGGACATGAGGTTCCTGTCTGTAGATTCCACTTTGAGGCTGAAGGTGCCAAAAGCTGCTTGAGAAGTGGCCTTTGACCTCCATCTGGGAAGATGGCAAGGAGCAGGGAGGAGAGAAATCATTATTGGTTTTTAAAAAGAGTAAAAAAAAAGAAAAAAAAAAAGTCCCACAATCTATAGATCATTCCTTAATCAGTGATCAAACTGCCCAAAAGAAAAACAGAAGGGAGAAGCAGGCCAGCAGGCACTGGGCCTTCCTCCATGGGGAGCGAGAGGGGGTGCCCAAGGCTTCAGGGCAAACCAAGGTTCCTTCCAGCCCCAGGGGTGAGGGGGAAGGAGTAGAAGAAAAAGGGGAGACAGAGAGAGCTGTGCCATCACGTATTCCCAAATCTAGGGCCACCCAGGCCAGCTCCCGCTGCCACTTCCATGTTCATAATAAAAAAAAAAAAAGTCAAAAACAAAGGCCCCGACAAAATCCAGAAGGCAAAGCTCTGGGGAGTGTGTGAGGAAGGGGGAGAGGAGGTGGAAGGGCAGGTCTCTGGATGCCCAATTCCCAAGCCACCAAGGCAGGGGAGGGTCCCCAGCATCCGCCACTGTGGCGTGGCATTAGTTCGTCACGTAGTGTTTGGTGGACGGCTGCCCACACACCCTGTAGAAATCCTGGTGGCCAGACTGTTGGGAGGCATCAAGCCAGTCTCTCAAGGCCAGGCCGGGAAGGGACTGGGGCACGAAGGGCGCGGGCAGCAGCGAGTGCAAGTAGTCCTGGGAGGGCACTGTCCAGGGGAAGTGGCCGGAGCAGGGGTAGGGCTGGTGACTGCGGTGGTTGGCCAAGGAAGAACAGTATCAGTTGTCCACGGAATAGACGAGAATCTTGCAGCCGCCTTACTGGGGGAGCATGGGCTGCTGGGTGGCAGAGCCATTGGGGTACTGCTACAGGGGGAACACGGGACTCGAGTGCACTGGCTGGGCACCGCCTGACAGGCCCACCAAGTGCTGCGTCAAGCTGCAGGGCCCCAGGGGCTTCCCAGGCTGCCCTTCACCACTGGCTGTGCCTGCTGCCCCGTACTGGCTGCCCACAGGGCCCGAAGACGTCTCCAGGAAACTAGCCTCGGGAATGGGTGTTGAGTGCTTGTGCTTCTCCACCCTAGAGCCGCTCACACCACAGGGGTGCAGGGGGACGCTCTGCAGGAAAGGCACCGGCGTGCTGAAAGGACCTTACAGCATCTTCCACAGCTGCTTCTGCTTCTTGGCCACCTCGTTCAGGAAGAGCTTGGAATTCAGTGGCCGATCTTAGAGGGAAGAGAAGCTGCTGCCCGTGCAGCTCTGGGTCCTGTCCATCAGGATCTTCACGGACTTGGTGTTCTTCATGAAGCTGATGTCCTCTGTGTTATCTAAGAGCAGCTGCAAGGAGCCAAGCAGCTTCTTGGCCTCCTGCATGCGCTCCCTGAGCTGCACAGCCTGCACTACAGAACTTGGCCTGGGCCTTGTCCAGGGCCTCCACCATCTGCTGGAGGTTCTCAACTAGATTCTCTGTTTTATTCCATTGATCTAATGTCTTTCCTTATGCCAACATTGCCTTGATTACTGTAGCTTTAGAAGAAGTCTTAAAATTAGGTAATAAATGTCTTCCAACACTGTTAAAAAAAAAAAAAGATTTATGCTAAGCAGGGGTGCACCTGAGTCTTACAACTACAGAGCCCTGCACAATCTCAAGAGGAGGGCTGATGTGCCTTACGCCCAATTCAAGGCCAGAAATCACGCAGGCCACAACTCCAGACCACCCACTAGTCCACAGGTCCTTAACTGATTCCTGGGCTGGTCTAAAAGCTCTGTCTGGACTCTCTAGCCTGTGTACAGACCTTCAGTTTCTACCAGATGCTGGATCTTAACAGGAGGTCTGGTATACTAGTCTCTAAAACAAAACCCTGTACTAGCTTTTGTGTCCTGAATCCCAATGAGTAGAGTTCTGCTTTCCATTTTGCCATGGAAGGTGGAGAGATGGTTGATGCTGTCAGCTCTGTGACCTAATGGAGTTTTCACAGCTCAGACTTCAAGTATTAGGCTGGCAGCAGGGATCAGGGACTTTATGTAACACTGGATTTCTCTATTCCAGAACTAATACTGGATATCTGAGACCCAGGCTTAATGGAAGGGTAATATAGGAAGTGAATATTTTATATGATTCCTTTTTCTCTCTTCTTCTGTGCGTGCGTGTGTGTGTGTGTGTGTGTGTGTGTTATCGGGGATTGAACAGAGAGCTTTCACACTGAGGTACATCCCCTGCCTTTTTTTGCTCTTGAGACAAGTTCTCACTAAATCTCTACATTTCCCATGCTGGGCTTGAATTTACGATCCTCCTGTCTTACTTCCCAGAGTGCTGGGATTACAGGAATGTGCCACCATGTTTGGCCCTCTCTTTTCTTTTAACTATCAATTATTTTTATTGTTTTAGTTGTTGCCCTGGAACTTGCTATATACTTTAAAAACTAATCCAAATACTCTTTTAAAAAACACTGTATAGCTTGTACAATTAATACAAGTACCTTATAACAACATAGTTGTCCTAGTCACTTTCTCATCACTGAAACAAAATATCTGACACCCACAATTTAAAAGAAGAGAAGTTTTGGGGGGGGTTAGAGGTTTCAGAGTACAGTTAGCTGTCTCCAAGGCTATTTCAGGGTCTGGGCAGAGGAAAGCTGCCCATATCATGGTTCCCAGTAAGTAGAGAGTAAAGGCAAGAGTCAGAGAATGAGATACAGTATATTCTTCCAGGTCATGCTCCAAGTGGTCCACCCCTTCCAACTAGACCCCACCTCCTAACAACATGTCAGGATCCCCATAATCCCCATAATCCAATCACCTTCCAAACATATGAGCCTTTTGGGGACATTTTAGATCTAAACCTTAATAATTATGTTCCAAATTCCTCCCTCTGGTCCCTTGTATCACTGATGTCACTCATTTCACTTGTCCACATGTTATCTTGCTATCTTACACGGGGGTTTTTTTGGCAGCTAAATGTGGATACACAATTATTTTAAAAGAAAAACCAAAAGGAGAACTGTTTTAGAAATGTTATGTCTTGCAAGAAAACTCAAGTATATTTAAGAAATGGAAGAGATAAAAGTACCTTATAACATAAAATTCACACTGTCTAATATCGACTGAAGCAGAAGAATATAACCATGATGAAGAGAAATATCAATCAGTAAATGGCACATAGGATATAATTAAAAGATAAGGACATTTAATTGCTGAGAAACATATACTCTATATACCCAAAGAGGTAGAGGAAAATACAAGTATATAAAGAAGAAATATGAAAAATATTAAAAAGCCCTAAATCAAATTTCTAGAGATTAAACAAAATATAATGTCTGAGATGAAAAATGCATTGATAGGATTAACAGCAGAATTGAATCTACAGAAGAAAACATTACTAGACTCAAATATGTGCTATTTAAAATAAAACAAAAGAATAAAAAATGGTAACAGATTTAGTAAGCTGTTGGCCAACTCCACATTACCTAATCCATATGCAGTAGGGGTCCCAGAAGGAGAGGAGAAAATGGATGGTTCAGAAACAGTGTTGGAATAAGTAATTCCAAAGTTTTTCCTAATTTGATGAACAATATAAAGCTATAGATCCAAGAAGCTTAATGAACTTCAAGAACAAGAAATATGATAACAATATACAAACTACATCATAGCTAAAGTTTTAAAACGGGAAAAATTTCATGTTAGCGTGTTGAACAAATATAGGAGTAAAACAGACTTCTTCATATAATACAAACTGTGAGGCAGTAGAAAAATTTTAACTGCTGAAAGAAAAACCATCAACTGAGAATTCTATTCCCAATAGAAATATCTTTCAAACATGAAGGTGAAATAAAGATTTATTTAAATCAATAAAAACCAAACAAGTTCAATACCACAAAAAAAGTACTATAAGAAATGTTGCAGAAAGTCCTTCAGAAACAAGTAAAATAATACTAAGGGAAATCTGAATTACTCAGAAGAAAATATTTAGTTCATTTTAAAATCTCTTTAAAAAATAATGACTGGTAAAATCCCAAATATTCATTGAAGGGTAAGTGAGTGAGTACAAATTGTGACATATACACACAGTGGAATTTTCCTTGGCAATAAAAAGAAATGACTGCCTGACATACAACATGGAAGAATCCCAAACTAGTCATGATGAGTGAAGGAAGCCAAACAAAGCAGATCTAAACTACATTATTGCTCTTATGTAAAAATTCTAGCATGGTTTTGGGCTACAAAACTTCTGACTATACTCCAATGGTTCCCCTAAGATTTTTGAGTTGTGAATATCCTTTGGTAATTCTTTTTCTGTTTAAACAAATTAATCAAGTAAATCAACATTTAGTTAGTTGACAGACCAACTTGTGTGCTAGCTAGGATTACATAAACAATGATAAAGAAGAGACAGAGTTGATTATAAAAGCAGGCAAAGTATTTTTATATTTTAACTACTTGATAATTTTTAAAATCCAGTGCTTATTTTTGTATTATGTTCAGTGTTTATTTTTTCATAGAATCATTCTCTGTGATACAGGCATAATAGTAATTTTATATTCTTAGAATTGTATAGTATATTAAAAGGGCTGTTTGACAAGACCAGTTTACCAAGTATTAAGCCAAATCTTCATTTACATTCTTCTATAGAGCTGTGGCCAATGACCATGAGAAAAATAAACTTACAAAAGACATTTTTAGTAAATCATCACTGTACAATTAATAGTTTATACAAGTAATACAATAAATCAAGTCTTAAACACACTAGGAAATCAGCAAATTTTTTTTAAATGTATAAATTTTCACATTTGGCAATCTTCCTATAAAATAAAGAATGGTCATTTCCCTTTCACGTTGCTCATTGTTTTAAGGCTGAATTTTTTTAGAATGTTACATTTTCTCTATATGATACAGAGTTCAACATCTGGGTTAAACCACCAATATAATTCAGAGTAGCTATAGGAAAAAAACATTTTAGCTATCATACGCAAAAAATGAATAATATAAGAATCTAGGTGTTCATCAAATCATTGAAAAGTTAGAGAAGTAGACTCTAAGCTTGGTCTATAAGTTATGATTTTCCTTGTAAGACCAACAAAAAGACACACCAGGGGAGCAACTGCCTTTGCGAAAGTCAGAAATAGAATAAGAAGACCACTGCCAATCAGCTGCTGAACTTAAGAACATACTGTTATAAGTGAGGTCAGGATTCTATCACACCACCTCTTGACACACAAAAATCTGTGACTGGACTCTGAAACATGGCTTTTAAAAGCATATATGGTCTGTACTGCAATATCAGCAAAGAAGCAGACAAATGGCTTTCATTCCATTTTCAAAATCATTTGCCAGACTCTGTGAAGCTGAGCCACTATGCAAAAAGGCCAAGTACCCTAAGACCATGCCCAAGCCCCTGAAACCCACGTCTCCTGAAGCTGCCACCATTAAGAATCTTGGGCAGGGGATTTATCTCAGTGGCACTGTGCCTGCCTTGCAAGAGCAAAGTCCTGAGTTTGATTCCCCGGTACCAAAAAAGAAAAAAGAACCTCAAGTGACTCAGTCTTTATGTCCCTGGATCCCAAGTGAGTAAAGAAGTCTCCCAAGGATTCCAAGCCTCAGCCATTTCAACCATCTCAAAGAGTGCCCTGGACATCATAGAGATTAGACATCACCTTGCCCTACTCAAAGTCCTGGTCCACAGAATCTTTGAGCACAATAAAATTTTTATTTTATATCAACTTTTGGAGTGTTTTTTTAATGGAGGGGTTTGTAATGCAAGAAATATCATAGATGTTTTATGGGTTTCTACAAGTATTTCTGAACTGTTTTTAAAGAGAACAGTACTCTATTATGTAATATATACCACAATATATCTAAAATTTTAGGTAAAATTATAGCTGGTTTCTATAATAACTAATAATACAGTGACTGTCTTTATTAAATAATTTTTTCTTTGCTATTTATCATTATTTCTTTGTCATAAATTTCCAGAATGTGTGACCTAAGATTAAATTTCTAAGTATTTTATACCAATTCATATTATATATATATATATAAAATACTTAACATAGTAAAGAAAAATATTAAAAAAGAATTCGCTTTAATTTTTTTAATTCACCTTTAAAATTATCCTTTAATTATATAAGGGCTATTGAAAGCCGAAGAATATGGCCCAAACTCTGTGGTTCCAATGTGTAATAGTGTCAACAAGACCTCATGAGGCAAAAGTGAACAGCTAGAGGAAATTTGTCCATCACAACAGGTAGAGGGAGAAAAATAAAAGCAAGATAGATGATAGGAAAAGGTAGATCTTTTAAAGATGGGAAGGGGACTTAGGGATAGAGGGAGAGAAGAGGGAGGAAAGAGAAAGGGGAAGTACAAAGAATTAAGATGCAACATGCATATGTATCAACTCCTTACAATGCATGTATTCATTATGTATTGCAAACATGTACTAAAAAGAAAGCATGTTAAGTAATCTGTTAATTGATTTCACTCTGCTATAAACTGAAATAAAGCATATGGACATGAAACAGCAACCAAAGATGGTAACAGCTGGAGAAGAATCCTGTAGCTTTGGTTCAGGAATTCCAAAGAGTTCTAGGGCTGGGGATTTAGCTCAGTGGTTCCGATGCCTGTCTCTCAAGCACAAGGTCCCAAGTTCGAACCCCCGTACCAAAAAAAAAAAAAAACAAGCTTTAAGCCCTTGAACATGATATCATGTCTGTGGAAAGAGCAGTTTTTTCTAATGAGCCCAGTATGAGTGTGTTGTAATTTATACCCTTAAAGTTGTCAGTTCCACCTATTGCCCTTGGTGTGACAGAGAAAGAGAGATAGTCTTTTTTTTTTTTGTACTGGGGATCAAACTTGGGACCTTGTGCTTGCTAGGCAGGCGGTGGAACCACTGAGCTAAATCCCTGGCCTGTGGAGAGGTAGTCTTGACTTCAGCTTGCCCATGATAACTCATCATGAGTTATTTCTGGCTTTCCATCTGGGTTCTGAAATCTGTGTCAAAATGGAAGATGATTGGTTTCAAAAGGCTTGGATGTCAATGTGCGTTACATCACCCTCCTAAATCCTACTACTAAGTATGTCTTCAAAATTGCTACCCATTCCCTAATACTTTAGCTGACCCTGTGGCCCAGTGTTTAATCATAAAGACACTGAGAAAATCTGGTTTAGAATCCTGCCTACTTGCTTACCACTTAGGTAATAGAAGAAATTTTTCTGAACTCTTTTTTTTTCTGATTCAGTTTCCTCATCTGCAATATCAGGATAATAATAAAAGCACCTACACTGCAGGGATGTCATTAAGAATAAATGAAATAGGGCCAGGGATTTAGCTCAGTGGCACCATGCCTGCCTCGCAAGCGCAAGGTACTGAGTTTGATCCCCAGTACAAAAAAAAAAAAAAAAAGAAAGAGCACTTAACAAAACTCAAAAATTTCTTATGATGATAACACTCAATAAACTAGCAAAAGAGAACTTCCTCAACGTGATAAAGACCATATATGTGAAAAACCCACAGCAAAAGTATTGTAATCACTGATGAAAGACTGAAAACTTTCCTTCTAAGATCAGGAGCAAGACAGGGATGCCAGGTTTCACTGCTTTTATTTAACAGTATGGAAAGTTTTAGACACACAGAAACACACACACACACACACACACACACACACACACAAAGCAAGAAAAGGCATCAAGATTAGAGAAGAGAAAATAAAACTCTTTGTATTACAACAACAACAAAAAAAGAAGAAACTCATAGACTGAAAGTTAAAGGATGGAAAACAATACTCCATGTACCAGGAACACACAAAAAAAGCAGGAGTAGCTCTCCTCTTTGCAGATCAAGTAGATTTCAAACCAATACTGATTAAGAGAGACAAAGAAGGACACTACATCCTTGTAAAGGGAACAATCCAAGAGAAAGAGATGACAATCATAAACATATATGCACAAACACTAGTGCACCCAACTATATAAAACACATACTAACAGACATGAAAAACCAAATAAGCATGAATACAATAGTAGTGGGGGTACTCAGTACAATAGTAGTAGTAGTACTCAGTACCCCACTGTCACAAATAGATAGATCAACTAGACAAAAAATAAACAATAAAATACTAGAAATCAATCAAACTCTTGAACAAATGAACTTAACAGATGTTTACAGAGTGTTCCACCCCCAAAAATCAGAAGACACATTCTTTTCAGCTGCACACAGGTTGTTCTCCAAAACAGACCATATACTCGCTCATAGGTAAGTGCACAGGAATTGAAGTTATCCCCTGTATATTAGCAGACCATAGTGTGATGAAATTGGAGATCAATAGCAAAAGAAACTGCAAAAATTTCATAAACACATGGAAGTTGAACAACATCTGAATAACCAATAGGTCACAGAGGAAATTTAAAAAGAAATCAGACAGTTCCTTCAATTAAAAGACAATGGCAATACAACATATTGGAATCTATGGGACACAATGAAAGCAGTGTTACGAGGGAAATTCATAGCAGTGAATATGCATATTAGGAAAAGAGTGAGCCCAATTGAACAACCTGATGCTGAACCTCAACCTTCTAGAAAAAGAAGAGCAGGACAAACTCAAAGTTCATACAAGGGAGGAAATTATAAAGATCAGAGCAGAAATCAATGCAATGGAGACTAAGAGACAATACAAAAAAATCAATGAAGCCAAGAGTTGGTTCTTCAAAAGAATAAACAACATTGACAAACCCTTAGCCAGCCTTATCAAAATCCAGGAAATTAGGAAGGAAAAAATCCAGGAAATTAAGAATGAAAAAATCCAGGAAATTAGGAATGAAAAAGGTGAAATTACAATGCACTGAGCAGAAATCCAGAGGATCATCAATACCTACTTCGAGAACCTATACACCAATAAGATGGAAAACACAGAAGAAATGGACAGATTCCTAGATATGTTTGAATTACCAAAGTTAAACGAAGAAGACCTAAAAATTCTAAACAACCCAAAATCAATCAATGAAATTGAAAATGTAATTAAAAACTTACCAACTAAGAAAAGCCCAGGTTGTGATGGCTTCACTGCTGAAATCTACAAGACATTTACAGAGGAACTACTGCCACTACTGTTTAAACTCTCCAGTGAAATTGAAAGGGAGACGATACTCCTGAATTCATTCCTGGAAGCAAGCATCACCTTGATCTCCAAAGCAGAGAAAGACCCAACCGAAAAAGAGAACTACAGGCCAATCTCACTAATGAACATAGATGCAGAAGATCATCAAGAAGATCATACACCCTGACCAAGTGGGATTCATCCCAGGGATGCTGGGATGGTTCAACATACACAAATCAATCAATGTAATACACTATATTAATACAGCCAATGACAAAAACCATATGATCATCTCAATAGATGCAGAAAAAGCATTTGACAAAATCCAACACACATTTATGAGAAAAACCCCACGAAAATTGAAATAGATGGTCTCTACCTCAATGTGATAAAAGCCATCTATGAAAAACCAACAGCCAGTATCATACTAAATGGTCAAAAACTGAAATCCTTCACAACAAAAGCAGGAACAAGAAAAGGATGTCCACTATCACCACTCTTGTTCAATATAGTTTTGGAAACATTAGCCACAGCAATTAGACAAGAG
>NW_004624731.1:26798475-26830873 GCF_000247695.1 Heterocephalus glaber | reverse complement strand
GAAAATATTTTAATAAGTAAAAGTTATATATTTTCTTAAAATTGCCCCTGAAGTTTTTTAAAGAATATATAGAACAAACAATTAAAGAATCCTGGATTAGGAATCAGGAAACCTGAGTACTAGTCCATGTTCAGCCACTTACTATATAATCTGAACCATGTTATCATCTTTTGGGGTGTTTTCCCATTAATAGAATGAGAAAATTTAAAAAGTTGATCTCTTAGGCTCCTTTTAGACCTGATGCTTTGATTAAAAGTTATTACAATGAAACCACTGATTTGTGCATATTAGTGCAATGGTATGGTGCTATATATATAAATTATAAGGTAAAACATGTATTGCCTATTGATGAATAACACTTGTTTTAGAAAGAATTTTATGTGCCAGTAATATAAAATTATTTTTATAGGTACATTCCTGTCATTGAAAGGAGCTGTGCTAACATTTTCTTGTATGGACCGAACTGGTGGATTAATGCAACCACCATATGAAGTTTGGAGGGATCCAAACAATACAGATGAAAATGAAAAATCTTGGAGAAGGAAATTGGTCTTGAATTCCTCATCTTCATCCCAAGAAGTAGGAGATCATCAGTATACAATAATCTGCTCAGAAAAACAAGCCAAAGTCTTCTCACTGCCTTCTCAGACTTGCCTTTACGTTCATAACATCACTGAGACATCTTTTATACTGCAAGCCGATGTGGTGGTCATGTGTAACAGTGCCTGCTTGGCATGCTTTTGTGCTAATGGGCATATCATGATAATGAGGTAATTGCCTTCTTTATCAATTATCTGGTAATCATAAAAGATGACTAAATTATAATAAAATGAAGTTATCTGTCACTTTTACTATGTTTCATAGTTCATGTTAGAATTTTATACACAGAATTTCATTTGGCCTTTATATCTTCTTTAGGACATAGAAAAATAAAGTATTGTTTGCATCTTCTATTTCACAAATGTTAATAAATTCATGTAAAATAACTTTCCTGAAGTTGCCAGTCTAGGAAAGTGAGACCAGCACTGAACAGTATACAAAACATCATCATACATTTTTTAAAACTAAGGTATCAACTGAAGGATTTTATTTTACTCTTAGTGAGACATAAAAATATTACATATTTCATGAATTCAGCAAATAGTTAATATATGGATAGTATGTATAAGCCTTGTCATTCTTTTTAATATCTTCCTTCCAAAATCATTGAAACAGTTAACCATTGTAGTAATCCTATAAAGGATATAAAAATTAGTAAAACATGGTCCTAACCCTTAAGCATACTAATTGGAGATATGAGACAGGTACATAAGTAATTATAACATAAAGATAATACAAATTCCAACAGAGGAACTATGAATTGAATTTTCTATTGAAAAAGTCCCCAGGGATTAAAATCATAAGATAGTTAAACATGTATCATAAAATGATGTTGGGAGGGAAGTAACCTGGAGAGATATGGAGGTAAATTGTTGAGGACCTTGAATTACAGGCTAAGAGATAAAAGAAATGGAATGTTAAGGTAGGTAGTTAGCCTTCTCTAGCTATGCACTAGGAAATAACAAGGAGGAAGAGCTTGGGTTTGGCTTTTGAACTAAATACTGTAATAACTATATAGAAGACAAGGAGGGAACAAGGTGAGAAATTATGGAGGGAAACATGCAAAGCTGATTAACTGTGATGGGTAACTGAGACTGCTAAATCTTGGGGTTAGAAGAGAACTTGAAGGTTACATTTTTTCAATTTTGATAACTGTAATGCTATTAGCGTATAGGAAAGCCAGGAGAATTTGGAAAATCTGATAAATTTGAGAATTAATTGAATTAATTAATTGAATTAATTGCTTATTTTTGTAATATATAAGTCATCCAGCAAAAGTTTGGCAAACAATTTAAGGTCTGGGCTCTTTAAAAAATGTAAATAAAAGATCTAGCTTTGGGAGCCTTCTATGTAAATACATTAGGAAAAGTTATGACAGTGACTGAGATACTAGTAAATGACAGTATATTGACGCAGGAGATGTGGCTCAGTGGTAGAGCACTTGCCTAACATGAGCAAGGTCCTTAGATCCCCAACACCTTTTAAATAAGGGTAGAACAAAAAGAAATTATAAATAGATTGAGCTGAAGATAGAAATGTGGGGCTATCTCCACATTTATACAATGGGAAAAAGAAGAGGATCCAGCAAAGGAAACAGAGAAGTTATCAGAAAAATAAGAAAAGGACCTCATGAAATAAAAAGGACAAACAAGTATCAAAACAAAGGAGGTGATCAAATCTAGCAGAGAGGTTGGAAAATTGGGGTACAAGAAAAAACACTAGATCTCACAACTATTTGGATATTAACGATATTTGAGAAAGTGAACCTTAACAGCATGGTGGAGTCAAAACAAATTTTCAAGGGGGCAAGAGTAGAGATCAGGGTTGGCAAACAATAAGCCATGAACCAAATCTACCCTCGGCCACTGTCTAATTTTGTATAGCCTTCAAATCAAGAATTGTTTGTACTTTTTTAAATGGTTGAAATAAATCAAAGAAGAATAATTCATGATATGTGAAAATTCTATGAAATACGAATGTTAATAAAGAAAGTCTTTTGGAACACAGCCACTTCAGAGCAGGGTTGAGTATTTGCAACAGAGACTATCTGACCCACAAAGCCTAAAACCACCTGGTCCCGTGCCCCTGGCATACATTATTCTTTCAGAAAATCTTGTAGTAAAAAGAGAGATGACAGACAGGAAAGTTGTTCAAAGGTAAATCTAGGGTCTGGACACAATTTTATTTTTAATATATTTTAACTGGGGATACATAAACAGATTTTTAAGCCAAGGGGAACTAGTTAGTGAGAAGCAGGTTTTGAAAAAATAAAATCAGTTAATGGTATGTTCATTCTTTTATATATTTCTGATTCTTTGTATCTGATTTTCCATTTCTGAAACTATTTGTATAGATTTCCAGTAAAGGTTATTCAGTCTTATTTGAAAATGATGATTTAACTTCTTCCTAGACATGCTTGCATTTTGGAGGGAGAAAAGTGTGTAAGCTCACATTTGGTCTCTCAAAATTCTTTTTATATTAAACTATTATATCAAATTGGAGTTTCAGCTTGATATAAATTTTAGTATTCCTTGTCCCAAATTAACTTCTATTTAAATGAATATGTGCCACTATCTACATTTATTACATGAGAGATTTCTTGAAAAAAATGTTTTCAAATGAGAGTTTTTAAAACATTTGGGGTCCTTGGTAAAATAATATCTCATTCTTCCTTTGCCCTTTGTAAAAGCTGCTTTACATTACCCTTATTACTTTGACATTATAACAGAAATTTGTATCCCTGAGAATCCTTAAAAATATTTGACAAATAAATCATTTTGATATAATTTTTGTATTATATAAAATATGGCTAAGAAATAATGATATATACTCTTCTGTGTGGCTTAAGGAGCTGAATCCAAAAAATCTGCCTGTTTCTGGCCTTCTCCATTTTTCCGTGAGGGAGATATGCCCAAGATCTTTCCAGACAACTGTCCTGAGCCCAATCTCCTAAAGTCCTGCTTTCTGATAGATAGCTTATGATTGCTTGTTCAGGTGCTAATGTACCCAGACCTTGAAAAGCAAATTAGAAAATGGAGAAGGATATAAAAGGCTTATCTATATATTAATTCTCAAACATAGGAGCCACTTTCAGTGAGAACCACCTTTACTTACCTGACTCTACTTCTCTATAAAAGTGTCCCTGCATGAAAAAAAAAAAACTTTTTAAATTTTAAGACCAATTATTTCCTAGCCCCTTGCAACTGACTTCCCCTTTCATTTTTCCTACCTGAATTGTTAACACTTTTAAAAACTCTTCTTTTCTAGGCTTATTTATATGACAGAACATAGATACTGTCCCCCGTCCCACCCATTAATATGACTAAATTTGTCATGGAAGTCTGTTTAACTGAGTTTGTTTCAGATCATATTTTAAGGGGTTTAATAACCTTAAGTGTTAGGTACATTTTTAATATCTCTTTCAGATTTCAGATAATTCTTTATTGAAATTAGCATAATTTATGCTTTCAACACATCTCAATTCAAGCTCTAAGTATTAACTACAAACTATTTTGATAAGAAAAATCAGTGCTTTTTTGAGGTTTTGGTTTTACGATTTGGGATAATCTAAAATTACATTGTGCACACTTAGAATTAGTAGAATAGTTTCAAAACTTGAGATTTAATCACAACTTTTACCCCTTTTGGTAGTAGCGGTGTGATTTAAAACCAATGAAACTGATTTTCTTCAGTGGTTTGTAAAACTAACTCAAAAACAGTATCTCAGAGGGCATTCTGACCTATATTTTGCCCTAAGTTCTAGCTAATTTTCATTTCCCACGTAATTAAGGAGTAAAGAATGAGGAGCACATCCATTCCATCTCCAGGCATAGTGAAAGAACCCACTCCCGTGTGCCAGGGATTTAGCTCAGTGGTGCCGCACCTGCCTTGCAAGCGCAAGGCCTTAAGTTCGATCCACAGTACCGGGAAAAAAAAAAAAACCCACTCCATGCCCTCCTCAGTCTCAAGAGCTCTGCCTTTAAAGACAACGGACAAAGTATACAGCCATTTTCAAGCCTATGTGAAATGATGCAAAAAGTCCCCCTGACATTGTTGGCCCCTACACTTAACACTTCAAGGACATTTGCTAAGTATATGTGTGGATTAAGATAGAAGAAATTTGCCTGTGATTCTTTGGTACCATATGTATGATTTTATCTGAAAATCCATTTTTAAACTACTGGATTCATCAAGAAAATGATAAGAACTGTAAAATAATGCTTGAAAGTTTACTATCTGTGAATCATGGTGGCACACATCCATAATCCCAGTACTCTGGGAAGCTGAAGCAAGAGGATCACAAGTGTCGACCCACCCTGCACAATTGGGCAACTTAGCCAGATGCTGCCTCAAAATTTAAAAATGAAAAAGGGCTGGGATATAGCTCAGTGTAAAGACCCTGGGTTCAGCCAGGCATGGTGGCACACGCTTGTAGTTCTAAGCACTCAGAAGGCTGAGGCAGGAGGATTGCCTTGAGTTAGAGGCCTGCTTGGGCTACATAGTGAGTTCAAGGACAGCCTGAACTACATAGTGAGACACTCTCAAAAAAAAATACCCTGGGTTCAATCCCCGATACTGAAACAAAACAAAACAAGCTATTTTTATATGAAGAAATGCTTCTGTCAACTTGAATATAAAATATGGATTTACTTTTTTTCATTCAGCCTACCTAGTCTTCGTCCAATGTTGGATGTTAATTATTTACCACTGACGGACATGAGGATAGCACGGACATTTTGTTTTACCAATGAAGGACAGGCATTATACCTGGTCTCTCCTACTGAAATTCAGCGGTTGACATACAGCCAAGAAATGTGTGATAATTTACAGGTAGGTCAAATGCATTTGTTTTTTTTTTAGTTGGACATGTTTTTTCAAAGAAAGAATGACAGATGTCTGAAAGCTACATTATTATTAGGTTAGACAATAAATATGCCTTTTCTTGCTGTTTTCAATATATGTTCTTCATTTTGACCCTACCAATTTCTCTTAACTCTTGATCTTAGTTCCTCCTCCTATACTGAAGACCTGTAGAGCAAGATCTGATAAAAATACAGATATCCAAAGCACATCTGTATAGATTTCTGATTTGGTATTTGTGGAATGTAGCCTGAATATCTGAATTTTAAGTAAATACCATGTTTCCCCCAAAATAAGACCTACAGGGAAAATAATCAGCTTTAAAAACTAGACATTAAAAATTCCAGTCCCCCCCCCAAAAAAAATTCCAGTACCAATCAGCCTATCCTTAACTGCCACCACAGAGTAGCCACGAAACAAGAGAATGGTGAGATACAATCTTCTGCATGATAGTGGCCATCAGGCATGGAAATGGCCAGCTAAGGCTTATTTTCTGGGTAGGTCTTATTTGGGGGGAAACATGGTATTCCCCCAGTTATTCCAAAACTCTCCAAATATTGAGAAAAGATTCATCTTGCCATGCAGTAGATGCCTATTTTGACTCAGTTAAATGATCTTGAACCATATTGTATGGATACTTAATATAAAAATAGGTCCAGCTTTCTCACACATACCACCAAAGGCTTTCTGTTTCCTGGGGCAGTCCATTCTTGGCTCAGAAAAGGGAACCAGGGCAGGAAAGAGGCTGTACTAACTGAAGCAGATTCATAAATCTAAATTAGTAGTCATTAATCATAAGCAGAAATTAATCAAGTGAATATATTTACTTCCTCCTGCTTTTCAGAGAAGAGAAAAGGAACAGAAAAACTAAAGTTTTAGTATGTCAGTTACCACAGATAGAGAAAGAAATGCTAGAAAGAAAACTATAAACAAAGCAAAAATCACCAGGAAAAGATATGGAAAGCAGACTGTCTTCTCTTGATGTGCTCTAATATACCACAGTGTTACCTTTTTATCTATTAATTTATTCTTAATTGTTGCAGTGCTTTTTTTCCTTTCATTTTGTGCAGGACATGCTAGGAGATTTGTTCACCCCCATAGAGACACCAGAAGCTCAAAATAGAGGATTTCTGAAGGGACTTTTTGGTGGAAGTGGACAAACATTTGACAGAGAAGAGCTATGTGAGTAAACTCCTGATTATAAAAATCAATCTCTCTTTTTTCTCTTTCCCTCCCTCCCTTTTCCTTCCTTCCCGCCATCCCTCTCTCTCTGTCTGTCTGTCTCTCTCTTTCTTCTTCTCTCTGTAATTTAGTATGTGATCTCAAATTTTAAACTGGGTGTTTTTTGCTTGTCTTAAGGTTTGAACATATATTGCTTTCTGTACCATGAAAATTATTTCTCCTTACCAAACGTGAATAAAATTGATCACTTTATATTAGGAAAGAGTTTAACAAAAATGATACATATAATCCAAACAAATAATGTGCAAGCTAACTCATTTGTAGGTAGATTATACCTGCCTGGCAAGGTGAAGGCATTCACTTATTAAAGTCTGAAAAAGAGATTTTTTTATGTGTCTGTCTATAATCACTCCTGGGAAACAGATTATTCAAAATGGAAAGTTTATCAGTGCCACAGAATAAACTACTCTAAAAATCTACCAGTGAGACCCTGATGAACAGTAACCAAAAAGTAGAAGGAAGATGCTAGGGAACATTTTTCAGAGAGAGGATAACAATATATTTTCCAGAATATGCCACCACAATTTGATCTTCCAGATTAAAACTGTCTTCCACTTGAACTTTTGAATTTTTTCTTTCCGGTACTGAGGATTGAACTTGAACTTGTGAGGCAGACATGGCACCACTAAGCTAAATCCCCAGCCCCCTTGAACTTTTAAATATGCAAAAAGATCTAGCTGCCATGATATAATGTAATATTATTTGACCATAAAAAGAAAAGAAATACTGATACATGATACAACATGGATGAACTTCAGAAACATCACAAGAAATCATCAGATCAGACACCAAAGGCCATATAGTATGTGATTTCATTTATATGAATGTCCAGAAAAGGCAAATCTATAGAGACTGAAAGCCAGCCATTGGTCCTGGGACTGGGACAAAGAAAGAATAGAGAGTGCCTGCTAAAGATGAGGGTTTTTTTTCAGTGTAATGGAAATAGTCTACAATCAGAAAGTGGTGATAGTTGCACAACTTTGTGACTACACTAAAAACCAGTGAATTGAACACTTTTTAAAGGATAAACTTTATGGTGTATGAATTATATCTCAATAAGACTCTTATATTTAGAAAGCTAAGCCAGGTATAGTGGCACACACCTCCAATCCCAGCACTCAGGAAGCTGTAAATAAAAGGCCAGCCTTGAACTACATAGTGAATTCAAGACCACCCTGCACTATACATGAACCATTGTCTCAAAAAAACAAAAAAAATTGATTCCATCCCAGTGTTATTTTGTTGGAAATATTTACTAGATTTCTGGTAAGATAGCTGTTTTAATATTTTTTAAACTTTTTTAAAAATGATTGAAACTAGCTTTGAAGGTCATTGGGAAAATTTTAGTCTTTTAAGAAGTCACAAAATCTCAATGTATTAATGTATTAATGTCCATTATTTATATACTGTATTCCTATTCCCCCATGCTGTAGGATTTACAGAAAGAAAGAGAACATCTGAGGCTTACAAAGTCTGATAAATCAAAATGAACATAAAAGTTTGGAATAAAAACTTTGGCAAGAAATTTAAGCAAAATATCAGATCCTAAAATGGGTAAAACATGAGGGCTTATGTCTTGTGAATGCCAGTTCAACCATGTCAAGAAATGCAGTTACCTTATTTGTATGGAAACCACCCCACCCAAATACCCAAAGCCGTGTAGTAATAGTATTTCTTTGAGTCTCTTTCTAAGGATTTTTCTTGGCTAAGTGCTAACATCTTCAACACATACATATGACAAGACCAAATATGTCACTTTTCTAATGAGAATTATGACAGTAGAATTTAATATAAGTATTTTGTTTTGGTGACAGTCTTGACTATTTGAATTATTTTGACAAAATGTTTTACATTGCTATGGCTTGAATTCCTAGTTGGAGAAGCCACAGCAGGAAAAGCATCCCGCAGCCTTGCACAACACATCCCTGGACCAGGCAGTATAGAAGGAATGAAAGGTGCTGCTGGAGGGGTGATGGGGGAGCTGACCCGAGCCCGGATTGCGCTGGATGAGAGAGGGCAGAGGTTGGGAGAGCTGGAAGAGAAGACCGCAGGCATGATGACCAGTGCAGAAGCGTTTTCCAAACACGCACATGAGGTAAACCACCTAAGTGAATATGGGCCTCTTCAGTCAGTCATAGGTCCTGCACAACAAATCTTAAACAGAGATGCCATATGAATATAATGCTTGACAGCTAGGGTAACCTGAATGTCTTATAAGTATTATAAATCTCCCTGGTTTGGGGAGATAATTTTTAACCATAATGTATGAATATTTTTTACTTTAGGAAATAACTATCCTTTGGATCTGCAGGTTTATTTGATGTATCTGCTACACACAAGGTGTGTAGGTGGAATATGTGTGCCCTCCAACAAGGGCAGTAGGGTCTGGGTTCCACATTCTCCATTTTGTCTTAGTCATTAAAAAAATCTCTATAAAAAGTCTTTATAGTTTGATTGAGTGCTTATTTTTTAAAACCTTTCTCATATGTACTTTATAAAATAAGACAGCCTGTTTTATTATGTTTTGAAATTTCATTAAAAATTATTATCTCAATATGGGCTTGCTTTGACTAGCACTTTTAAAGATTTTTTTAGCATTTTATGGTGACTATTTTTTTCTTTACAGTTAATGCTGAAATATAAGGATAAGAAATGGTACCAATTCTAAACTTCTAAGGAAGCTGTGACTGCTTTGAGAAATCATTATTCAGGGAGACCAAATTTATTCCCAGCATCACTATTCAACTACTAGAAGCCAGTTTCTTCTACAAAATGTTCCATTACAGTCCACTGAAGTTATTGTAAAGGAGACTTATTAAAGACAATGTACAACCCAAAGGCTGGAACCCTGGTTAAAATCCAAGGTAATGGCTGAATATACCTTTTCCCATGTGGAATGGAGCTATCATCTTGGCATGTGATTTGCTAAAGATTTAAATTTAGAAACTATGGGGAGTCCTTTTGATTTGAAATTCCTGCACAAACAAAAGCATTAATGCACTTAATGAAAAAATCTTTGCATGATAAATTAACAGCTTAAGAGGAAAAGAAGAAAAGCATGTGCGACAGAAGAAAAAGATTTATGGTAAACTATTTTTATAAATCGAGCCACACTCAACAGTTTAAAAAATCTGCATTAGAAGATATCAATGCATCTCAAATACATTTGCCATACCCCACTGAAAAACAAAGCAAACAAAACAAAAACCCAGAGTTTTCTTCTCATCTGTAACCTTCATTGTACTTAGAACATTATTGAATTCTTACAAGAAGAATTAATGTTTTTCTCTCTCCATTGTATTTTACACCATTCACAGTTCTCAGTCTTAATCAAGTATTGCCAGTACTGTAAATTATTCCCAACACAATTATTGCCATTTCTCTCACCTTCAGAATGGGTTGCTATTTTTAGTCATTAAACCATACAGGGTTGTGTCCCCTTAAAGCATTTTTTTTCAACCTGGTGTTTACTCAGCAAGGGAATTGGCTATAGATTTGGGGAACTAGACTACTGGAACAAGGCAGATAGCTTTGAGCACTAATTTCACAAAGAGTGAAATTTCATGCATCCCAGTTTCAGCTTCTAAAGTGATATATGTTAAAGCTCCATTTGTATCCATGTCTGTCAGTTACACAGTATATTACTGTTCAAACCCAGTAGGGTCTACAGTCCCAAGGTGCTTTTGCAGGCTGACATTCACAGACCAAACTGGTCATTCTCTTTAGCATGATTCAGTAAAACCTCAGTTAATGTATTGGGAAATGAATTCTGATTTATTACATTTCTGATTAAAAAGGGCTTTCATTAGAAAATACTTTTGAGTTCAGTAGTTATTAATAGAAAATATTCATATATGTGGTTTTGCTATCTTGGCTTTACTCATCATGAACAACAGAAGTACATAGAGTTTAATGACACAAAATCAATAATTTTGTCATTAATCAAATCAACTAATATAAGCTACAAAATTATATCAATAAATACCAAATACATATTCCTTAAAATTCTCCAATGTAGGGGCTGGGGATTTAGCTCAGTAGTTCTGCTGCCTGCCTCACAAGTGCAAGGACCCGAGTTCGATCCCCAGTACCAAAAAAAAAAAAAAAAATTCTCAAATGTAGAGCATCCCCAGTAAGATAAAAGTTATCCATCATAACAGAAAAGTACTAGAGATTGAATAAAATAAAGACAACTACTAGCACTACTTAACATGATTCTGGAAGTCAAAACTCAGAGGAAAACATATGTATTCTAGGGCCCATCTTATAATATGCTGCTCCTTCAAAAAGAATCTTTTTTAATGTTATAGGTTTGACTTACTGAATTTTGATGAATCAAGGTCTTACTGGATTTACATTTGAGTTTCTTAAGAATTCACCATTTTTGTGGAGTCCAGGTTATTTTCATTGCCAAAATTTTTGGTTTTTGAGATTTTTTTGTTCAAAGTGGTGCTTCCTTTAAAATGTTCTTAGTAATATTGAAAACAGAAAAGATGATTGAAACAGTCAGAAAATATATAGTAGGACAACATTTTGCAGAGCTCTTGAATTCACCTGGCTTCTTAAAAAAAAAAAAAAAAAAAAAAAACCTCTTCACAAATCTCTCAGAATCTGGATTGGAAATACAAATATGATGAAATTATATAGTGAAAATATTACATAAAGTTGAAGCCAGATCTGGAAAACATTGACAACCAAATTGCAATGCACTCTTTCTACCATCAGTCTCAAGGACCCAGTCTTCTAATTTTTCTGAATGAACACTGTGTGATTTCTACATTTAAAAAATAACCTAGAGGCCGGTGATTTAGCTCAGTGGTTCCGGCTCCTGCCTCGCAAGCGCAAGGTTCCAAGTTCGATCCCCGGTACCAAATAAATAAATAAATAATAACCTAGAAGAGTGAAAACTTTTATTTTAGGAATAATGAAATTCAGCTCAAAGTAGCATTAAATTCAATAAATACCTGGAAGCCCAATAAGATTTAACTTGTTCTGGGCTGAGAGAATAGCTCAGTAGTAGAGCATTTACAAACGATGCACAAGGCCCTGGGTTCTATCTCAAGCTCTGCCAAACAAAGTGATTTAACTTGTTCTATATCAGGGTTTCTCAATAGTTGCCCTATTAGCACAAAATTTTCTGTTGTGGGAGACTGACCTCGGTATTGCAGGATGTTAGTAAGATCCTTGGCCTCTATCCACTAGATGCCAGTAGAAACCCCCAGCAATGACAATCAAAAATGTCTCCTGCCATTCCCAAATTGTTCTCAATTGAGAATCACTATTCATCTTTTAAAGAGACAGATTGTGAAATATGTAATATATGTCCCGAGTAAAACTTCACATAAATGCATACTGTTAGCAAGATAAATTATTGCACCCAAAATTACATGTGTGATTCATATGCAATAAAATACAATTTTGGAGAAAGCGTTTATGAACCAATGAGGGAAAAATTATTATTTAACATTTTAAAGCACACAGAGAAAATACCAAAAGGATATTACACTCTTTTGCAAGAGAAGTGCTTAAATCTCTGGCGTCAATGCATAGATCAAAAGTTTATGGTTAGCATATCATTTGGAAGTAAACAGGTGCTTTTGAAATGCTTGAAAAGAACAGGTTCATCTAAGTGATTTAAATGTGCTTACAAAATTGTTTTCATAAGCCCTTAAGCCCTTTCTTAATGTAAGGGTAACTTCGTCCCACAAATTCCTGATAAGTGGAATCCAAATTAATGAGGTTTTACTGTATCAAAATTATTTTTATAATTCAAAGAGTCAGCAATAACAAGAATCTAATGTGGATGTGATTTTTCTCTTTGAACATTTCTGTTCTATTGCACTAACCTTACCACACACACACACACACACACACAAACACAAGATCACCACCACTACTATTTTTATCATCATCATCTTGGGAAAATGAGTACTGCTGATCTGTGTAATCTTTTGCATCGTCTCTTATTTTCACCATCTTGGAACATATTTTTAAAATCTCCTAACATTGACAATGATGCAGGTGATGAACCGAGCCTTGGTTGCCATAAAAATTATATCTGCTAAGGTAGCATCAGAAGATAAGGCTTACAAACTACAGTCTTGACAAGTTGACTTTACTTCCCTATGGCTCCTTTCATAGATAAGCCCTTTTTAGTGTTCCAGTGGAAAATGGCCTTTCCATTCTATTCATCAATGAGAATCTATTTGTTTATTTGTTCTAATAATAATGTGAGAAATGTGAAATCTTCCATTTATCTAGGGGTTTGGAGGGAGAATGATTGAGTTATCATTTATGTTAATCCCCTACAAAAGCAGTACTACTGACTTTTCTTCCTATACTTCGTTGAGGCCCACATTTACTGTCTCAATCACAACCAGGGTCATTATCTGACTGTGATTTTAGAGGGACAGAGATGAGTGAGATGTATTACGGTATTTCATTCATAAAGACAATTTTTTAAATCTTTTGGAATTGATTCTCAATAAATCAAAATCTAGGACTTTCAAAGTTTTTAAGGGTTTTTAAGGGAAAAGTTCCATGTTTATATGACTCTATATACAGTTTTAAAGGTACTATTATCCATTATCTACATGACGTTGAGAGAAAAAAGGAATAAGATTAGGCCCAAGATTGACTGAGGAAGATTAGGGTAGAAACTTGTGGTACAGGGCTATAAAATGTTTGCACAGATGGGGAAATTAAGGAGGTTTGGAAAAATAAATAAAAATCCTGTCCTTAGCTTAATAACATTGGAACAACCTGGGCCCACATGGGGAAAAAGAACACTGTAATCTGACCACATTGGTTTAGAAAAGACAATGCCAAAGCAAATGGGCACAGCATATCAAGACTTGCTCACTACATCAGTGGAAATGTGGTAACCTTCACCTGTTTTCACCATCCAACCCCATTTTGGCTGGGCACTATTTCATGTGTACACTGCTCCAAGTACTAGAAATATTTTTTGTGAACATAAGTTGAGCATTATCTCTAATATGCACTATTCCAAGGAGAGCACAGTTGTCAGATAAAATGTTTGGTATGTGTACTTGCAGACCACATATCCCTGAACAGAAGTAATGCAGAACAGATACAGTCTGATTTGGGAAAGGGGAGGAAGTGCCAGTGTACAAGAGTATTAAGGTGGGAGGGACATGATTGGAAGCACAGATAGATACCTTTAATTGTGTATTTATCTTGAGGTGTGATTCTCAGCCTTGACTGTACATCACTTGAGATTTTAAAACTCCCAATTATATCAAGATTCCTTGGAATGGAAAGCAGACTTCAGTCTTTTTGAAAGCCTCCAAGGTGGTTCCAATGTCCAACGAAAGTTGCTAACCACTTCTTTGTGGCCAATTAATGCAGACATACTTGTCTACTTTGGCTGGTGTGTTGGGCTCAGGGAAGGCAAGATGTAAGAACAGTATTGACTGTATTTGTACTTATTCTATGTCTCTCACAGAACAAAAGTCCGAGTGAATTTCTCACCAGTAAGCACCGTTTTAATTCCCAATAACTCTGCAATGTTCTCATATGTGAATTACCCATTAATTATTCCAACTCCAACTTATAAATTTTTTATTGTCTTTTGGATGTGACATTTCAAGATACTGGAAATACATCTCACAGTAAATTCAACAGCATAGAAAGCTAAGTGGAAAACTAATTCTCAATATTTGGACAGTGAGAATTTTCAAAATCATCATTTACTAAATTAGGTCTAACTTTAATAGTAATTCTTTTGGAAGAGACGTGGGTACCAGGTTCCTTTTTTATTGTGGTTTGAATCAAAAGCTCCCAGGGCCACTTAGATTCAATTTTCTTCATTATTGGATATGTATTTAAAGGGAAAAATGCTTAGAATTTACTGTCCAACCTCCAGTGTGCTGAAAGAGTGCTAATACCATCACAAAGGGAGAGTTGGCCTAGCAAAGGCAGAAACACACAGTGACAAAAGATCCAGAGTAATCTCTTCTCGTACTTTCCCTCTAGTTTTGGCCCACCCTTTTCAACTGCAAAGCCAGAAAGTAAATAAAGTGGTAGTTTTGGACAATTGTACACAGGATCAAAATCTCTTAATAACCTATAATTTTTAGTACTTAATTATGTGATGTTTTATTCTAGGAAATAAGAAACAGATAACATCATTGATGTATCTTTCTTTCATCTTCAGAATTTTTGCATCTTTTCAGAAAATGAAAAATTACTATTTTTCTGTTGCACTCAGCAATTGTGACTATACTTAAAATTCTTGTAGTATGTAGAGATATCAATAAAATTGTATATGTTTGTACATAGATGGTCTCTCATGTCATGATGTCATGCATTACTAATGATTTTTGCCGTGATTAAGTATGGGTGGAGGTGAGATCCTTATTTGCAAACAGTATGTAGTACAGTTTTGCAATGTGTAAATGTTTTTAAAGGTGAGAATAAGGTGGGATAACATATATTTGAGCTAAAAACAAGGAACAAAAACTCAACCAAAGTTCCCCAAACTAACTTGTTTTACTAGAGCTTAACCTAAAATGCTAGAAATAGCCACTCAGTTTTTCTGTTAAATTGGTGAGATGTGTAACATTTTATTGGAAGACTTTAAAGATAATTTTGGCTGAGTTCCACCTTTGGTAATAGTCCAGCATAGGAAACTGAGGTGGAGTAAGAATTTAAACACAATATACAGTACTGACCTTTGCTGCCTCATTTCTCCATGCAGAAAAATTAAACTCTTATTGTCTTATGCTGCCACCTACTGGTCATGAAAAGGCCCAGCAGTCTAGTGTGTTTTGCTCCTTAGGCTTTCAAGACTATAATTAATTTAATTCCTCTTCAAGTGTTTTACTTATATTTACACTGTATCCTTAACCAACACCTTATTCTTCCAAATGCTAAATATCTTAGGAAATTTTTCCCACCATTATAATTTTCTTCTACTTTCCAAATAAAAATTGAAAAGTAACCAATCCTAGTCAATTTTTTTTATTAGAAGCATCAATATAAAGAGAGATCCTTTAAAATACAGGCACCAGTCTTCCTTTCAGAATTGTATCAAAAGGATAAATTCATCTTATCTTTCAATTATGATCAGTCAAGCTTCACAAACCTGCATTCAGTATTTAAAATACTGACCTCACTTCCTCCTTTCCTCTCTCCTTTCCCTTTCTCCTCCCAACTTCTTTCTTCTTCCCTTCTTTCTTTCCTTTCTTCTTCCCTTCTTTCTTTCCTTTCTTCTTCCCTCCCTTCTTTTACTCCCTGCTTCTTCCTTCTCGTTCTTCTCACTTCCTTTCTATCCATTCATTCAGTTAAAAAAATCAACCACAGTAGTATTTATGTGTGTGTTTGTTCAATTTGTGGACAAAGACCTATAGACAGATTTGTTTTGTTTTGTTTTGTTTTTTGTTTGTTTGGTACCTGAAATCGAACTCAGGACCTTGCACTTACAAGACAGGTGGCAGAACCACTGAGCAAAATCCCCAGCCCTATAAACAGGTCTTTTAAAACCCAGAACTCATTGTTTAGTTTGAGTTTTTACACATACAGACAAAATATTATACCTAAGAAAGTTTAATGTGATGGCCTGGGGGATTGTTGATAATCATTAAGGCTGGCTCCAAGGCTGAAGTGTTGATTATTAGAAACCATAACTCATGAAAGAAATCTCAGCTACATTTATTCCGTATTCCATACTGCAACACATGAAGATCAGTTTTCTTAAAGACTTCTATCTTGAGAACATGAAGCCTGCAGTTGAAGATATATCTTACTTTAAGTTTTTGGGTCATGTTTTTTACTACATCATCAGATTAACCATCAGCAGGTTTTATTTTCATAAAATACTTTTTTGGTTTAAAAAGAAGTCAACCACGCCTGAATAGGTTGGTTATGGGAACTCCATAAAATGACTAATCAGCACTGGGGCAGGATGAGAGGGACAGCCCTCAGAAGGACAGAGTTGGAGTGAGGTGGCAGGGTCAGCAAATAGGTGGTCAGTAATGGAGTCCGAGGTCTACATTGGAGCAGGGAAGGCAACATGGTGGGATCAGGCAAGTGGCTACATGCAAGGGATTGAGCACTTGAGCAAAATTACGACAGGGGAGCTGGTTTCCTCACTGATGGAGAAAAAAGTGCACTTAAAAGGGAAAGCTAGAACTCAAAAGTCCTGCTGTCCTGCTGGGCGTGGTGGTGCACACCTGTAATCCCAGCACTCAGGAGGCTGAGGCAGGAGGATCACTGTGAGTTTGAGGCCAGCCTGGGCTACATAGTGAGTTTAGGGCCAGCCTGAAGTACAAAGGGAGACCCTGCCTCAAAAAACCAAAAAAAAAAAAAAAAAAAAGTTGCTGTCCTATTGCACAGGTGACTAAAATTCATGCTTACTTTTCAAAATAGCTAAAAGAGAGGATTTTAAAATGTTCATAAATGATAAACAGTTGTGATGACTATGTTAACTAGCCTAATTTAATCATTGTGTGATGTATACATGTATGTAAACATCACATTATACCTCACAAATATATATTTATACATAAAATTATATATATGTGTGTGTAAAATTAAAGTAATAAAACTTTTAAAAGGGGAAAGCTAAAATAAATCTTGTAGTGTTGGATCTAAATGGGGCTATCAGTGAAAATGATAGATAGATTGATCTACATAGTTTACATACATATACGTGATATAAAGGTGTGTGTTGCATATATGTGCATATTTCCTAATTCTGAACACTGAGAAGACAAGGAGCAATCCCTCCTCCCCAGAAGCAATTAGCACTAGTTACCTGGATTTCTATTTCCAAGTATCTTTCCCTGCTAAGCAAGCCAGAGCTTCTTGAAGAAATGGCTGAACACTAAAACATACCCTTGTGCCAGAAAATAAAATATTCAAAGAAACATGGGTACATGTCAGAAAGATACATGAGCCAGCTTTAAAGAGCCTACCTACCTAGGCCAAATCAGGAATAATTCGAGTATTGAAAATAAGCCCATGCTGGTACAAATAAGAAAAGAAAGCTATTCCTTACAATAGAGTGGAATTTTAAAATTACCATTTGGTAACCAGGGTAATAATAATTTGGATACTAGACGCTAAAGCTAATGAGGGATGATTTGCATAGTCCCAAAGTATCTTCCCCCCAAAATTTGTCAATCATAAAAGAAAATGTACTTTTACACTAGTGGAACCTGGCAGACACTCTCTTAATCAAATGATCAAAGTCCCTCGGCCAATATCGAACAAATCAACATCACGTGCTGCTTGTAAGAACATAGCATCACCTCTGTGATATTCCTACCAAAATATAATCTGGGCCTAATCTAGAGGAAATATTGGAGAAAACTAAATTGAGTGACATGCTATAAAATTTGTATTAAAACTTTTCAGTGTCCTAAAAGTCAAGAAAAGATGGGTGTTCCACATTTAAGGAGGCAAGATATATGAGAACTGTGTGCAACTATGATCTTGGACTGGACTTTTGCTATAAATGACACAATTGGAGCAATTTAAGAAACTACTTTCACTGAACTGGGATTCTTTGCACTATTCTTAAAACTTTTTAGTTTTGAAATTATTTAGAAATAAAGTAATATTTACAACATTGTATTATTTGCATTTCAGTGACATTGTCTTCTGTCTTAGCAAATGGACAGCTCAAAGGATGGTTCTGTGAACTGGTTCGGGAATCTAGCCATTAACTTTTTAAAAATATGTTTTCAATAAACAAATAATCCATGAATGCATATTTGCAAGAGCCAAATAATAAATTTAGATGAGATAAAGCAAATATTTCTCTTGGTCATCTCTTACTTCTATCTAAAGTTATTAGTTATTAGTTTGCTGTGCTTTTCAAACATTTTTCTGTGTTGCAACCAACTATGTTGCATGTACCTACTATGTCTTAGATTATCTGCCCAGGAAAGTACTTGTGATTATTTTAATTCACTATATTCTTTAGTGTCAATAAACCATAATTTTGTTACCATTCTTGTGCTAATAGTTTCCTCTACTAGTAAATATTTTCCAATCTTTTGATATACATAGACTGCATTGAATATTTGTACATTCATTTTCCAAATGTGCAACCATTTCTCTAAGGAAAATGTGAAGTGGAATTGCTGAATCGAAGAGCATGCTCATTTCAACCTTTTAAATAGACATTGGTAATTAAATTCACTCTTCTTCCACCAGGGTATAAGAATGACTGTGTCTTTTCATCCTTGCCTCTTCTCAAATTTTAATCTTTTTTATTTTTCACAATATAAAAGACAAAAATGGTATTTATTTTAATTGGAATTTTCTGATTACTAGTGAAATTATACATGTCTATGATTAATTACTCCATTTCCTTTTCTGTAACTTGTTTGTTCATATTTTCTGACAATTTTTTCTCTAAATAGTTGTGTTATGGCCCTGCTGCAGAAAGAGACTGGACCACCACGGCCCCCTACACAATTTGGTTTTAGATGTTGAGATAGATAACACCACACAGATTCGAAGAACATAAAAAAGGTATATCATTCATATCACAAGGCTTTCTAGGGAACAAGGAAAAGAGATTGGCTAGCGGTTTCTCTTCTGGTCAGAGGGTCTCCAGGGTTTGCAGGAAGAGGCTTCTGTGGTTCAAAAATAGCCCTGGTTGTAAAGAAGGAAGCATTTAGGCTTCTTAGTTTACCCTGATATGGGGCAGAAGGGAAAATGGAAGAGATGGGGTTAAAATCTCAAAGATGGAGTAATATTTTATTACAGGTTCTCTATTATTGATTTGTATTATAACCCTGGAAATTAAAGGAGCACATTTCTTGTTCAACTTTTTGTTTTAGGAAAATGTGTATGTTTAATGTATAATTGTACACATTAATGGCATTCCGTTATAGTTTCACACATACATACAGTGTACATTGAACATATCCATCCACCCTTCTTCTATCCTTATCCCCTTCTTCCCCACTCCCAGCACCCTTCCCGGTCCCTAGTAATCACTATTGTAGAATTTTTGTTTTTATTTTGTTTCACTTTTTTAGTTTCCACAAGAGATGTGATATTGTCTTTCTGTGTCTGGCTTATTTTGTTTAATATTATATCCTCAGGTTCCATCTATTTTTCTGTAAATGACAGGATTTCATTTGCCTTTATGGGCAAGTAATATTCTATTGTGTATATATGATATATTTTCTGCATGTTTCTTCTGTTGATGGGCACCTAGGCTGATTCTCTATCTTAGCTATTGTGCAGTGTCACAATAAACATGTTCACTGCAGGAATCTTTTTGTATGATGGCTTTGTTTCCTTTGGATATATACCCTGGAGTGCATTAGATGGAACATATGGTAGTTCTATTTTTAATTTTCTGAGGAACTTCCATACTGTTTCCCATAGTGGCTATATTAATTTACATGCCCATGAACAGTGTATAACAGTTTTTCTCCACATCCTCACCAGCATATGTTATTGTTGTTTTCATAATACCCATTTTACTGCAGTGAGATAGTCTCTCACTATAGTTTTGATTTGCATTTTCCAGATGGCTAATGATATTGGACATTTTTCATGTACTAATAGACTAGTTGTATTTCTTCTTTTTTAAAAGTGTCTATTTGGATCATTTGCCCATTTTTAAATCAAGTTACTGTTTATTAAACTTTTTAGTTCTTTATATATTCTGAATATTAACCCTGTCAGGTGAATAGCTGGCAAACATTTTCTACCCATCTGTAAGTTGTCTCTTTACTGATTATTTTCTTTGTTGTGTAGAAGAATTTTAATTTGATGCAATCCCATTTGTGAATTTTTACATTTTGTTTCCTGTGTTCTTGGGGTGCCCACCCTTTGTTCTCTTCAAGTAGTTTCAAAGTTTCAGATCTTGTGTTAAGACCTTCTGACCTTTAATGAGAGTTTGGTGCAGGGTGAGAAGTAGGGGTCAAGTTTTGGTCTTTGACATTTGTCTATTTCTTTTTCCCAGCACCATTTTTGAAGAGTCTGACTTTAGTATATGTTTTGTAGCTTTTATCAAACATCAATTGACTGTAGATGAATGGATTTGTTTCTGGGTTTTCTATTCTGCTTCACTGGCCTTTATGTTTGTTTTTTATGCCAGTGCTTTGCTTTTTCGTTACTTTGGCTCTAATGTGTCTTAAGATCAGGTACTGTGATGTCTCCAGCTTTGTTCTTTTTGCTTAAGATTGCTGTGGCTATTTGAGGTCTTTTATGTTTCCATATGAATTTTAGGGATTTTTTTTCTGGTTCTGTGAAAAATGTCATTGATACTTTGATGAGGATTGAATTGAATCTTTGAATTGCTTTGGGAAGTATGGACTTTTTAACAATATTAGTTCTTCAAATCCATGAACATGGGAGGTCTACCTTTTAGTATCTTCAGTCTTTTTCATCAATATTTTATCAATTTCATTGTAGGTTTTTCACTTCCTTAGTCAATTTTATTCCTAGGGATTTTGTTTATATTTATTTTGTTGTTCTTTTTGTTTGGTTTTGTTTTCTGTTTTGCTTGTTCCTATTACGAATGGGATTGCTTTCATGATTTACCACATTCATTATTGGTGTACAGAAAGTCTTATTTTTGTATGTTGATTTTGTATACTGCTACTTTATCAGTTCAAATAATCTTCCTGTGGCCTTCAGTTTTTTCCATGTATAGAATCATACCATGTGCAAATGGTGATAATTGTACTTTCTCCCCTTCTAGTTGCATGTCTCTTCTTTCTTTTGCTTAATTGCTCTAGCTAAAATTTCTAGTACAAATTGGATAAGACTGGTAAGTGGAACCCTAGTCTCATTCCCAATTTTACATAAAATGCTTTCAGTTTTTCCACATTCAGTATTGTTGGCTGTGGATTTGTCATAGCCTTTATTATCTTCAGGTTTGATCTTTCTATACAATTTGTTCAGGGCTTGTATCATTGAAGGAATGTCAGATTTTTTCAAGAGCTTTTTCTGCATCTATTGAGATAATCATATGATTTTTATCCAGCATTCTATTTATGTGATATATCACATTTGCATATGGCAAACCATCCTGGCATCCTTGGGATGAAACTAATTTGATCATGGTGTATAATATTTTTGATGTGCTGTTGAAGTAAATTTGTTAGTGTTTTGTTGAGGGTTTTTGCATCTATGTTTATCAGGGATATTGGCCTATAGTTTTCTTTTTTGTTGTTGTATCCTTGACAGGTTTTGGTAACAAGGTAATGCTGTCCTCATAGAATCAGTTTGGAAGAGTTCCCACCCTTTCAATCATATTGAATAATTTGAAAAGCACTTATATTAGTTCATCTTTAAATAGAATTTCCTGAAGCATCTTTTGTGAGACTCATCTAGTGGTCACGAATTTCCTCAGATTTTCTTATCTTGGAAGGTCTTTCATTTATCCTTCATTTCTGAAGAGTAGCCCAGCTGGGTATAGCAATCTTGGTTGACAGTTCTCTTTCAGAATTTGAAACATTACAATATTCCATTCCCTCCCAGGGGATTTGTAAGGTTTTTTACTGAGAAATCTGCTGTTAGTGAAGGGAGCTGTCCTTAAGTGCGACTTCTGCTTTTCTCTTGCAGATTTTTTTTCTCTCGCAGATTTAAAAATTACTGCTGGGCGTGGTGGCACATGCTTGTAATCCCAGCACTTGGGAGACTGAGGCAGAAGGATTGCCTTGAGTTTGAGGCCAGTCTGGGCTACATAGTAAGTTCAGGGCCAGCCTGAACTACAAAGGGACACCCTGCCTCAAAAAAACAAAAAAATTTCTTTATCTTTTTTGTACTTTTGACAGTTTGGCCATAATTGGGTCATGATGAAGATCTTTTCAGAACAGTCTATTTGGGATTCTATAAGCCTCCTATAGTCCACGTACTCCTGTAGTCCATGGCTTCCCTGATATTAGGGATCTTCTGCTATTTCTTCTTATAGGTAATTAAATATAATAAACATTTCCTACATGCTCAGACTTTTGATCAAGCTATGCAAAAAGTAAACATGGAACACACTTTCTTGATACAAAATACAATTTTTTAAAAATACCAAATACACATTTTTAACAAACTGAACCACTGATATAAAGTTTCTCATGAATTCATTTTATTTCAACAGCAAAAAGGTCAGTTCTACACCTCTGACTGGGATTACAAAGTTCAGTCTTTTCAGCATGAAAATTACTGTCACAAGCGCAGACAAAGGCACTAAGGGGCTGACAAAGGGATGCTTTCCTTACCTAGCAGTATCATGTTCACCTGCAATAAATATCTCACGTAACAGGACACCTCTTGAAAAGGTCTAGCTCATTTTTAATATATAAATATTCCAAATATTTCCATTGTATGAACTGGGGAAGAAAAAGGAGTAAGAAACATTTCATGGAAATGGACTCCATCCATATTAGGTCATACTACCTTATGGTAGCCAAAGTTATCTCAGAAGTCTTAATATTGAAGGAAAAAGATCACACACCACTCCTAACGCTGGTGGTATATGTGAAACCAAATCCTTCTCTGCCTGTGGCTCCTGTTGGGGCTCTATCATGAGTGCCTGCTTCCTGGACAAGACTGGAAATGGCCCTGAGGTGGCAGCTCTATTTTCTTCATGTTCAACCCAGACAGATAAGGACCTGAAGTGCTAAGTGCGTATGTCAAGCATATGTTCTGAACCTGTTTAAAGGCACAATAAATTATGAAATTCATGGATACAAATTCACAGGTACTCTTTGAGAGTGAATATAAGCATTAAATTTGGTACTTCACTTCCACCTCTTCCTCCAACATCTTTTTTGACACTGAAAGGAACAGATCCTGATAGACATTTTGAAACTCTTACTATAGATTTCTGTCCTATATCCATCAGGACTTAAAGAGTTTGTCTTCATGAACAGGTGAGAGGGCAGTCTCTCTTCTTTCCTGCTGACTTTATCTGCATCAGGCTTCTTCCCAGGAGACCCTGGTCAGCTGCACAATTATACATCAAAGTCCTTCAACTCTCCCCAGCTGGCACCTATTTTCACTTTCACTTTCAGCTTCACGGAAAGTTTTATGGCACTTTCCATTTCATTCTTGATAATCTGAGCTACCTACAAGAAGAAAAAAAAAATGAAGTGAAGTTAACCGCTAACAAACCAAAAGATGCTTGCCAACCCACCCACTGAGAAGGTGATAAAACAGACTGCAGTTCTTCATCTGATGATGTTTAAAGCCCAATCAAAAAGCATCTCAAATTGCCCTTCGCTAATGAGCAGGAGCTCTGACAGCTTTAGCTAGAATGTTCAGAGCTTGGAAATCCTCAGGACAGGACCCCACATTTTTACCTAGTTTCCATAGGACAAAAATATCCCCACATCAGGAACTTCTATACTTAAAGTATAAAACCAAGCACTCTTAACTCCTTCTTTACCAGTAAGGATGCAATATTTATACAGCCACCCTGTGGGAAAGGTAAGGTTCCAGAATCCTCCTGCAGGGACTGCAGCCTGAACCATGGTGCTCTAGCTTTCTACAGAATGAACACACACTGTGAAAATACCTGAACAATATCCTCTTCTGCTACTTCATATAAAAGTTCATCATGGAGTTGAAGGATGAAGAAGCCTCCTCTGATTGGGCAGAACATCCCTTGTACTTTTCTCTTCGGTAATAATCCTACCCCATAAAGCAATAGCAAAAGTGAGCAGCATATCACTATGACACAGGAGAATTTTTTTTGTATTTTTAGAGATTTGACATAGGTCAGGAAATGTTAACTACAAGATTAAACACATAAGACTTAGATCTCTTTTGGAAATAACTACTAGCTGGCTGCTTCATAGCCTTCCTCAGATAAACTCAAATCCTCAACAATTTCCCTCCTAGAAAGGAATCTAATAAAGAAGTCAGTAATTAGGGTACAAAGAGCTCTGCTCTGAACTCAAGTCTTATTTTTCATAAACAATCAACATTTTCTCTTTCCGTGGAGTCCCCTACCATAGTATGAATCATAGGACTAGTGTGTCAGGGAGCCTGATTCCTGCTGGAGGAAAGTAAGCTAATGTTGTTAGACAGTGATTTGTAAAGGGGAATTCTCTCATATCTTTGTATGACTAGAAGCTTCACTATGGTAGAACTAGTGCTTCCTCAGTGGGATCATATTCTCTAGCCAAGTAATTCTAAACCTAGTATCCATATGTGGACCTCAGAGCATCTGTGAATTGAAGTGTCTATACATTTTCCTGTGATGATGATCCATACTTTTCAGTGGATTCTCAAAAGAACCCATGACTTTTAAAATGGTAAAGATCTCCTGTACCATTTCCTAACTAGCTGGGCATAGTGGACAGACCACAGCTGTCTGATCACAAGATAAGGTCCAAAATGAATACCTGTAGAGTACCTGCTCTTCCCATACCTTGTAGCAGTCCTTCCTTCCTACCATCCAGATTTCTGACTTACCCTTCATGGCCAGCCCAAGTAGTATCTCCTTCAATATCTGCTGCTTTCTTACCAGCGTCCTTGCACTGTCACTGTCTCCAGCCCAAGTGTGCTGAGGTAGCTCTCACTCTGTGGCAAGGTTCTTCATCTGTTTGCCAGTTTAGCTAAGATCTAATCTGCACCATTAGGCCTCACTTGTTGCACCCCACTGATTGCCTGGACACTCTAGCTTTTCTCCTTTCTGATCACCATAGCTTTGTGCTCCTACTTTCCCCTAGTTATCTGGCTTCTGACTCCATAGGCCATGATCTTCTTGTTCCCTGTATGCTCTGTCTCCTTGAGTTCACTTCCCTTATATCCCCTGACCTGAGTCTACCTCTAACGCAGCATGACATCACGAAGTCACTCTAAATGACACAGCCACATTGCCTTCCACTCATTCTTAAAATTGTTATTGTAAAAACAAAAATGTTATTGTCTATACCAGTGGTGGAAAACCTATGACACACATGCTGCAGCAGGCCTTTTGTTATCACTGAAAGCTCTAAAAGGTTTGCCATCACTGGTCTACACCCTCATTTTGACACATCACTCTGCTGTGGACAGTATGTAAATATTCCAATCATGTATGGTATCTCTCTTCCCCTTTTGAGAATATTTTAAATTTAAATGTGGGTTGATAACTTTTACTTCTAACTTTCCCATTATTATACCTATATAACTGGCTACATTAGTCTCTGTAATCTACACATATGTCTCTTAAATAGCAAATCCCAGCCTCGTCTGCTGATCTGTATCATTTCTGCCCATCCCCAGCCTCTTATTCTTCCCCTGGATGCCTCAACCCTCCTTAACTTCCTACAGGGAAAATTTAAAGCATGGCTGTAGTCATGGTTTGATAATCCCAGGAACTGTGAAATGGTATTTAAAGCAAAAGTACAGACGTGATAAAAGGGGAAAAAAGTTCTATGTACTTGTTAGGACAAGAAATAATTTAAGCAATATGAAGAGAACTTAGAGAAATTTTTTTGAAAAAAAATGAGCAAGAAAAGATGGTAATAGAACTTATGTGATGATGAGGTCAACTCAAGAGTGCATTCCCAGATTTCAGAGACTACTGAAGGTCATAAATACATAGGAAAATCAACATATTCCTGTACTGACCTAAGGTCATAGAGGATCCTAGAACTGCAGAGTCAAAATTACAGAGTAACACTCAAATTATTTGTTCTTTTCAGTGTCATTATCTCAAAAGTGTACAGTAACTAGTCATCCTGGGTTAGGACTGAAGCTTCCCACATCATGAGAAGCATATCAGTCTCCCCCAAGCTGGGACCTGTGACACCCTAGACTTTAAAAGGACTTTCCAGAGGTCACAGGACACATGATACTACAAAGAATTGATGCATACACAGAGTAGAGACTCTAGCTTCTTTCCTAAGGCCAAGAATTAAAGAGACTTGAAGAAATGTAAAAGTCACCCATCACTAATTTTCTTTTGTTCTGTAAAGATATATTTTCATAAAAACATGTTACTTATGTTAAAATGTGGTGGGTTTATTAATGTTTTTAAACGTTAATGAGTTTTAAAATTCCCTATTTAATTTCTTTTTTTTTTTTCTGGTACCAGGGATCAAACACTGGACCTTGCGCTTGCAAGGCAGGTGGCAGAACCACTGAGCTAAATCCCCAGCCCTCCCTATTTAATTTCTAATATACAGTAGACACAACCCACATAAACAATAATTCTTGACAGATCTTTAATAACTTCCAAAATTATAAATACTTCATGAGAACTTCTGAGAAATAAAATATAAACTATTTCTCTTTTTTCGGACAGTTATTTTCACTATATTAGAAGAGGGCCCTCACTGATGAACAAACCTGTTGTGTCACTTTGGAGAATCCTCTCCCGATGACTGTGGGATTTGAAGGCTGAATGGAAGGTCTCTAATTGCTTCTGAATGTGAACTGTGGCTATTTTGACTATATCAGCAGCGGATCCTTGGACTGTTGTGTTGATGGCCTGACGCTCAGCCTAGGAAAGACAAGTGCTCCATCAGTTACACCAGCAAAGTTTCAGGCTTGCCCTCAGTGTCGACAGATAAATGTTAGTATTTGCAGCCAGAATGGAAATCTGGACAGGGATATGACCCAGGACATCAACTATTAGGATGAATCCTAAGAATGCCAACTATAATATCCATAGCTCTAGATTCTCAGCCCTCCACAAGAGAACAGATCAAACACAAGAAGGTGAGACAGGTACAAATTCCCTAGGATGAATGTGATCAAGTCTGATTGATAGCTAGGTTAACTATTTTTCTTGGTCCCAATTTCATGGGGTGCCTGTTGACCATAAAGCTATTAAATCTTGACTCCTCAAAAAAAAAAATCAACTCTCAGGACCCCAAAACTACATTGTATTTAGCATGTATATAGCAGCTTAAAATTATTTTACTTTATAAAAATACACCATCAGTATTTTAACTGTTCTAAACTCAAAAGGCTTTATTGCTCAAAATATTCTTAGTCCTAAATAGAAGTAGATTATCACATCTCATAAAATGGGATGGAAACACACACCCTACACCAATGGCCTCTTAGTCTTGTGTAGAATTTGGTCCCAGGACATTGAGAGCCCTCTGCTATCAATCAGAGCTTTTCATGGCCTGCTGAGGCTAATAATTAGTTACCAGAGAAAATGTAGATCCTGGAACCCTGGGTGTGAAGTTAGAACTTCCCTGAAATAACTGCTGCGGGAGTTTATTAGCAGGTGGCTATGGCTGCTGAAAATTAACATTCTAGGGCAGTAGGGAAGGGAGCCTGGCTTAATATCCTGGTGTAACCTGTCCATGACTATTACTAATGGTGCCTCAAATGGTCTCAGAAAATAGGAAGGATTTACTCAAGAGGGGTAGTCGATATAGCTTGAGAAGTTCCTCAAGTTCCTTGTCACCTGGGCTACACCCAATTTCTAGGACAGTGACTGCAAACCTTTTAGAGACAAGTGCCCAAATTGCAACCCAAAACCCACTAATTTATGACAAAGTGCCAACACTGCAACTAAACCCGAACACTGAGGTTTTGGTTTAGAAAAAACAACTCATACGTTAACATCTTTTGCCTTAAAAACCTATGACACGTGGGCTGCGGATTTAGCTCGGTGGCACTGCGCCTGCCTCACAAGTGCAAGGTCCTGAGTTCAATCCCTGGTACCAAAAACAAAAAAATGACATGCATGCCATAGGTTCACCACCATTGTTCTAGGATATTAAGTATCGGTTAAAGATATATACGTTTTTATTCCAAAGTTACTGTTGCTTTGTCACATGCTAATTAATCCATTGTAAACTCACTCAGTTGTCACTAGTTAGAATGATGTGACTGAATTTTAGAGTTATACTCAATCTTCCTTCAGGAAACCGCCTCTGTGCAGTTTCTATTCCTTGCCACCTTTCTTTGTCACATGACATAGCCCCTCCCATAGCCAGGTGATTTGAAGTGATGGTCCCTGTTAAAGGACAGCTTTATTTGTTGTGCCCAATAAAATTGGAGGAAAATTGACATACAGGATATATAAGAGCTATCCAACACTGCTACAAAAAGTGGGGCACATCCCAGATACAGATCACTCCAGAAAGAAGACAATATTAAAGCAGAGCCACAGTCAACCTGTAGCCAAAATATAATATGAATGAGAAATAAAGTCTCTTGTCATAAACCACTGAAACTTTGGGGATGTTTTAACATACCATAAGCGAGCACAAATATAATGCTCCAGTCTCATGGTGTCATACTTCTGCGATTTTCCTCCACGTTAAGAAAACCTGGAAGTCTTGCCTTTGTATCATACAAAGCTCAGTTCTGCCCAACCCTAGCTGCACACTGGGGCTCATGCGCCCAGCTGAGGGAGGACCCCAGGACTGACTGGATGAGCACATGCCAGAGGCTGCTCTTGGGATCTCTTTATTACTGGGCAACAGAGGTATTAACCAACAGGCCCACCTGACTGTAGAAGAGACCAACACCCAAGAGGGGAGTTTCACTTCAGGACTGAAGTATTGCCCTACCACAGAGACCAGGTGAGAGAAATCTTGGGAGACAGGCTTGTCTCCTGAGAGGGGGAGAGCTAAATAGGGATCTCCTGAGATTTCTTGGGAGACCTGAGATCAGATCAGGAAGTTCACAGGGCCTGCATTCCATTGAGGCCAGGTTTTGAGGGTGAAATCATCAGATTGGGTGGTCCTGAAAGAGAGGGTAGTTAGTCTACTGGTATCTTTGAACCTGGCACTCCTGCCTACATTCAGCAGAAACTAGTAGTCTAAAGTATTATAGACTATTATATGGGTAGTCTGTGTGCACTAAAATCATAGTCCTCTTAGTTCTGATTAGGGGATGCCCATAAGTGGTTCCTGGGATTTGGCAATATCCAGTTGGCATGTGATGCCATTGAATTTACTACTACAGCCAAGGTAACATAGTAGTGAATAACAACTGGTTTTCTCTCTCTGCAAATATCTGCGGTTCCTGGGGATCATAAACAATAAAAACCAGATATACATACACACAGGATCATGGAGAAGCAAGGCAATAGAATACTCCCAAGGTCTCCCAACTCTCCTAAGAGCAAGGGGGCACAAACAGAGAGGTAGCAGAACTCTACAAAAAGTTTATAGAAAGGATGAAGAAACTAGACGAGTTCAAAGAGGAAATGAACCAAAAACTCATGGCATTATCACTCAATATGCCCAAGGTGGATTTGGACAAAATAGGTAAAAAAATTGGATGAGCTGATGAAAACAATGCAAAATATGCATGATATATTCAACAAGGATATAAGATCCTTGAAAATATTTCAGGCAGAAATACCTGAAATAAAACATTGTATAGAATTCATAAATTTCAGAAATGACCAATATGAAGATAGAGTGTCTAAAATTGAGGAAAATGGCAAATAATGAAGAAGTATTCAAAGAAGCCACCAAAAAAAAAAAAAAAGAAATCCAGCAGCTACTAGATGAGACCAGGAAGACGAATCTAAGACTTACTGGAGTTACAGAAATGCTAGAAGATAACACAGATGGAGTTATTAATATGTTTATAGAAATTGTAGTAGAAAAATTTCCAAATAGGAGAAAAGAGTTTAAAATACAAGTGAGGCTTACAGAACGCCAAACAACTATGATGAAAAAGAAGCTCACCAAGGTATATCCTATAAATTGCCAGATTTATAAAAACAGAATTTTTAAAGCAGTAGAGAAAAACAAAAAATCACATATAATGGTAAACCAATGAATTACAGCAGACTTCTCAACACAAATCTAAAAGGCCAGAAGAGCTTGGAGTGCAGTATTTCAAACCCTAATAGCAAACAACTTCCAGCCCAGATTAACTTATCCAGCAAAACTATCCGTCCAAATAGATGGAAAAATAAAAACATTCAATGAAAAATTAAAAAAAAAAAACAAGCTTAAGAGCTTAATGATTATGAAACCAGCACTCCAGAAAACATGCAAAAATATCCTAGGCAGAAACAATAAAACCAATAAAGTTAAAAACTTAGATGAAATGAAAACACCAAGCAAGGTCAGTGGATAAACAACAACAAAAAATGACAAGAAAAACAGAAGAGTCACCAACAGAGAAAGAATGCAATGATAGTAAATAATCTCAGTAATATCTTTCAATATTAATGGACTCAACTCTCCAATTAAAAGACAGAGCTTAGGAGACTGGATTTAAAAAAATCCAACAGTATGCTGCATTCAAGAAACTCATCTAATCCAAAAAGATATCCATACACTAAAAATTAAAGGATGAAAAACAATATTTCATGTAGCAGGACTCCAAAAAGAAGCAGGGATAGAAATTTTAATCTCAGACAATGTAAACTTAAAGTTAAAACTTATTAGAACAGACAAAGAAGATCACAACATATTAGTTAAGGGAACAATCCAACAAGAAAAGATGTCATAAATATTTATACACCAAATACTGGAGCAGCTATCATCATAAACCAAATACTGCTGAACATAAAATTTCAAACAAATACTAACAATCATAGTGGAGGATCTTAACACCCCAGTCTCATGAAGAGATAAATGAACTAAACAGAAAAGCAATAAAAACATCAGAGCTGAACCACACCCTTGAAAATATGGACTTAATAGATATCTACAGAGTATTCCACCCCACTGCAACAGAGCACACACTTATTGGAATACTGTTTCTGTAGCACACAGTACTTTCCCCAAAATAGATCACATGTACTAGCCCACAAAGCCTGCTTAAATAAATATAAAAGAATCAAAATCACCCTGTGTGTATACTGTCAGATCACAGTGCAATGAAAAAAGAAATCAATACAAAAGAAATCATGAAACAGGTAGAAGCACCTGGAAAATAAATTACACACTCCAGTGGATCACAAAAGAAATCAAGGAAGAAATTTTAAAGTTCCTAGAAGTTAATGACAATACCTCTACAACTCAATGAAACCTTTGGGACACTATGAAAGCAGTCCTAAGAGGGAAGTCCATTGCAATCAACGCTCATATTAGGAAAACAGATCAAACAAACTTATAAGTAATCTTTTTTTTTATTAATTTTATTGGTACATTTTAGGTATATAATATCCTGACATCAGTTATTGGAAATTTGTACCTTTACATAATATATCTTGGCTCTTATTTTTTCCCCATTCCCCTGCCCTCCCTTTTTTTCCTCATTTGCCACCCCTCCCTATTTACAAAGGCTTTATTTCCATTTTTTCCTTGTCTTATATTTATTTCTTTCCCTTCTTTCTATTCCCCTACCCCTCCCACTTCCCCATCCGCTTTCCCCCTTTTCTTCCTATTTCACATTGTCTATTATACATTTTGATCCTTATTTACACCTTTAGTGTCTCACACTAGAGAAACTATTCAGTATTTACACGTGTGTCCTATTTATTTCACTTAAGAGTATGGCCTCAATGTGCATGCATTTAGCTATAAATGTCTCTAGTTTCTCATTCTTTATGGCTGAGTAGTACACCATTTTATTTTTTAAAAACACATTTTCTTTATCCACTCTCCAGTTGATGGGTAATTGGGGTGTTTCCAAGTTTTAGCTATTACAAACTCTGCTATGAACACGGGTGCACATATATCACTGTGGTATGATTCTTTTAATTCTTTTGGAAAGACACCCAGCAGGGGAATAGCTGGGTCAAATGAGACCTCTAGTCCTAGTTCTTTGAGGTATCTCCATACTGATTTCCACAGTGGTTGCACCAGTCTACACTCCCACAAACAGTGGA
>NW_004624731.1:26777415-26794608 GCF_000247695.1 Heterocephalus glaber | reverse complement strand
GTTTATGAAATTTTTTTAGTTTCTTTTGCTATGGATCTCCAATTTCATCACACTATGGTCTGATAATATACAGGGGATAAATTCAATTCCTTTGCACTTAAACATGTTCTCTGAGCAAGTATGTGATCTATTTTAGAGAATGACCCATGTGGAGTTGAAAATAATGTGTATTCTGATTTTGTTTGTTTTGTTCTTGGTACCAGGAATCGAACTCAGGACCTTACGCTTGCAAAGTAGGCGGCAGCACGACTGAGCTAAATCCCTGGCCCCTATGATTTTGTGGGGTGGAACACCTTTAAACATCTGTTAAGTTCATTTGTACAAGAATTTGGTTGAGTTCTAGTATTTCATTATTTTTTGTCTAGTTGATGTGCCTATTTCTGACAGTGGGGCAGTGAGGTCCCTACTACTATTGTATTTGTGCTTCTTTGATTTTTCTTGTTCTTTGGTATTTGTTTTATATAGTTGGGTTCACTAGTATTTTGCGTATATATATTTATGATTGTCATCTCTTCCCTTTACAAGGATGTAGTGGCCTTGTCTCTCTTAATTAGTGTTGGTTTGAAATCCATTTGATCTGCAAATAGGATACCTACTCCCACTTTTTTTCAGGTTCCTGTCACATGGAATATTGTTTTCCACCCTCTAAATTTCAGTTTATGAGTTTCTTTTTTAATTACATGTGTTTCTTGTAGGCAGCATATTGTTGAATCTTGCTTCTTAACTCATTCTGCCAGTCTATTGCCTTTGATTGGTGAATTGAGACCATTAACATTGACAATTATATCTGATACGAATTGTCTTATCCTTTTCATGACCTTTTCTTGTTGTTGGATTCCCCCCCTCTGGATTTAATTTTTTGTCTTGCCTGACCAATTCATTCTGCTGGGCTTTCTGGGGTTGTGATACTCATTGTCTGTTCCTAGGATATTGTTTAAAATTTTTTGGAATGCTGGTTTGGTATTCATGAAGTTCCTTGGGTGCTCTTTGTCATGAAAGTATCTTATTTCTCCATCAATTTTGAAATACAGTTTTGCAGGGTATATCAATCTGGGTTTGAGGTTGTTTTCTTTTAGGGCTTAAAATATTTTACTCCGGGCCCTTCTTGCCTTGAGGGTTTGTGTTGAGAAGTCTGCTGTGATTCTGATGGGCTTTCCTTTATATGTGATTTGTTTCTTTTCTCTAACTGCTTATAGTATTTTGTTCTTCTGTTGGGTTTCTGGAATCTTAACTATTATATGCCTAAGTGTAGTTTTTTTTTTTTAATCACAGCTAGTTGGAGTCCTATGTGCCTCACTTATGTGTATGTCAAATTCTTTTCCTCTGCTTGAGATGTTTTCTGCCATCACTTCTGTGAACAGTTTTTTTATGTCATCTGCACTCTCTCCTGTTTCTTCATTGACTCCAATAAGTCTTATGTTATTCTTCTTTGCATCATCTAGCAGCTGCTGGATTGATTTCTTGTGGTCCCTTACTATTTTCCTGGTCACTAACTGCAATCCTGTCTTCTATATCTGATATTTTGTCCTCACATTGGTTCATTCTGTTGGGTAAACTTTCAATGGATTTTTTAATCTCCTAGATATCTGTTTGCATCTGTTTTATGGATTCCATTTGTTTCCTATGCTGGGATTCCATCATGTTGCTCAGCTCCTTTATTTTTTTATCTGTGTCTGCTCTAGAGTTATTAATCATGACTTTCACTATGGACACAATTTCTGTTGTTATCTGAGAAATTATTTCTGATTTCATTTTTTCCAGGTCCTCTTTCATTGCCAGTTCAGGGACCCCAGGTGGTTGAGGATCAGATTGTTCCATCTCGTTGCCCCTTGGAGTTGCCTTAGGTGATCTGAGAGTCTGGTTTTGAGACTTGTTTATGGGTCTTCTCATTTGAAAAGATGCAGCCTGCTGTGCCTTTGTTGAGGTAACTTTTTGCTTGCCTAGGGGGCTTCAATTCTCAGCAAGCCTCAGAGAGGCCTTCTCTCTACTGCTCCCTATTGTCCAATTCCTGGGTTCCTTGCACTGCGTGGTTGTCCAGGTGGGGTTGTGGCTGGGGCTTGTGCACACTTGAGATGGTATCTGGGCATGGCTCTGGCTGGGGCCTATGCACCCAATTTACTGGTGTCTGAGCAGGGTTCTGGCTAGGGTCTATGTGCAATTACCGATGGTATGTGGGCAGGCCTCTGGCTGTTGCCTGCATACCTGTGCAGCTCTTTTCCAGGTGGGCCTTTGGCTGGGGCCTGTAGGCCCAAACTGCTGGTGTCTGGCCAGGGCTGAGACCTGCACACCCATGCAGCTCTGATCCACATTTGCTGGGATCTGCACACACTTACTCATGGTATCTTGGTGGGCCTCTGATGTTGCCTGCACACCTGCATAGCTGTTTTCTAGCCAGGCCCAACCTGCTGGTATCTTGGCAGTGCCCTGGCCGGGACCTGCACACCTGTGCTACTCTGGTCCTCTCTGGGATCTGTGCACACTTACCGATGGTATCTGGGGGTGCCTCTTGGTCTTATGGGGAATATTACGATACTTAAGAAAACAATCCAGGCCCAAACCAAAATTAAGGTGGGAAATTGTAAAGATTAAACTGGAAATCAATGAAATTGAGACTAAAACAAATACAAAAAAAATCAACCAACTGAAGAGCTGGTTCTTGGAAAAAATAAGCAAAATAGATAAGCCCTTTGCTAGACTTACAAAGAGAAAGACAGAAAAGATCCACATCAATACATGTAGAAATGAAAAAAGGTGAAATCACAACAGGCACTGTCAAAATCCAGAAAATAGTAACTACTTTGAAAAACTGTATTCCAACAAATTGGCAAATTCTGAATGAATACACAGATTTCTAGACTCATACAAATTACCAAAGCTAACCCAAGAAGTTAATCCCCCCAAGTGCTGAACAACCCACTAATAAGCAATGAAATAAAGACAGTAATAAAAAATCTACCAGTACCAAAAAGCCACAGAACCAATGGATACACTGTTGAATTCTACAAAACCTTTTAAGATGTTCTATCACCAATACTCCTCAAGCTCTTCAAAGAAACTGAAAGGGACAGAATGCTCCCAAATTCATTTATGGCAGCCAGTATCACTCTGATCCAAAAACCAGATAAAGGCCCAACTAAAAAAGAAAACTATAGGCCAATTTTCTTAATGAACATATATGCAAAAATCCTCACCAAGATATTGGCAAATAGAAGGCAGCACATCATCAAAAAGGTCATCATCGTGACCAAGAAGGATTCATCCCAGAGATGCAAGGATAGTTCAACAGACATATGTCAATAAATGTAATACATCACATAAACAGAAATAAGGTTAAAAACCACATGATCATATCAATAGATGCAGAAAAGGCTTCTGACAAAATCTAACTATCCTTCATAATAAGAACCAAAGAAAACAGGTATAGAAAGACCATACCTGAATTTGATAAAAGCTATTTATGCAAACTATCAACCAACATCATCATAGTAAAGAGTGAGAAACTAAAAGCATTCCCCTAAAGTCAGGAAGAAAGACAAGGATGCCCACTATCACCACTTCTATTCAACATAGTACTTAAAACATTAGCCAGAGCAATCAGGCAAGAGAAAGAAATAAAAGGGATAAATATAGGAAAGGAAGAACTTAAATTATTATTTGCAGATGACATCATACTTTGCATAGAAGACCCAAACAACTCTTCCAAAAAAGGTCTTAAAATTAATAAACAACTTCAGCAATATACGAGGATATAAAATCCACACACAAAAATCATCAACATCTGTGTACACCAATAATAAACTCAATGAGAAAGAAATTATGAAAATAATATTATTCATGACAGCATCAAGACAAATGAAATACCTAGCAATTAACCTAACCAAGAAAGTGAAACATCTCTTCAAAATGGAGATTGAAAAAAAAATGGAGATTGAAAAAGGAGATTGAAGAGGACATCAGAAAATGGAAAGATGTCCTCTACTCCTGGGTAGGCAGAACCAACATTGTCAAAATGGCCATACTCCAAATTTTTTCTATAGATTTAATGCAATGCCAAAGAAAATACCAACAGCGTAATACACAGATCTAGAGAAAACATTCTTGAAATTTATATGGAAACAGAAGAGAACCAGAATAGCAAGTGGATTCTTGGGCAACAAGAGCAAAGCAGGAAACATCATACCTGACTTCAAGCTATATTACAAAGCAACAAGTGTTAAAAACTGCATGGTCAGAGGGGTGTTCAAATATAAATCAATCCTTGATACACATTTACAACTACATTCATTTTCCATAGTTTTTCTCCAAATCTAAGCTCTCATTTATAGTAAATATATGAAAAATGTAAGCTTTTGAACAATCTGAATAAAGTTGAATATAGTGTTAAAAATAAAAAACTGCATGGTACTAGAACAAAAACAGACACATGGATCAATGGAACAGAACAGAGGAAACAGAAACTTCCCCTGACACAATCAACTACTTCATCTTTGACAAAGGGGGCAAAAGCATATAATGAAGGAAAGAAAGCCTATACAACAAATGGTGGAAAAACTGGCTGCTTGCAGATGAAACTGGGCCTATGTCTCACCACATACTAAATTAAAATAAAAATGATGCCTTGCTCACTATTTTAGGACTCTTAACGACCTCTAGTAAGATTGTGCTTTTAAAATTAACTAGAAGGGGGCTGGGGATTTAGCTCAGTGGTTCCACCACCTGCCTCACAAGCGCAAGGACCCAAGTTCAATCCCTGGTACCAAAAAAAAAAAAAAATTAACTAGAAGAACTAAAAAATACCATAATATGGCTGGCTAATCTCTGAGAAATGTTAGAAATCTGGTGTAATATAACAAATGAACATATAGTATGTGGACCACAGAACAATGAACAAATAAAATAATTAAGTTTCTTACAACTTGTTGCCAAAGCTAATAAATAACTGGCTCACTGAAATGGAACATCTTTAAATTCAAGTGTTAAATTGGCCCAGTTTACATTAGTTTCCCAATGACTGTGCCATCATTTCAGAAGTCCTTAACAAAACCAATGATTGACCATGTACAAACAAAGATCCAATTCAAGTCCATGTCATTAAAACGTTAAGTTAAAAATCCACAGAAATTTCAACATACATGAGCTTTACGATAAAAGTTGTTGTCTTTGATTCCTGGCAGATATCTCCGCCTTCCCAAAATGGTCTGAACAAACCCATCTCTTTCACAGTTCTTTACTGTCTCTCTCAGAAAGCGATTAATCCCTACAAAGAAAATACAGAAATACTTAGTTACAACCAAGGTCCATCATTATTTTCATTCAATGGTTTCAACACACAGAATGAAATACACCAAAATCCTGCCTATGAGTCTTAACACTAGTATCATATCTTCTTTTGCTTTCTGTTGACTTGAAAAGTTTGGGAAAAAGTAACTTTAGAAATAACATAATCTGTTTTTTAATCAACAATAACAAAAGTATATGACACTAAATTCCAGAACAACACAGGAACTTAGGTATTTTTACTCCAAGATCTTGAGACCATTCCACACTACACGTCACAGATTTCCCTTCCTTGGTGATGCTACATTCTCTACTTTTTGATTTTATCACTTTGAGGCTTAAAACATTCTAATAGTTCCTCTTTACTATCTATATTTTGAAGGAAAGTAGGACCTTGCTGAAATTAATATATGAGGTATAATAAACATTCACTAGTAGAGATTAATAATCTCTACTGCTTAAAATCCAAAAACACAATATGTAGAATAGTGTTCAAAGGCATCTGCGACAGGGGTGTCCCTAGATGGCACCCATCCTCTGCCATCCAGGTCCAGGTCCATCACAGTGCCAACGGCTCTCCAGGATGAATCTGTTGCTTCAGGTGGGTCAGTCCCAACCCTATTCACTCCTGTCTCTGCGCAAGAGGTTCTCCTCTGCCAGAGCACTCAGTCTCTTCGTAACACCATCGGGTAACAGAGACCACGCTCCTCTACCTTTATTTAGAGGTACAATCTCTGCTTTCTGCCACTCTGCTCATCTTAAGGAACAAACACAAATGCCTCCCAATTGGAAACCCTCATTTGAGTCTTTCTCTTGTGTGGTCGGCACAAGAAAGACACTTATTGACAAGTGACAGGAAGAGGGCAGAACGCTCAGAGGCAGGTGAAGCTGTTGGAGAGGTCTGACCACCACCACCACAGGAACCTCAGAAAGTGATCAAGATACCTTCCTTTTCCCTGTAAAAATTACTTTAAGAGGCTGAGCTTCTACAAATTTTTCTTACCTCACTCCTGTACCAGGCCTTTGAATATTCAACTGTCAGAACTACTTGAAAAAATTCTGAAGTATAATTCAGATCCGGTAAAAGACAGCCACTTCAAGTGAACAATTGATATATGGGCTAGAGCTGCTGCTACTACTACTACTACAGATGGAAAGCATTGCTGTCTCTCTCAGCCTCCCATTATTAGCCAGAGGCACTTACTGAGCCTCTTGATAACTCTTTCTTTTTAATGTTCTTAAATTCCACAATATTGGGTTGTACTGTATGTTCTCATACTATATGTCTGCCTTCTTTCCTAACAAAAAACATTTTCAGAAATCACCAATATTGTAGCAAATATCAATATTTGATTCCTTTTCCTTGACTGGTAGTATTTCATTGTAGAGATATACTAAAATTTGTTTATCCATTTTCCTATGAACATACAGTTGGCCTGTTCTCAATATTTGGCTGCTATGACATTCATTTCAAATCTTTCTTTGGACATACCTCTTTATGTTTCTTGGACAAACACCTAAAACTAGAGTTTCAGGGTCATGTGGTTAAGTGTATGTTAACTTTATATGAAAGAGAAATACAACACTTTTTCCAAAGTGGTTTTACCTTTTAAAATCCCACCAAAGTAAGAGATATAGTATTTTTAATTTTAGTCATTCTACTATTTTTGTGCTTAGTTTTAATGTGCTTTTCCCTGAGGACTAATGATGACAAAAATTAATGTCATTCATATATTTGGTAAAGTATCTGTTCAATCTTTCTACTTTTATTTTATTAGACTATTTGCCTTTGAAACATTGATTTATAACAGTTCCTTATATATTACAGGTACAAGTCCTTTATTGGACAGTAGGAATTGCAAATATTTTCTCCTGAGCTATAGCTTACTTTTATATTTCCTTAATGGTGCTTTTCATTAATGCTTTCCTATTATGGCTAATTTATTATTATGACTTAAGATATCTTTGCCTATCACAATGTCAAAAAGATTTCTCTCTTGTTTTCTTCTGAAAGATTTATAATTTAGCTATTACTTCTAAGTCTACATATCCCATCAAGTTAAATTTTGCATTTAATGTGATATAAAATTTGAGGTTCATTTTTTTTCCATACCAGTATGTAGTTGCTCTAGCACTAATTACTTGAAGACTCTCCTTCATCTGTTCAATCTCCACAGCAACTTTTGAAAATCAAATATATTTATAGGTCTATTTCTGGGCTCTTTATTGTGTTTAACTGTTCTCTAAGTCTACCTTATGCCTATCTTGATTATTGTCACTTTATATTAAGTTTTAAAATGAGGAAATGTAGTCCTCAGCATTGTAATTTTTTCCCTAAAACATTATTAGAGCAATTCCAAGCCCTTTAGATGTCATACAAATTTATAATCAACTTGTCAAATTCTACATAAAAGTCTAATGGAATTTTGATTGGAATAGCACTGAATCTATGACAATTTATAGAGAATTGTCATCGTAACAATATTGTGCTTTCAACAAATCACCATGGTCTAGCCCATATCTATTTATTTCTCTCCAGACTGCTTTAGAATTTTCAATGTGTAAGTCTGACACATATTCTGCTAAATTTATGCCCCAGTATTTCAAGTTTTGGTTTTTCTTTTTTGGTACCAGGGATCGAACTTGGTACCTTGCACTTGCGAGGCAGGCGCCAGAACCACTGAGCTAAATCCCTGGCCCTCAAGTTTTTTTTTTTTTTAAGATATCATTAATTGTTTCTTGCTAGTATATAGGAGTGTGACTGATTTTACAGACTGAACTTATATGATGGGGTCTTGCCAAAATTTAGATTTTTGTCCTACTAGTTATTTTGTAGAATTCATGTTCATGTTAATATGTACAAGATCAGGTTACATCTGACTAAAAAAGAAGTTTCCTTTTTCCTTTCAAATCTTTATATATTTTTCTTTTCTTACAGTATTGGTTAGTCAATGCCAATGGGAGTAGGTTTAGAATTGATTACAAAAGTGGATGAAAGAACTTTCTGGGGTTATAGTGACCGTTCTATGTCTTGAATGTAATATACATTATATGACCACATACATTTATCAAAATTCATAGAACTATATACTTGAAAAGGGTGACTTAACCCCATGCAAATTATACATTTAAAAGCTGTCAAAAGAGCATCTAACTTAAGATAATGATACCCAAACTGCTTTATCACAGTTTTCTCGCAGAGTTCTTATCTTTGTCCCCACTTTTATGAAAAACAATATATCTTAGTAAATAATCATAATAAGTAAGGTTCATATTATTTGCCCTAAACAATGCCTGATGAAAATTTCTGAAAATAGAAATTTTCATAGAAAATTAACACAAATTTAAATTAATCTAACATGGGGAATCTGGATTGCAAATAATGGCATCTAGAAGACATTCTAACACTCAAGCTTCTTTACCTGTGTATTTGGACTTGAAGGAGTCAATATAGCAAGCAGCATCATTTTCTTTAATGCCCATTTGTTCTCCTAAAGATTTAGCTCCCATTCCATAAATGATTCCATAGCAAATCTGAAAGGGAGTCATCATATTCAGTAAAGAAATTAAGTGAGTCAAAGAAATGATTAGATCTGCCTTGGAGGTTTTTTGTTTTTTGTGTTTTTTTTGAGACAGGGTCTTGCTATGTAGTTCAGGGTGTCCTTGAACTCACTATGAAGCCCAGGCTGGCCTTGATCTTACAGCGATTCTCCTGCCTCAGCCTTCTGAGTGCAGGATTACAGGTGTATACCACCACACCAGGCTATGTTACTTCTTAAGAGAGAAAGGAAGGAAAAGGAGAAAGAATAAGTTAATTTGAATGTGTGTGCATGTTTTAGGAGAATAGTCCCAGCCTAAAAGGAGAGGTATATTTCTATTTGTCCTCTATCCATCAATCATTAGAGGAGCTTCTTACTCCTCAGAGTACCCCATTAACATCTGCCTAAAGAAGCACCTAGAAGCTGGAAAGAAAGCATTACAAACATCCCTCTACTTTAGTCCTGTGGACAGGACTAAAGGCACAAATCATTTCTTAATGTAGAGACCATGCTGGAAATAAATACCTTCAAATTACAGCCCCCTAACATCCCACAAAGGAGGAATTTATCTGGTTAAATACAAACAAAATCTAAGGGAATTTGGGGAGCAGTGGAGGGAAAAGATCCAGATGGGCCACCAAAGAGACTCTGATTTAGCAGGGATTATTGCCTAGGTTCCAGCTCAGCACCACCACTCAAAAGGCATACGCTCTTTCACCAATCACTCAACCTTTCTTTGTGTCTTCATTTCTTCACCTATAAAATGAAGATGGTAATGCCTGTCATGGTATTAAGATTAGAAGATTTACTGTATGTAAGTGTTTAGAAAACTGTCTGGCATAAAGTAAGCTCTATGTGAATGTTAACAGAACACAAAAAGATAACTTGCATAAAATGAGTATCAGAATTCCAAACTTTTTTTTCGATACCGGAGATCGAACTCGGGTCCTTGCACTTGAGAGGCAGGTGCCAGAACCACTGAGTTAAATCCCCGGCCCAGAACTCCAAACATTTTTAATGTGATAAGCTAGTTAGGGGGACCTCCACTACCATCACCTTCTTCCTTTCTTTTAATCTTTTGGGAAAGAAGTTACTCTTTTTATTTTCCTTTTGTGGTTTATTAAAAAATGCTTTATCAGCTCTGTGTGGCGGTGCATGCCTGTAATTCCAGCACTTGGGAGGCTGAAGCAGGAAGATAATTGCAAGTTCAAAGCCAGCCTGAGCTACATAGTAGCTTCAAGGCCATCCTGAACTACATACTGAGATGCTGTCTCAAAAAAACTAACAAAAAAAGCTTTATTTTATTATGATTCCTGATGCTTGTTTGTTTTTAGCCCATAAAACTTACTACTGTCTAAGATCTCAGCAAGACTCATAAATTAGATGATTCAGTGCTTAGTGAAGTAGGGAAAAAAGTGTTATAGCATATACACAGGTAAATCATGAAAGGGCTTATTACATAGAGGCAGTCACTACCAGTGAATGAATGTGTAGGTTAGAGGGCCAGATTGCTCAAGTTATAACCTTTTGAATTTCTCCTGACTCCACCACTTATAGTTGTATGACTTTGATCAAATTACTTTCTGTGCCTCAGTTGTCTCCTCTATAGAATGGGAACAGAAATAATAACACCTATCTAAAGAGTTGGTAATGAGGCTTAACTGTGGGAATATTACCAATGTTGCCTAGGATTTGATTCTTGCTAAGTGCAGGACCTCAGAGTTGATTAAACTGACAGGTCAGAGCTGGCTTTCCTAATAGTGGAAAAAACAAACGTTGGTGTTAAACAAGAAATGATGAGAGGAGGCCAGTTAGACACGACAACAGAAAGCAATTAGAAGTACACATGTAATACGGATAGCACAAGACTCAGAGCTGGGGCGCTATGCTTCTACCTGCACCAATAATCCTGCTGTCTATTCCACAGGGCACATGATAAGGAAGCACAGTGTTAATCAAGGCCAGGAAATATAAAAATATAAAATATAAAAATGTGGCCTTTGACCTTCTCTGTGCCTAATAGTCATCTAGGAGTAGAAACTCAAACAGATTCATTTCAAAGGTACAAGGGCAGCATGAACTTTCACCAGCCCCAAAAGGCTAATCAGTTACCAGTTGTTAATATTTATTCTTCAACAATATTTATTTTTTTCAGCAATATTTATTTTTAAACAGATGCTTAGAGAGCATCTTCTATACAAAATATAAAAGTGAAAATATGGAACTTTATGTCAGGACAATTACTGACTAGAAAAAGATTTAAAATACACATACACATAAATACATACTCATAAATAAATACCACAACCAACCAATACTATGATCCCTACCACTTTTAAACAAGCATCTACAGAGTGTAAGGCATTGTAACTAGCCTTATTATGGTCCTGAATACACAAGGCTTTCTTGACACTAAGTGGCCTCAGACCTTCACCTTCCAGTTCTTTCTATTGCCACTACGAAGGAAAGAATAACAAACACCATGAGTCAGGCTCTGAGGAATGTGGTTTGAAACATCCAAAGATAGAGAAAACTCCAAATAATTGAGATAATTTAAAAAATTTTGAACCATTAAATTCTTGTGATTTCTGCTAAACTTGTCCACTAAGGTCACCTGCTTTGCTTGTTGCCTCAGATCATCTGCAACAGACTCTGGCTCCACCATCTTCCATTCTGCTGCAATACTCTTGAAAACATCAGCTCCACTGTTCAATACTTGAATGAGACGACAATCATGAGATAAATGAGCCAAGATCCTCAGTTCAAGCTGAGAGTAATCAGCAGCCAATATTAAACCACCTGAAGTAAAAATGATCATAAATAAGCTAATGCAAAGCTCTGTGTAATATAATCCAACTTTAATGTAATTGAGCAATTTGACAGAAATCTAGTTCTACTTTAGAACTTTGCAATCAAGTGTTCCAAAGTTAAAACCTTGCTTCTAATATGATCCAATTCAGTTCTGTATATTAGATTTTTTATCTGTTTAGCTTTCTTTTAGTTCTAATATGTATAAAGCTGCCCTGATGTGTGTCTTCTAGCTACAGAGCAGTGCTTTCCTTGGTGCTCCTGCAGCACCAGGCAAATAATACAAAATGGCTCTTTGATGCCTCCCCTACATGGCACTGGGTCCTTATGAATGAGAGACTTATATTCCCTTTTCATTCCACAGAAAACATTGCACAGATTCTAGTGCACAATGGGCCATGAGAAATGGTTGTTGAATAATTAACTAAAAAAGTTGATGTCTAATGAGTGTTAAGTGGGCTAGAGAGAAACATGTGCTTTGCTTTGACAATAGCAGAGATATTCATGAAAAAAAATCAAGCCATCAGTAAGTAGGTAACAGAGTTATTAGGAGGATTAAAATAATTTATGGATTGGAAATAACTGAATTAGTACATCAAAAACAAAAGATCAAAGATAAAGTAGGAAAAGTATTTTAACTTATATTAACAAAGGACTCATTGCCATATTATAAGGAGACTTGCTACAAATCAAAAACAAACTATAAGTAAGCAGTTTACAGAAATAAAACAAAAGAACCTTAAACACATTAAAGAATGCTCAATTTGAATCAGAATAAAAGAAATGAAAACTAAATCTATAGCAAGAAACAAATTTTCTTCACATAAATTGCAAAAATCCAGAAGTTTGGGCAACATACTCTGGCAAGGCTGTGAAGAAAGAAAGAGATGTTCCTCAGAAGTAAAACAGTAACCCCCTCCCCATTAGATAGGTATGTAGGTAGTGCACAGCGGGAAAGCCAGAGGAACCAGGTAAAAATTTTAAAGCTGAAAACACAATATCTGTAATATAAAATTCACTAAAAAGTTCTGGCAATGATTATATCCTGTAGAAGAAAAAAATCACTGAACAGTAAAACATTCAATAAAAACTATCCATTAAAGCTCAGAGCAAAAAGGGGGAAGGGATCAAAAAAAAAAGAAAAAGGGCTACTGACCTAGGGAACATGACAAAGCAGTGTTACATGTATATATTTGGAATGATAAAAGAAAGACAGATGAGGACAAAATGTTCCAGCCATGTTCAAATTTAACAAAAATTATGAGGAGAGAGATTTTTTAAAATTTCAAAACTAAGCAAACCTAGGAAATGGAACAAATTCTAAAAATCCAAGTAACAAAGCATGAATTCTTAGATTCACAGTCAAATCAAATTGAATAACAAGGAAAAAGTTGAAAAGACACACTACTCTTGGAGGAATTACAAGAAAAATGGGGGAATACTTTGTATTAGAAATAATGCAAACAAGAAAATAATGGAAATCCTTATTTAAAGTTCTGAAAGAAGAGAACTGTAAACCTGGAAATCTCTATCATATAAAAATATCCTTCGACAAAGAGGATGAAATAAGGAAATTTTCAGATGTAGAAATGCTGAAACAAATTAATGTCAGCAGAACTACACAATAAGAAATCTTAAAGGACATCCCCTAAGTGGAGAAAAATGATAACAGACGGAAACTTCCTCCCAAAAATAAAGAGTGCCAGAAATGGTAAACAGGAGCTACACAGAAAAGATGCTTTATTGTCTCTTAGTTTCTTTGAAAATATATAATAGTGTTTAAAGCTAAAACATTAACTATTTTGAAGAGGATATAATAGTCATAGAAGTTAAATCTACTATGAAAAAGGAGAAATGAAAATAAACCCTGTATATTATGGGTGAAATGGTATAAAATTATTTGAAGATACACTGTGACATAATGCCTATTATAAACTCTAAAATGTCTAACATATATATAGTCAGTAAGTCAGTAGTGAAAGTAAAACAGATAAATAGAAGTGGTCAGTGAACATTCCTAAATAGATTTATTTTGCAGAATAAGCAGTTTGGAAAATGGACTAGAGGCAGCCAAGTACTTAGAAGTGGATCTGGGGGATTCGTCTAATGTAACAGGTATGCAGCTCTGTTCAGGAGACAGGATCATAGGAAATCCCTGGACTGCAACTTGAGCAAACTAACAACCAGGCAAAAACCAGAGATACTGTGCTGATAATTTAGAATGATAAGTAACAGAAAGTGAATCAGGGAGATAACAGGAGACATGGAGAGGATGAACCGAGAGCCCTCTGTGCTGGCATGGCTCTGTGGGCTTAGGCCCCATTTTCTAAGGTTTCGGTGTCATCTTCCTAACCTAACAAGAGGCTCCCAACAATGATCATTCCCATCCCTGTGGGAGGGTGAGAAGATTTCTCAGAAGGACAATGGCCCACGAGGGGAGGGGACTGTGGGAAGGTTTCTGGCAAAGGAAGGTCCACAGACAGACTGACAGGTAGCCAGGGAAGAGCCAAGCTAAAAGGAGTCAGGAAGATTCAGCCAGGACACCTGGAGGCTCATTAGACAAAGGCTCCAGATTGGCAGGATTTTCTTGCCAATGAAAAACACACATAACTCTCTAAAAAATGTCTTTGTTCTGTTTAAAGTCACAATTAATGGTGCTTCCAAGAGTACACCTGCTACACACCCCAAGTTCCTATAGGCCCACTTTTACATCAAACTTTCTGGACTGTAACATCATAGGTTAATCTCAACTTGTTGAAAACTTACTCATTTGGGGTATAAAACCCCCTAAACAAAGAAACCTCTTGGACAACCCTTTTTGGGCTCCCTCCCAGGTTCATTTGCCTGGGAGCTTTTTGCTTCCACTTTACAATAAATGCTGCTTTCTGCTTTCACTCTACAATAAATACTTTTGCTGAGTCTTCTTTTGCCTCTCTACCCTGTAATTATTTCTGGGTTGAGAGAAGAACCCACCACCCAGAGGGTAAGAGAAACACTGCAGCACCAGCAGTGAACAGCGGGGCTCAGAGGGGGAGCAGGGCTGCCCCCTCCACAAGGCATGAAAGAAAACCCTTAGCATACTCCCAAGGCAATGGCTATGTCACTCAGTGAGTCAAGGGGCACTTGCCCTAATCATTAGGAGAATGATGACTGTGACATGGAAATACTAAACTCACAAGATGAGGGAAAGTGCCCAGGACCTGGCTCTCAGGAGCCTGGAACTCGAGGATGAAAAAGTCTCAGTGTGTAAACAGACTGCATGAAATACAGCCAGCAGTGAGCACAACCAAGAAGTGATTCTCGAGGTGAAGATCAGAGCTTCCCTAACAAGAACAGCAGCCATTCCCAAAGACAATGAGCCCCACAGCTCCTCCTCCAATGAGAACAGCCAAGCTCGTACCAGGAAAATAAACCACAGCAAGTTTCTGGAAAATCAACAGCCCCCAATCTTCCCCTCCAGTTCTTTTTTTATGCTATTGGCAACAATCCTCAGGTGGGTCTTCCACTCTCAAACCACGCTGATTCAGTTTAGGTGGGCCTTCGAAGTTGACCATTAATGAATCCACCTCAACAGGCATCTGGGGTGGTTTGAATACGGTGGCAGGAAGAGTTCAGTGGTGTGGGACTTCATAGTGGGAGAGGGTCTGCTGCTGCTGTAGGAACTAGTAGAAGACAGGATCCATGCCTTCTAATCGCACACTGAGACATGCAGCATAAATGCAGCTGCATACAAACACTGGCCAGGCCTGCTGCCAACAGCACGGTTGGGTAATTTAGCTCTTTGGCCAGAGTCCAGAACTGCTTGTAGATCATGAAAGTGAGAGACTTGGCCAATAGTCCAGGCTTTATTTCTGGGTACAGAGGCAACTGAGTTGGTGGATGTGGGCCAGTCCCACCACTGGCTGACCTGCACACAGTGCTCATCAACAAATGCAGAGGGTCAGAGCTTAGACTCAGAGCCCTTGAACAGCTGCTCCCACTGGGACAGAGGCAGAGAAGGAGAACCCTGAGCTCAAAAGAAAAAATTATTTTCACATTCCTCCTTCTTCCATTTATCAAGCAATATCTAGTAGAAATATGGAGGAAATAATTATATTTCCAGTATAATTCGACCCAAAAGGAGAAATATTGGACCTGGACTGGTGTGTGTGTGGGAGGATATGTGTAAATACCTGTGCATTAGTTATTATAGTTACTGCTTTGCTTCTATAGCCTCTTACCTTGTTTAGTCATGTTCTCTCACAACAAGTGTTGTTTCATAGGGTTTTTATAACTTGTATTTCTGTTAGTTCATTAATTAGACTCAATCTCCCTATATTTTCTCTCACTTTCCATTTAGACTCCCTTCCATTCTTTCTTTCCTTCTCTCAAATCTCCCTTCCTATCCCCTTCTTTTCTTGTACATACATATTATCATCAAAGCATTTTTTCTTTTTCCTAGTGTATTCTACATTATTACTCTCCCTTTCTTTTCCTGGGTTAGTGAAATAATACAGAACTTTTTAAACAAGTTTTTGATACATGGATAGTTCTTTAGATGTTAACCTTTCTGTTATTCTCTCCTTGCAAAATAGTGTTAGGGTCTGAACTTACACTCTGAATGGGGTGCTTTCACACTGAGATGTACCCCCAACCAAGGGCACATCACAAAGAGAAAGCCATTTCGTAAAAAGACCTCCATACAATACTGTAGAGATGTTCATTCAACTGCTCTGTAAGCATCAACACAAAAACAAAGAAACTGTGAGAAAACAAGGCAACAAGATGCCTCCAAAAATTCATAACTCCCCAAAAATGGATCCCACAGATACTGAAGTGAATTAAATTCCATACAAAGAATTTAAAAACTGATAGTTAGAATGATCAATAAGCTCAAAGAAAAAAAATATATATATATATGAATTAAGGAGGATAACACAAGATATGAAAGACCATTTCAGTAAAGAGATAGAGGTTCTGAAAAACTAAAAGAAATTCTGGAAATGAAATTTTCAATTACTCAAATAAAAAACTCAACTGATAAGTAGATAAGATAAATCAGAAAAATATCAGGGCCTGAAGACAAGGTGGATATTCTAGAATATTCAGAAGGTAATGAAGAATAAATAATAAAAAGGTTAGCTAAGAGCTCTTGAACAACTCTAAAAGAACAAATTTAAGACTCATTTGTCACCCGGAAGACGCCGAATCACCTCGCTGCAGACAGGCAGGTCTGCCCACACCCTACCAAGGTCCCCAGTGGCGCGGAACACCGGCAGAATCAGCCCGCTGCAGACAGACAGGTCTGTGCACGCCCTACTGAGGTCCTGAGTCGCACGGAAGACACCGAATCACACCGTTGCAGACAGGCAGCCACCTGATTCCACATTACAAAGACGCAGAGGACACCAGACCACCAGACCAAGGTACTGAAATCCCACTGTTCCCAGCCCAGAGGTACGGGCTTCTGAGCCACCGTCCCACTGCTCCTGGTCCAGAGGAAGGGGCTTCCCGGTCACCATCCCTCCCGCTGCTACCAGCCCAGAGGAAAGGGCTTTTGGGCCACCTTCTGTCCCGCTGCTCCTGGCCC
>NW_004624731.1:26734545-26771984 GCF_000247695.1 Heterocephalus glaber | reverse complement strand
CATTATATAAAGGTACAGTTCCCAATGAGAAATGTAATTGTGTTGTATACCTACAATGTACCAATAAAAGAATTTAATACAAAAAAAAAAGACTCATTTGTCCTTGGGAGGGTAAAGAGGCTAATAGGACAGAAAACCAAGTCACTGAGATGATAGCAGAAAGTTTCCCAAATCTGGGAAATTAAATGGACACTTGGGTATTAGAGGCATTTAGAACTCCAAGTACATGTAACCAGAAAAGAATCTCTTCACAATATATCATAAGCAAACTTAAAAAATCCAGAACAAAGAAAGAATACTAAAAGTGATTAGAGAGAAACACTAAATCACTAAAGCAAACCCATTAGAATAACAGCAGACTTTTTAATAGAAACTCTGAGCCAGGAAGCGTTACAATGAGAGAAACTGCCAACCTATAATACTGTATCCCACAAGGTAATTCTTCAAAATCAAAGGAGAAATAAAGACCTTTCAAAATAAGTATAAACTAAAGAAATTCATGACCACAAAACCAGTACTGCAGAAAGTACTTGAGGGAATCCTAAACAAAAGAAGAGGACATGTACAACCACAGAACCAAGGAAAAAATAAATCTCACTGGGAGAATACATAAACAAATGACAATCAGAATGCATCAAGCACTAGAAAAACAATAAAATGACAGGAATTAGAATATACATTTTAATAATAGCACTTAATGTAAATAGTTTTAATTCTCTAATTAAAAGACAGACTGGGGCCAGGATTTAGCTCAGTGGTTCTGCCTCCTGCCTTGCAAGCAAAAGGTCCCAAGTTCAACCCCCAGTACCAAAAAAAAGACCCAAGTATATGTTGCCTGCAAGAAATACATCTCACCAGCAAGGACACAGACAGAAAGTGAAATAACAGAAACAAAAACAGTGGCGCCTTGACTCAAGAATGCTTTTGTTTCCAAATAATTTGGTTTACAAACAGAAACATTTGCCAAAATTTTTCTGTTTGCAAACACTGCACCAGGTGACAAACACAACCACAGTCATCTTTTCCACACAAACATAAATGTGGCCATCTTTTCCAAAATCATAGAACAAATTAAGTTTGTGAACCAAGGTGACCACTGTACTTCAATGAGCTGGAGCCCAGAAGCAAACAAGAGCAGCTATATTTATATATGACAAAGTAGAATTCCAAAAGAATTACTGAATCCAAAGTAGAATTAGTTAGAGGGAACAAAGAAAGTCAATACATATTGGTAAAGACAACAATTCACCAGGAAGAGATAACAATTGTAAATATATACAAACTAAACATTGGCATTTACAATTTTATATAACAAACATTACTTGACACATAGACCCCAAAACAATCATAGTGGGTGATATAAATGCCTTACATGAAAAAATAGGTGAATAAGACCTAAAAATCAACAAGGAAACATCAAAGTTAAAGTACACTATAGATCAATGAGATTTAACATTTACATAGGGTTCCATCCAAAACCAGCAGTATACCCTTTTGTGTCAGCAGTCCATGGGACTTTCTCCAAAACAGATCATATTTCAGAACATAAAACAAGGGTTAATAAATACAAAAAAAGAAAGAATTTCATCTATCCTATCAGATCACAATGGAATGAAACCAGAAATCAACAGCAAAAGAAACCACAGAAACTACACAAATCTTTAGAGATTGAATAGTATACTCTTGAACCATTAGAAGGTCACTGGAGATATCTAGGGAAATTTTTTAAAATTCCTACAATCAAATTATAATAGAAAAACAACATATCAGAATCTATGGGACACAAATGAAGCAGTCCTAAGAGGGAAGTTTATTGCTATGAGTGCCTATGTCAGAAAATTAAAGTGATCCCAAATAAATTACATAATGATGGATCTCAAGTCCTAGAAAAACAAAAACAACCCAAACCCAAATCCAGTAGAAGAAATAATAAAGATCAGAGAGAAAGTTGATGAAACAGAGACTAAAAGAACAATACAAAAGATCAATCAAACACTTGGCACTTGGAAAATAAATAAGAAAATCTAGAAGAAAAGGATAAATTCCTAGACATATATGACCTACCAAGAAGATAAAAAAAAGTCTAAGCAAATCAATAACAAGCAGTGATATTGAAATAATAACTATCCCAACTATAAAAATCCCAGCACCTACTGCTGAATTTTTCTAGACCTTTAAAGAAGTTATACGAATGCTCCTCAAACCTTTTCACAAAAGGAAGGGATGCTTCCAAAATCATTCTATGAAGCCAGCATTGCCCTGACACCAAAACTGGATAACAATGCCATAAAAAAGAAAACTACAGGGGCTGGGGATTTAGCTCAGTGGTTCTGCTGCCTGCCCTGCAAGTGCAAGGACCCGAGTTCGATCCCTGGTACCAAAAAAGAAAAAGAAAACTACAGACCAATATTATTGATAAGCAAAGAGGCAAAAATCCTCAATAAGATTTAGCAAACAAGAATTCAACAACACATTAAGATCACACATGATCAAGTCAGTTTCATCCTGGGGATGCAAGGATAGTCAACATACCTAAATCAATAAATATAATGTACTAAATAAATAAAACTAAGGATTAAAACCACATGATCATCTCAATGAATGCTGGAAAAGCCTTTGGTAAAATTCAACATTCCTTTGTGATTACAAACCCTGAAGAAAATAGGTATAGAATGATCTTTCTTTAAATTGATATAAGGCATATATGACAAATCCAAAGCTGACATCATATTGAATAGGGAAAAACTAAAAGCATTTCTTCTAAAATCAGGAATGAGACATCATCACTCCTGTTCAATGTAGTACTTGAAACTCTGGGCAAGAAAAAAAAATAAAAGAAATAGGAAAAGAAGAAGTCAAACATTTCTATTTACAGATATTATTATCCTTTATACAGAAGACCCTAAAAACTCCACCAGAAGGCTCTTAGATATGAAACAAATTCAACAAAGTTACAAGATACAAAATAACACATAAAAATCAACAACTTTCCTATATACCAATAATGAAACCACTGAGAAAGAAATCAAGAAAATACTCATATTCACAATTTCAAACAAATAAAATACCTAGGAACCAACCTAACCAAGAAGGTAAAAGACCTCTGTAATGAAAATTATGGAACACTGAAAAAGGAAATTAAAGAAAACTTTAGATAATAGAAAGACTTCCCTTGTTCATGAATCATCTGAACTAATATTGTTTAAATGACCACATTACCAAAAGCGATCTACATATTCAGTGTGATTCCTATTAAAATACCAACAACATTCTTCACAGAACTAGAAAAATATCATTCCAAAATTCATATAGTAACACAAAACACCCAAATAGCCAAAGCAGTCCTGAAATAAAACAGCAATATGGAGGCATTACAATACTTAGAATTTCAAATTATACTACAAAGCTACAGTAACAAAAACAGACATGTAGATGAATGGCATAGAACAGAAGACAAGGACATAAAACAAATGCACCTACATCTATCTGATTTTTGACAAACCAAAATATACACTGGAAAAAATTCTCTTTAACAAATGGTAGTACAGCTGCTGCTGCTTTCTGTCTGCCCTGCTGGGGTTTGTTTCTCCTCTGCCATACCGCACTTCCATGCCTGCCTTGGAGCCAGCTGACTATGGACTGAAACCTCTGCAAATTAATCCAGTCTCAGAAGAGGATTCCAATAAACTCAAGCATTCATGGTAATCCCATGCTACTCATGAAAGATTGGTTCCTCCATCCAGGCTAAGCTAATCAAGGCCCACCTTCTAACCAGAAGATACTCTAATAGGGGAAAATCTGGCAAGAATATTTCTGAGAATGGTTTCCCTCACCATGCCTCATACCTGGTTTGCCTTTCTCCTTCCTTATCAGCAAGAAATGGCCACCAGTCAACCACTGTCAATTGCCTCATTAAAGCTGGCCCCTCCCCTGGCTGACAACCCAGTCCTGGGATCTCAGAGGTTCCTTTGGAGTCTTTCAAATCTGCAGGAGTTAAAGAACACCCCCTCTTCCATGAGTAAGCAGGCCTACAGGTTGCCCCTTCCCCATGTGAGCAAGCAAGCTCACACTAGACATAGCCCTTCCCTCCATGCAAGGGTGCAACCGTCCAGTCCACCAACTCCAAGCTAGCTCTACATTTTTTTTCCTTTGGCATAGGGCAGCAGAAGTGTGGACTAACCAATCGACATGATCTTGGATGAGAACAGTGCCTGGGGAGAGAAGGTAAGCCTGGAAAGCCAGTAGACCAACAGAGAAAGTATGGACCTGACCAGCAACTTTAGGGACTCCAGTGTTACCTTCCCAAAGTGAAAGGCAACCATAGGAGACCCCAGCAGAGAGGGAGTGGGCCAGACATAGACTCGCCTGAGAAGTGTATGTCTAGGTTGGAAAGGACATGGGCCCTGCCCTCCTTAGGAAGCAACCAGACCTCACCAGTGTTAACATTAAGTCCAATAGTCCACTTTAACTCCCCAGCCCACAGCCTATATACCCAGCAGACCCGAGGCTGATCATGTTTCCCATGTACCATCATTGTGGACAAGAACACACTATGGCTTGAATGATGACCATAGTCTGGGATGAACTGGCCTCTGGTACAGGGAGGGCACCTCAAAAAACCATAGCCCCAAAAGCCAAATGGAAAAAATCATCACTGGCTGGACTCCAAGACTGCAGAAATTGGAAAGAAACCACACATTGAAAAACACAGAGGAAGTTTTTCTTTGACTCAGTGTTTTGAAATTTTTTCTATTTTTAAATTATTTTTCTTATTCTTTCATCAGGTTTTTTAGGGATTTGAGTTTTTTCTCTCCCTTTTTGGACTTTTTCCCTTTCTCTTTTAATTTCTTTTTTCTTTTTTCTATTTCTCCTCCTTCAGATTTTTTTCTCTTCTTTATCTTCCTTTTTATTTCCTGTATTTTTCTCATTGATTTTCTTGTTTCTTCTTTTTCTTGTTTGTTCTTTCCTATGACTGTTTTCTAACACTATCAATTTCCTTTTACACCCCAATAGAACCCCTTATCTCACTTTTCTCTTCTCCTTCTCATATCCCATTCATTAATTTTAAAAATTTTCCTTTTTCTATTCTCTGGCTCCCCATCCTCTCTGTCTTTATTGTTATAACTATGAAGCTTTATGAATCTCTAGATAGCTAATTAACTTTATGCTATTCCTATTGAATATTGTTTTATTGCTAATACAGGTGAAGTTGTTGCATGCACCAGATATTTATTGTAAGTCAATAATAGGCCAACATTTTGTTTGTTTTGTTATCCATACTATAATTAAAGATCTCTATTTCTATGCTTTAAAAAAAATGGTGATAGAAAAACTGGATATCCACAGGCAAAATATTGAAACCAGATCCTTATCTCTCACCCGTACTCAAATCAAATAAAAATGGACCAAAGACCCAGAAATAAGACTAGAAACTTTGAAGCTACTGAAAGAAAAACATAAGGAAAGCTACAGACACAGGCAATGGCTTCCTAAACAGGACACCAACAGCTCAGGAAATACCAAGAATCAACAAATGGGACTGCATTAAATTAAAAAAAGGAAACAATCAACGGAGTGAAGAGATAGCTTACAAAATGGGAGAAAAGCTTTGCTAGTTACTTGTCTGATAGATTAGTATCCAAAATGTATAAAGAACTCAAAAGACTTAACACACACCATGTGCACACACATAAGCACACAAATCCAAACAGCCCAACCAATAAATAGACAAATGAATAGAAAAAAGAATTCTCTAAAGAAGTACAAATTGCCAGTAAGTATATTTAAAGATGTTCAACTATTTAGCCATTGGGGAAATATAAATAAAAATAGCACTGAGATTTAGTCTCACTCTAATCAGACAGCTATCACCAAGAACACAAAAAATGATACATGCTGGTAAAGACACAGGGAAAAAAGAACCTTTCCACACTGCTGATGGGAATGTAAATTAGTACAGCCACTACGGAAATCAGTACAGAGGGTCCTCAAAAAACTACAAATTTAATACAAAGTATACAAAATATACCATTTGTTCTAGCTTTACCACTCTTTGGTATATTCCCCAAAGAATTAAAGACTGCATATTAGAGTGATACATTTTTATATCGCAGAATTCACAATAGCTAAACTATAGAAACAGCCAAGATGCCCACCAACCCATGAGAGGATAATTCAGCCACAAAGGAGAATGAATTCACATCATTTCCAAGTGAATGGATGGAACTAGAGACCATGTTAAAGTCTTCATGTTAAGCAAAATAAGCCAGTCTCAGAAAGTTAAATATCACGTTTTCTCATATAATCAATCCTAAAATAAAGGAAAGATGACAGGAAACTAGAAAGAAGACTTTTAGAGATAGGAAACGGGATTGGGGGAGGGGAGAAGTGGAGAGGGTGGTAACCACAGATGAAAATAATGAAAATACATTATATGCATGTACCAATATACCAAAACAAATCTCATTATTCTCTATTAGTAATATGCATCAATTTAAAAAGAACCATGGGCCAGATAAACCTGTTTTCTTTATACACTAAAATAAACAAATAAACAAATATATTTTTAAAAGAGAAAAATTGCCAAGCATAATGGCCCAAACCTGTAATTCCTGCCCTTAGGAAGCTGAGGCAGGAGGATTTCAAGTTATACTCCCACCTGAACAAGGTAATGAGACACTGTCTCTAAAGATTAATAAAAAGGACAGGGAATGTGGCTCAGTGTTAGAGGACCCTGGGTTTGATCCCCAATATTCAAAGGAAGAAGGGAGTACAAATAACAAGACACAGACTTAGATCCAACCATATGTCAATAATTACTAAAGTGTAAATGGACCACTAGGGCAGAGATTTTCAGACAAGATCCATAGACATTTAATTTAATTAAATTTTAAAACAAAAGCAATATAAAATATTGCATTGAATACAAAGTTATTATTTTGCTAAGAACGAATGAATGGATACACAAAATGTGGTACAGTAGATACATACAATGAACTATTACTCAGCACTAAAAGGGAATAAATTCTGATGCATGCTGCAACGTGCATGACCTTGAAGACAATAGGCCAAATAAAACAGGCATGAAAGAACTAATATTATGATTCCACTTACTTAAGTTACAAAGAGTAGTAAAATGCATAAAAATAGGCAGCAGAATGTAATGGATGGGGGTGGGTGAGGAATGGTGTGTTGTTATTTGACAGGTCCCAAGTGTCAGTCAAGGACAATGAAAAAGCCCTGGAGATGGACAGCAAGGGTGCTAGCACAACCACCAAACATGCTTAATGCCACAGGGCCATACATTTCAAAAGGCTTAAAATGCCAAATGTTATATTGAGAATATTTAGTCACCATTTTGTAAACAAGAAGCTGTATTTTAACTGCTACATCATATATTATTGTATTTATACTATCATACATAAAGACATCACTAAGCTAGTGTCAAAAGACTGACTCAGGGCTGGGGATTTAGCTCAGTGGTTCTGCCGCCTGCCTTGAAAGCACAAGGACCCGAGTTCGATCCCCGGTACCAAAAAAAAAGACTGACTCAATTTCATTTTTCCACACACCAACATGACATTCTAATGTGTCTAATGAAGATTATATGCTTACAGCATGAGTTAGTGACATTTATATGACCAATAACAGACAATAAATTCAAAATACTTATAATTTTAATTGTATTGATTAAAAATAAATGTGAACCAATTTTGAAATTTAAAACAAAGGAAAACAACAGGTGGAGAATTGACTGACTAAAACAGTAAAGAAAAATGTCTGCAAGAAGCAGTGTCACAAATGTCGTGACACAAATAACTGTAATTTGCTGCAGCAGAGCTAAATAAAAAACCCTTATGCTTCTACAAGGAAAAAATGCTTTAAAGATCACAAACAGGATAATACTAGGACATTTTCAGTAAATACATCACAAATTTGATCAAAAATTCACTCTCAATACTAAGAATCAAACTAAGTGAGACCAGAATAAAATATCTAAATTGGGCATGGTGGTACACACCTGTAATCCCAGCTCTCTAAGAGGCTGAGACAGGAGGATCGAAAGTCCAAGCCCTTCCTGGGCAACTTAGTGAGACCTTGTCTCAAAAAAAAAGATGAGATGTAGCTCAAGGTGAAGGCCCTGTACAATCCCCAGGAGAGCAAAAAAGAAAAGATTGAGACAGAGAAAAGGAAGGAGGCAGAGGAAGAGGAGAAAGGAGGAAGGAGAGGAAAGGAGAGAAGGAGGAGGAAAAGGGATGGGAGGGAGAAAAGGCTGAGGAAGAGAGAGAGAGAGCTAAAGAGTCAGAGAGAGAGAGACAGGAGAGAGACAGACAGTGACAGCGAGAGAGACACAGAGAGAGGCAGAGACAGAGAGACAGAGACATAAAGACAGAGACAGAGTGCAGAGGATTTAGCTCAGTGGTGCTGCCCTCAATCACAAGTTAGATCCCCGGAACCAAACCAAACAAAACAAAGAAGCAGAGCCATAACAAAAAATTTTAAACAATTTTCCCACAGGATACAAGTTTGTAAATTGGTCATGTAAAAAAAAAATCATATGATATCTTGCATTGAAAAGATAGAACAGGGTCCGGGGATTCAGCTCAGTGGTTCTGGCGCCTGCCTGTCAAGCACAAGGCCCTGAGTTCAATCCCCAGTACCAAAAAAAAAAAAAAGAAAGAAAGAAAGAAAAGATAGACATTTTTAGAAGTAGAAATAATTTAAAACATTTCAGTGTGGAAACTTTTTCAGATGCCTACAAGGAAAAGACTACAACAGATACAGTTATCATGTTTCACTCAATAACATTTATTTGCAACTCCACTCAATTTGCAAGGTGCTTTCATGGTTGTCCAAAGGTATGGTGCAAAACAGCAAAACTTGTTGCAGTTTAGAGCTGCTTTTAATTTAAGTAACACTCCTTTGATGTAATAATAATGAGTTAACATAAGAGTTGATGAATTTACTTAATTGATAAACAAGTTTTGAAACAGATACATTTTTCCTTCAAAGTGAATATTTCTAAAAAAGATGAACCAGCTTTGTATTTAGTGTCTACACTAAGATAACTGTAAAACACATACCAGTTTTAGAAGTGTTCTCACACTGATTACATGGTGAAATGATAGGATACTGGGTTAAAAATTTTTAATTGTTTTACAATTAGTTTCAGCTCCCTCCTCCCAAATGTATTTAGAAGACACAGCTGATGTACAGGTGGACTAGAAAAGCTCTGTCTGTCTCTAGAGACACCTGGGCATCTAAGATTTTACTCGGTCAGAATTAGAGATTAATCTGCCAAACACCAGATGTAGCTTCTTACTGATGGTTTGCAACTGACCTAACTGGTTCAATCAACCTGACTTGACTGTAAGTTTCCACCACGGGGACCTCTACTTTGAGCTTTCCTAGAGTAGATTCCTTCACAGATCTTGGTAGCTCAAGACAAAGTGTGATCTCTTTGTGTAAATAAAAACCTGAGGGAACTTGTGCAAACAATGTTGTTTGGACCTAAAATGCTTACCTATCCTCCCTTTCTTTGCTGTTTTTCTTTTTAATCAGTGCATATTAATTATACAGAGTAGGGGTTTCACTGTGGTGTTTTCAAATATGTATATAACACACCTTAGCCACAACCACTCCATTACCCTCCCTACTCTCCCAACCCCCTCCTACTGGCCCTTTTTGTCTTCTACTAGAATCGAAGTCTGTTTTCATGTTGTCACCCCACCACCACCAAGTGAAAGAAACCATATACTTGTTTTTCTGAATCTGGCTTATTTCGCTTAACATGATGATCTCTAGTTTCATCCATTTTCTTGTAAATGACATATTGTTTTTGGCTGAATAGTACTTCATAGTGTATATGTGCCATGTTTTCTCTAATCATTCATTCATCCATTGATAGGGATCTAAACTCCTTCCATAACTTAGCTTCCATAACAATAGCCATGATAAAAATGGTTATACCGGGGCCGGGGATTTAGCTCAGTGGTTCCACCACCTGCCTTGCAAGTGCAAGGACCTGAGTTCAATCCCCGGTACCAAAAAACGAAAAAAAAACCCCAAAAATGGTTATGCAGGAGTCTCAGCATAACAATATGCATAACAATATGTCGACTTTAATTCCTTTGGGTATATGTAAAGGAGTGGAGCAGTACATGCACACGAGCACACACACACACACACACACACACAGAAGCAAATAAACAACGACCAAAAAACCCCCAATAACACCTAGGAATAAACCTAACCAGAGGGGTAAAAGACTTGAAACTGTATGGAAGAAAGAAATTAAAGAAGATATTAGAAGATAGAAAGACCTCCCACATTCATTGATCAGAGAATTAATACTGTCAAAATGGTCATACTACCAAAAGCAATTCGGACTCAATGTAAACCCATCACGATATCAGTGACATTCTTAACAGAACTAGACCAAAAAAAACTTGTAATTCATATGGAAACACAAAAGACCTAGACTAGCCAAAGCAATCCTAAACAAAAGGAGCAATGCTGGAGGTGGCACATGCCTGTACTGTCAGAACTTGGAAGGGTGAGGCAGGAGGATCACTGTGAGTTCAAGACCAGCCTACATGTGAGTTCAACTCACATCTGAACTACATAGTCTAAACTACATAGCAAGACCTTGTCTCAAAAAACAAAACAAAATAAAAAAATATATTCTACAAATCCATAGTAACAAAAAACAAGTACTGGCATAGAAACAGATATGTAGACCAATGGACTAGAACAGAGAACAGAGAAATAAACCTACACAGCTACAGCCATCTGATTTATGACAAAGGCACCAAAAACATGTATTGGAGAAAAGATAGCCTCTTTAGCAAAAGATGCTAGGAAAACTGGATATCCACATGTAGAAGATTGGTTCTCAAAGAACTAGAATGTCTTCAGCTGATGTAAGATTGGCCTTGAGCATCACAGTATCACAGGACTACTGAGGCCTCAGACAGCCCTAATCATAATTTAATTGTGAAATAATTTTCCCCAAAAATTATGTAGAATGGCTCCTGACAGATCCCTATCTCATCCTGTATGAAAATCAACTCAAAATGCATCAACGACCTAAATATAAGGTCTAAAACTGAAAATGCTAGAAGAAAACATAGGGGAAACACTTCAAGATCTAAGCATTGGCAACAATTTCTTGAATAGGACTCCAGTACCTCAAGAAATAACAGCAAGAATTGACAGATGAGATTGCATCAAATTGAAACAGCTTCTGCATGGTAAAAGAAAAAGAGAATGGGAGAAAATCTTTGCCAGCTATTCATCTAACAGGATTACTACCCAGAACATATAAAGAACTCAAAAAAAGTTAACACCAAAGATATTAAACACCAAAATAACTAAATAATAAATGGGCAATAAACTTCACACAAAATAACTAATCAATAAATGGCAAATGAACTAAACAGACACTTCTCAAAAGTTCAAATGGCCAATAATTATATGAAAAAATGTTCAACATCTTCAGCCATCAGGGAAATGTAAATCAAAACTACTGTACACTGAGATTCTGTCTCACCCTAAGCAAATACAAAACATAATAAATGCTGGGTGAGGCTGCAGGGGAAAAGGAATCTTCTACACTGTTGGTGGGAATGTAAACCAGTATAACCACTAAGAAAATGGAGGGTGCTTAAGAAACTAAAAATAAAACTATCATGTCCTTTATTTTAAATAAAAGTCTTACATCCTGTGGGATTTGGTAAGACTTTTCAAATATTATAAGTAGGGAAATCTTAACAACATGGCTACTAAAAATTTCAAATTATGAATAAGCCTCAAATTAGTCCTATTAAGTAACATTACTTTTAAACTGAGCCATGCTCTTTCCTTTCCATAAACAGAAGAAACTCGGAATTGGATGACTACATGAAGAAATCACCAAACACCACACAGGACTTCCATTCCCTTAGATAAGCCTGATTAAACTTTGTATGCTGATACTTAAAAAATGAAACTGAAAATTTTTGCCTTATCATGGACCTTGAGTTCATCCTTGGAATATTAAGTTTCTGACAGAATTCAAAATAAATTCAGATGGCTCATTGCACTCACCTGGACTTGCCAGCTGGCAATTAGCATACTAATAGTGGGGATGTTTGGGGAATCAGATCACAAGTACCAGTGTTTCCGATGACAAATGGGTTTATGACTGGAAACTGAGGAGTGGTCAGGGAGAATGAGGACAGTATTGGGTCCACTTCATGCGACAGGAAGCAGGAGTGGACAGAAAGGGAGAAGAAATGCAGGAGCAAAACAAGTCAAAAAAAGAGATCAAACGAGTGTGCTCTCAGAAGTCAAGGCGGAGAGAAAGTGAGGAAGACAAAGTTGATTAACAGTGACAAATGCTATTAAAGGCATGAAAGTGGATGGAAACTAACACAACCCTCTGGATTTTACAAAAGTGTTTATAAGAGCCTTTAAAACAGGGTTCCAGAAGACCACTGGTGCTGTGCTAAACCACACCAGAAGTGTCACAGAAGGCAGATCATGAAAATAACAATGAATGAGTGCTATAAACCTGGCAAAATAAAGGGAACACAGGCTTCAGGGCAGAGAGGAGAGATGGAGAGACCAATGCACGCTTCTGAGTCCCACTCATATGGCAGGCTTTTCCAGTGTTTTAAAAAACACTCCCTCAGCAATGAGAAGCTCAAAAACCACCAGCCACCTTACCTGAGAAAGGTACAAAAGCATGTCGCATGCTCACTGAAAATGGCATCCCTCTGTCTGAGGTTTTCTCCATCTGTGCCTGGCGCCCAGGGTTCCGGACCCAACCCTTCTTATTTTGTCCTCTGTGATACAAACAACACTATCAGCAAGACATGAAGCATCTGATATATGTTAAATACTCTATCTGATTGTCACAGTGCGGTCAATATTTCCTTCTAAGAAGCATAAAAACAATCTGAAACTTGCTTTAGAGTGTAATAAAGATACTAGACCTCTTTTAGCAACTGTTCAATTAAACTTTACTGTAATCACCTTTCCCATACTCTGCTTCTGAGACAATTCACTGTCATGTAACTCAACAAATTTCTTCGACCAGATCCCACACAAATGATCTGTGCTATTTCTTCCCATCATGTGAGTATGATAGGACAGGCGGGTGGGCAGAAGGGGTGCTGCTGGCATTGCTAGCCCATCCCTTCACTATTTAATTTAAACAAGCCTATAGTGCTGGTTGATTTGATCAGTAGCCTAGGTTTTCAGCCTTCCAATACCCTCTAGCTTCATTAGAGGCAGACTCAGGTCTTGAAATAGGTACTGCCTACAACAGAAATGGGTATGTCTGGAACATAAACTCACATCATTACTTTGTATAGTAGGCTATTTTCAAGCCATTCTTACTCTCAAAAGTTTATTAATACCCAGATAGAGAAACAGACTTACCTGCCCATGGGTAGCAGGCCTTTGCCTAGGGCTCGAGAAGGGGGACTCTCTTCTACAAAAGTTGGCATTTTGATTTCAAAATCTCTTGGCACATTCTGAATATTTGGTTCTGTAAAGGTTATTCGTCCTAAAATCAAGCAGAATAAAGACATGAAATTAGAAAACAAAACTGACGTTTCTTCCAACATCATTTGAATTTCTGAATTTTCTTTAAAAATGTATGCTCTATCAATGCTAAACTAAATTTACATTTTTTCAGTATGTTCATATGCCTAGCAATAATAAAATAAGTACAAGACCATCCGAAAATAAATGAATCAGCTACAATACCATGTTCTACATTAACCTAGCTCTCTAGAAAACAATTCCGTAAGAAGCAAGTTGATGAGTTAAATTATTCCTATGCTAGAATGAGTACCAGACATCAGCACTATGACAGGCAAGCAGTCATATAAAGGCATAAAGATGAATTGAGGGGGCCTGAGGGGAGGTGACTGTGGGAGCATGCAAAGCCGGGAGTCACAAGACAGGAAGCAGTGTCCGGAGCAGAAGGCCAGCTGGACGATGACAAGAACAACTGGGACCAAAGAAGTTTACTACTGCAGCAGGTGGAGAGGCAGAGACTGGACCTCACTTTCAAACATGGCCTGGCTGGGTTCTTTCACCAGCATTGAAGAGAATCAATAACAGTATTGGCATGACCAGAAACTAGAAACAGGAGAATTTTCTAGTAGACAGAAAGGTACCACACCACCACCACCATTGTTCAAAATATTTTACATTTAGCTTTTCACTCAAAGTGTGTAACTATTCTGCAAAACAAATTTGGGTCTTTAGTTTTGTTGCTGTTATTTTTATAACATATGTTCCAACACTAAAATCCTGTTTCATGACATCCTCTTAACCGTAACAGCTCTCCAGGAGCTGTTGTACACAATTTCAACTTTGTCTGAGGAATTAGGTATCTTAAGTGCCTTGGACATTGTTTTTCTGAATACACTCATGATTTCACTACCTTATTTAGCTTTTAGCACATCATAAGTACTCAGTTAATGGTAACATTTTATATAATTATTAGCATCAAACAGCCTGCTCAATATTCAAAACTAACAACAGAGGAAGCCATCCAAGGCTCTTGCTACTTCAGCACACTTCCCCATGATAACATGTAATATTCAGCACCCTGCCTTGGCCTTTTATTGAATTAATGAGGTAAAACTGGCAGACAAAAAAAGATAGTAAAATGGGAAGTGGATCAAGAGATAAAGGAGCAAAGAGAGGAAAGGAAAGGGAACATAAAAATAATTAAGATGTGGTATATACATGTACCAGCTCCTCAGGATGACTATAATCATTATGAATTGCAAACATGAATTAATAAAAATAAATTTTTAAAATTTGCCATCTTTTTAAAAAGTTGGTAGAAATAAATTACAAAGCCTGAATATGATAATGAAATAATGGAAATGAATTTGTCATTAAAATTAAATCCTCAGCTTTGCTTTGCTTAGAAAGTGTGTATGTCTAAAATATTAGAGTATATTACTATAAAAATTATAGAACATTATTAAACATTTAAACTAGTATATTTCTAAAATAAATAATAAAAATAGACTTAATTGCCCCCTACTTTATAGGCCAACAAATGAATGTGTAACACCTTTTAAAACTCTGGGCTGATTCTGGTTTATCAAAAAGTATTTTATATAAATTTATGGCATTAGCAGATATTCCAAAGTGAAGCATAACATCAATAGGGAAACAAATGCCTAGGAAGGACCAAGAGGTTAGCTGAATAGTGATGAAGGCAAAGAGAGAGTTGTTTAGAACAAGGATAAAACAAGCAGAGAAAAAGCAGCTCATCACACTGCCTCTATTCTTAATAACATGGTAACTGAAGATACACAAAGCAAAATAAGCCAGACACAGAAAGCCAAGACCATATACGTTCTCTCATATGTGGAAGTTAAGAAATAAAACAAAAAGACAACTAGAACACATAACAGTGACCAACTAGGGAAGGAGCTCCGTGGTGGACCACTTGCCTAGTATGTACAAGCCTAATAGTGATTATTCGAGACTGGGAAAGGATAGTGGATAAAAAAGGAAGCTGGATTTGTTTAATGCATGCTGTATGTATGCATTCAATATCGCACTAAAAGCCATCAGTATGTACAATTAATACAGTTAGTAAAAATAGAAATTGAAAAATGTACAAGTGCTGACAGTAGGATTAGAGATTTTTGTAGCAGGATTAGAGATTTTGTTTTTATTTTTGTTTGTTTTTTTCTGTACTAAGGATTCAATCCAGGACCTTTGCACTGAGCTACACTTCCAGCCTATTTTTTACTTTTCATTTTGAGACAAGTTTTCACTAAATTGCCCAGGTTGGTCTTGAACTTATGACCCACCTGCTTCAGCCTCCTAGAGTTCTAGGATTATAGGCATATAACACCACATGCAGTTTAGTGATTTCTTTTGTTTTATATAAGGTTGCATATTTTAAGCTGGGTGTGGTGGCCCATGCCTGTAATCCCAGAACTTGAGAGGCTGAGGCAGGAGGATTGCCCCAAGTTCAAGGTCAGCCTAAACTCATAGCAAGAGCCTATCTCAACAACCTCACCCCCAAAATGACTGTACATTTTAAAAACATTTATAATTACATCAAATAGACTTCCAGGAAGATGGTGGAGTGGTGAACAGCAGAGAAACAGCCTCTCCAAGATTTCATGTCCAGATGCTGGAATATAGCAACATGAGGAAAAAAGCAGGAAAGTGGGTTTCCAGTACCTAGCAAGGATCTGAAACAAGAATTGAAACCCACGGGGAAAGCAAAGAGAGAGACTTCACAGAAGAAGGAGAGATGGCAAGCAGCACTTTCTTTGAGGCCTGACTGTGTGGGAGGGGCAACATGAACCTGCAGATGCACAGTAAATACTGGCAACCCCAGGGGCCTTCACAGAGAAATGCACCAGTGGAACAGAGCCATGGACAGAGAGGACTGCAGTGCCTGGTGAGTTCTTTGGGTTCAGATGCCCCCAGGTGAGGGCAATTGGCTGGTAGCCATCTTAGAGAGGGCCCAACTGAGCTCGGAGCTCAGAGCAGCTGCAGGCTGGCTCCATCTAGTGGCTCCCAGTGTCAGGGTGAGGCAGAACCAAGTTCAACTTGGCAGGAGGTCAAGGAGCTGAGGTCAAGCCAGCAGAGCCCAGTTCAAGCTGGCAGGAGGCACATGGAGTGTTACAGGCTGAAAATATTGGGTTCCAGCCTCATAGCCAGAAACCACCCTAAACATCAGTGGAACTAAAGGTGCAGCCTTGCTGGGATTATCAACTACCCTGCCATAAATCTACAGCTGGCTTGCTAGGATTAATCAACACAGATCTGGGCTGTCTGCTCACACTGTCTACCAGAGACAGGCTCTGAGGTGGATATTTTTTTTCTATTTTATTCCAATTTTTTGTGTGCTTGTTTGTTCTTGTTTTTATGAGTGTCAACACTGTCTCTCTTTGTTGTTGTGGTTGTTCTGCCTTGTTTGTGTTTTCATTTCTTCCTTCTCTCTTTCCTCTCCTCCCTTCTTCACCAGTTTCCCACAGTTTCCGTAATCTTCTTTCATCTTCTAGCCTTACCTCTAATCACTCCCTCTTCTTCTAGTTCTCTATTTTCCCCGATTCCTTTGAAATTTTCTCCCCTGAGGGTAAAATCACCATATTGAGGGTATATTTACTGTATAAAATTTTCTGGTTTTAGATTTTGTTATATAATCACAAATATAGTTCATACAGTTAAATGTGACAATTTAATAGTTACCACAGTTTGTCATTTTCTAGGCTGTTTGATGCTATTGTTATTAATGATGTTACTACTTTATCCAAGGTGACATAGTGTTCTAATCAGTTGTCCTTGTATGGCAAGACTGAGACTGCCTGAGGGCCATAAAAACTATGGGTTATGATGAGCCTGACACACAAACAGCTTGGGTTATGACCAGAATTTTAGTTTTAATTTATAAAAAAAGTCTTGAGTTACAGCCCGAATGTTGGCCATCTGCACTTCCAGATGATCTCAGATACAGATTTAACCCTTAAAGAGTTCTGGAAGGAACATTACAACATGCTTCCTGAGTGGGGTTAACTGAGAAATCTTGGGCCACTATCTCTCTGAGGACACTGAGATCTGCCTGTATATAGGGGAGAGACTTTGAAAGCTATGCAGAGAAGTCTGAGCCTTCAATTGACCAACTTGAGTTATAGCCAGCCCTCATGAATGAAGTGAGTTCATAAGTGAAGAGTCCACTGTACAAGAAACACATTTAATTCAAACATAAATTCATAGACTGAAAGTCAAAGGATGGAAAACAATACTCCATGCAACAGGAACCTGGAAAAAAACAGGGGCAACTATTCTATTTGCAGGTTAAGTGGATTTCAAGCCAAGACTGATTAAGAGAGACAAAGAAGGTCACTACATCTTTGTAAAGGGAACAATCCAAGAGAAAGAGATAACAATCATAACTATATATGCCCTAAATACCAGTGCAGCCAACTATATAAAACAAATATTAATAGACAAGAAAAATCAAATAACCACTAATACAATTTTAATGGGGGACCTCAATACCCCACTGTAACAAATAGACAAATTAACTAGACAAAAAAAAAAAAATCAACCAACAAATATCACAACTGAACCAAGCTTTTGAACAAATAAATTTACTAGATGTCTATAGAGTATTCCAACCCACAACATCAGAATACACATTCTTCTCAGCTGCACATGGGACGTTCTCCAAAACAGATCACAAGCTAGCTCATACAACATGCTTAAATAAATGCAAAGGAAATGAAATTATCCCATGCATTGCACCATAGTGCAATGAAATTAGAAATCAATAGCAAAAGAAACCGCAAGAACTTCATAAACACATGGAAATTAAATAATATCCTCCTGAATAACCAATGGTTCACAGATAAAACTAAGGAAGAAATTAGTTTCTACAATTAAAATGCCAATACAACATACTGGACCTTATGGGACTCAATGAAAGCAGTCCTATAAGGCAAATTTATAGCAGTAAACATCCATATCAGGAAAACAGAGCAGGTTCAAATAAACAACCTAATATTAAACCTCAAGCTTCTTGAAAAAGAAGAGCAAATCAAGCCCAAAGCTCATATGAGAAAGAAATTACAAAGATCAGAGCAGAAATTAATGCAATTGAAACAAAGAAAACAATACAAAGAATCAATGAATCAAAGAGTTGGTTTTTTTAAAGAATAAATAAAATTGACAAACCCTTAGCCAACTTTATCAAAAAAAGGAAAGACTCAAATCCATCCAATTAGGAATGAAATCGCAACAAATCCTTCAGAAATCCAGAAGATTATTAATACCTATTTCAAGAACCTATATTCAACGGAAAATACAGAAGAATTGGACAGATCCCTAGATACATGAGTTACCAAAGCTGAATCAAGAAGATATAAAAATTTAAAATAAACCACTATCAGTCAAAGAAATTAAAGATGTAATTAAAAGCCTACCAACAAAGAAAAGCCCAGGCCCTGATGTATTCACTGCTGAGTTTTACAAGAAATTCAGAGAAGACCTAATGCTGCTACTCCTCAAACTCTTTAATGAAATTGAAAGGGAAGTAATACTCCCAAATTCATTCTTGAAAAGAAGTATTACTCTGATATCAAAACCAGAAAAATATCTAACCAAAAAGTAGAACTAGAGGCTAATCTCTATAATGAACACAGATGCAAAACTCCTCAATAAGATACTGGCAAACAGAAAGCAGCAAATCATCAAGAAGGTTATATACCATGACCAAGTAGGATTCATCCCAGGGATGCAAGGGTGGTTCAACATGCACAAATCAATAAATGTAGCACACCATATTAACGGAGCCAAGGACAAAAATCATATGATCATCTCAAAAGATGCAGAAAAAGCATTTGTCAAGGTCCAACACCCATTCATAAAAACCCTACAGAAAATTGGAATAAATGGTCTTTATCTCAATCTGATAAAAGACTTGAATGACAAACCAACAGCCAACATCATACTAAATGGGGAAAACCTTAAAACTCTCTCTCTCTAAAATCAGGAACAAGATAAGTATATCCATGTCACCATTCTTAGTCAATATAGTTTTGAAAACATTTGGCCTCAGCAACTAGACAAGAGAAAGAAATACAAGGAATAAGGATAGGAAAGGAAGAAGTTAAATTATTGTTATCTGCAGATGACATGATGCTCTACTTAGAAGACCCAAAAAAATCCACCAAGATTTCATAACCAAATTCAGTAGCATAGCTGGATACAAAGTCAGCACTCAAAAATCAATAGCCTTCCTATACATGAATAAAAAACTCACTGAGAGACAAGTTAAGGAAACAATACCTTTCACAACAGCACCCAAAAAACTTAAATACCTAGGAATCAATCTAACAAAAGAAGTAAAAGACCTTTATATGAAAAACTACAGTACTCTGAAAAAGGAGATGAAAGAAGGTATCAAAAAATGGAAGGATATCCCTTGTTCTTGGGTAGCAAGAACCAATATAGTGAAAATGGCCATACTTCCACAATTGTTATAAAGATTTAATCCAATTCTGATCAAAATTCCAATAGCATATCTCTCAGAATTAGAGAAAGCAATCCTAAAATTTATTTGGAACCAGAAGAGACCTAGAATAGCAAAGGCAATTCTGAGCAACAAAGGCAAGACTGGGACACCACAATCTCTGACTTTAAATTATACTACAAAACTACTATGATTAAAACAGCATGGTACTGCCAAAAACAAAACAGACCTGAGGATCAATGAAATGATTAAAAGATGCAAAAACAATTTCAGACACACTCAGCCACCTTATGTTTGACAAAGGAGCCAAATACCTTCACTGGAAGAAAGATAACCTCTTTAATAAACAGTTCTGGAAAAACTGGCTTTCTACATGCTGAAGATCAAAACTAGACCTGTCCCTTTCACCATGCACTAAGCTAAAATCAAAATGGATCAAAGATCTAAATATTAAAACGGAAACAATCTGCTGGAAGACAGAATAGGTAGAACTCTCAAAGACATTGGTGTAGCCAAAGACTTTATGAACAAAACCCTGATTGCACAGGAACTATCATTACAAAGAATCAACAACTGGAATCTCATCTTATTAAAAAGCTTTTGCACAGCAAGAGAAACCACCAACAGAGTAAAGAGACAACCCCAGTGTGGGAAAAACTTCTCCCAACTGTTCTTCAAACAAAAGACTAACATGTAGAATATATAAAGAACTCAAGAAAATCAGACCCCCAAATATAAAGACCCAATCCAAAAATGGGTGCCTGAAATGAACAGGCACTTCTCAGATGAAGAGGTAGAAACAGCAAATAAATATATGAAAAATGTTCAACATCACTCATTAGAGAGATGCAAATTAAAACAAGGCTGAGATTCCATCTCACTCCAGATAACCACCAATAACAAATGCTGGCAAGGCTGGGGGGGAAAAGGAACCCTTCTCCACTGTTAGTAGGAGTATAGACTGGTACAACCACTGGTGTGGAGATTCCTCAAAAATCTAAAACTAGAGGTTCCATTTGACCCAACTATTACCCTTCTTGGTATCTTCCCAAAGAATTAAATCCATCCTACCACAGTGCTATATGCACACCCATGCTTATAGCAGCACAATTTGTAATAGCTAAATCTTGGAAACAGTCCAAATGCCCATCAATCAATGAATGGATAAAGAAGACATGTTTTGTTTTTGTTTTTGTTTTTTTTGTACCGGGGATCGAACTTGGGTCCTTGCACTTGCGCAGCAGGTGGCAGAACCACAGAGCTAAATCCCCGGCCCCAACATGTTTTTTTTTTTTACACAATGGAGTACTACTCTGACACAAAGAAGGATGAGCTTGAGATATTTATAGCTACATGGATGCACCTTGAGACCATACTCTTAAGTGAAATAAATTAGACACACATGTGTACTGCATTGTTTCTCTGATGTGAGAATCCGAAAGTGGAAATAAAGACTAAAATGTATAATAGATATTGAGAAATGGGAAGAAAATGTTCATATGAGAAGGGAAACAAAGGACGGGGGGAAGGAGAAAGGAAAGGAAGGACAAGAAAAAAAGAAAATAGAGGCAAAAAATGGAAACAAAACTTTTGCCTATAAGGAGGGGAAGAGGAGTGGGGGCGGGGAATCGGAAAAAAAGAAGAATCAAGAAATATTATGTACAGGAACAAACTCCCTACGATGAATGTTATTATGTATATCTAAAATGTACCAATAAAAATTTAAAAAATAATTACATCAAATAAAAATAATGTGGCAATGTGAATAAAATAACACAGCAACTGATATAAGCACTTTCTAGGAGCTATTCATTTGGTGCATACTGACCTGCTCAACACTCAGAATGACCAGGTGAAGCAGGACTATTACTTGCTTTTATACAGAGAAAACTTAGACACTGAAAATTTACGTTTTGTCTAAAGTTTCACAGTACCAGGATTCAAATCTTGATTCTTGGTTTCAAACCCTATACTCTATACAACCAATCCACACTGCCTCCTCTATCAATAAGTTAAAACTGTCCTGGGGCCAAGGATTTAGCTCAGTGGTTCCAGTGCCTGCCTCACAAGTGCAAGGATCCAAGTTCGATCCCCGGTACCAAAAAAAAAAAACAAAAAAAAACTGTCCTTTCTTCCACTACGTATCATATTTCGCCTGTATTTAGAGTGGTGCACACCACCTAGAGCAAGAATACTGCTTTCTTCATCAGATTACACTCATACCTATCTCAAGAGGGCCATGAGACACCCAAGAGCTTTGTTTCCTGCTTAGGTAAACTGAGACACTTATCATACAGATGTCCCCGAAGCCTACTGAGATGCAACTGGGAGAGAATCTAGGAGGGTCAGGAAAGAGCTGGAACTGAAGTTGGATAAAATCACGGACTCAAATAGTGCATTCTTGTCTATATTCTCATGCAAAATGCAGTGTCAGGCATCCAGTTACCCTGTACAAGCCCTTAAAAACAGGAACTGTACCTTACTAAAACTCATCTTCATATCTAGCTGGTTCCTAGCTATGCTTTGGGTGTAATTATGAGTTTTATAAATGTAGAACTTCACGGAACCCAACAAAAACCTTAAACTCCTTGGCCATCATAAACAAATGTTATATATGAACATCTTTTCCTTTCAAAATTGGACATTATTCATATTTAACACTTCTCATCACCTGTAGCCGTGTGTGATTGTGACACAGGATAGATTCTTTCCATTCTAAGAAAAGGATGCAGACGCTTTTCCCGCTGCAGGGGAAAGATCACTTTGGTAATAGCATTTGTGATTCTTCTCCATTCTAGTATCAAGCCTGGTAAAGGATGCAATGCCTTTAATTTATTTAAAACATCCTGCCAAAGAAATATAATAAAATAAGATTGGACTATCCAAATTCTGTGGCAAACTAGAATCTTTTAGGTAAAAAATACAGTCTCAAAATTAAATTTGATAATTGCTATACCCACAAATCAAAATCACTATTTAGGTTTTTTAGAAATTAACATAAAAGTATGATTGGTACAGTTTATGAAATGCAAATGTGGTGATGCTGAGTACTATCGATTCAGAACCAGCTTTTTAAAATCAACGACACAATAGTTTAATGAAATAACTGTCTCCTGCACCCTATCAAGAATTTACATCATCTCTTTTCTTTACGCATTTCCTCCTCCACTCCTTTTCATGATTACAAGTATTTCCTTCTTGCCCTGGTACTTACATGGTTCCATATTGAAGAAATTAGGAGACACTTGTCTTTAGAAATTTCACATTTCTATGCTATGGAGTTTTAAGGAACCATTATGGAATAGGAACTAGTAGGGTGAAAGAGTCAGAGAGACCGAGGAAAAGCTGAGCTGGAGAACAGGGCTGGGGAAACTCTCCAGGGGAAGATAAGTTACAGCTCATGGTTTAAGGATCAAAATTCTACAGAAGAGCAGCTCTCTACTGTTGATGTGGCTACATTTTGTTTCCTTATTTTTCTATTGAAACTTCAATAAAAATGAGAAATTAAGCTCCATCTTCTCTCCGACTACTGCATACTGTTTTCATGGATTGTCAATAGCAAATTTCCTTTGAAAATAGATTAGATTCTTGTTTTGTTTTGTTTTTTTGGTACTGGGGATCGAACTCGGGACCTTGCGCTTGCAAGGCAGGCACCAGAACCACTGAGCTAAATCCCCAGCCCCAGATTAGATTATTAATAAATTCATGGAAAATTTATTATTTTCCCCGGAACTGAAAAAAAAGTATTCTTTCCTCTATACCATTCTCCATATCCATGTAACTATACAAATTGTATTATACTAGAAGATCAGAAGTAGTGGTTGGCAATTAAATAATGTTTATAGGTGTGAGTACATAAGACTTTATACTGTTTTACTGATAAGAAAAACACAACTGCTGGCTCAGATTATGGTCCTGATTTTTCACGCCAAAATTTTGTGGGCTTCTGAACCACAAACCATTTTGTCTGCTTGTAAATGAATAAGTTGACATGGTGGGCTATGTCAGATCTTGATTTCATTGGCATTCTTTTGAGACATTAAAATGCTAAATGTACTTAAGATTTTGCCCTGTAACTGCCCCCAAAAGCACCTTGCTAGTGCTGAATCGTCTCCCCAGCCTCTGCTTGTGCATCTGTTCATTCCCTCTTCTGGTAGAACCTAAGGTTTTCTTGCTACCTTGGACTTTCATGTCTCCATCTGGTGGCAACTTCAATTCCAAAAACAGAACCTGCAAGAAATTAATGCTTCTTTATTCAAGAATCAAATTGCAAGTACCATCATTTAGAAAATATTTTTTAAAAGTTATTTGAAGAAACTATCTCTACAGTTTAACATAATATTTCTTTGGCCAATTTGAAATTATTAGTCTCAATAAATGATGGCAATGAAAACATACGTGTCAGGTTAAGCTATCCCTACCCTAAATTGGGCACTATTAGATAATACTAACCGCTTTTCAACAAGAACATGAATGTGTATACACTGTGCTGAGCAACTGGCAAATAAGTTACTGACATTGAGACTTGAGGATGCTCTGAGGATTATGTGCCCTCCTCAATGCCTCTTAAAATGATAAGCAGCATGGCTGCTCAAACATTTAGCTCCCCATCGAAGGTCAACACAGGTGTGTCCACCCTGTGATTACAAAATCACATGACACCATAAGGGAGAGTCTAAAAGCTCTCATGTTCCCCTACCACAATGCTGAACATAGAAGTCCATAGGCACAGAAAGTTAGGAGGAGGTGCCAATCCATTGTGGCCATAATGAAGGTTAGAGAGTGGCAGGTAAGCATGCACCGAAGAAGCCAGGCCTCCATAGGGGGTCAATCAGACTCTGGGGCAGAGAGAAGATCCCATGTGAACCTAATCCTAAGGCAAATTAGGGGGGTCACACCCCAGGCATTTCAGAACATTATTTACTATGCCTATTCTTTCAATTATAGACCCTGAATAGGTTTTAATGAACCTTGAATTATTTCCCAAGTATTAATTCTGAAAATTAATATCATTTGCATGATTACAAGAATTTTTTTTCCCACAAGGTGGACCGGAGCACAGGCAAAGCTAAGCCTGTGCCTCCTCAGGATGGTAGTGATGACAGAAAGATCTGATTCCAGTTTATAGTAGTGGTGGCAACAACCACGGTCTTGGGAGTGAAAGATATTACACATTAAGAATTACTATGGAGGGCCGGGGATTTAGCTCAGTGGTTCCAGCACCTGCTTCGCAAGCGCAAGGGCCCGAGTTCGATTCCCGGTACCAAAAAAAAAAAAAAAAGAATTACTATGGATATTGGTAAATATTTAGCCCTAGAATTGTGTTATATAAATATGAATACACGCACACACAGGGATTAGCGCTGGCACATGTAACAAATAAAATTGCAGGATGCCTAGTTATGTTTTAAATAGCATGAGGCATACTTACACTGAAGTATTATTTGTTGTTTATCTGAAATTGAAATGTCAGGAAATCTTAGCATAGATATCAAAGGTGTATGAATGGCAGGATAGAAGGAAAAAATGAAATAATTGACTAGGGAAAATGGAACAATATTAAAGTAATAATAAAGCAATAATTCCAAGAAGGGAGACTTACGAGTAAGACAACACAAACATCTCAAGTTACTATTTAGAAGACTTTTTAAATATACAAAAAGGCCTTAGGGACTCCATAAGTTTCCTAGGCTGGGCTTGAACTTGCAATTCTCCTATCGCAGACTCCCAGAGTTTATTCAGAACTTTTAGGTCTTGATGTTAAAATGGAAGTTACCTGGAGAGGTAATTTCAATATAAAATTTTTATTTTTTTAAAGAACAAGTTTTCTACAGAATTACGTATACAAAATATCTCTCCAAGTAACTTTCATTTTAACATGAAGACCTAAGAAGAAGCTAGAAACATCAAAGGCCACTTGCTTTAGCCTAGAGTTTGGTCCGGCCTGTGGTTCATGGAATCACAAGGGCACAAATTCCAGTGCTGGGCTAACCTTGCTTGTGCTGAAACCCAGAGATTCTGTATTTTTGATGTTTCCTATGTACATTCATGTGCAATCTGCTAAATGTTCACTTGAAGCCTTCTGGGCTAAAAATTTCAAAAGAGAATACACTGAGCTGGGCATGGTAATGCATACTTGTAATCCCAGCACTTGGAAGGCTGAGACAGGAGGACTGCCATGAGTTCAAGGCCAGCCTGAGATACATAGTAAGTTCAAGGCCAGCCTGAACTACATATTGCGACCCTGTCTCAGAAAAAAAAAAAAAAAATACACATACAGCATTACTAAATTCCACTCAACTCATCAATATACCACATGATTAAAGGAAATAAGGTTCATTGTTTTCAACAAAAAATGTAACTATAGTTTAAAAATGGGCATGTCCTGTGTACTTACTAAGTGACAGACTCTATTCTATGCATTTTACATTTCTCATTCACACCTCAAACAACCCTATGAGGTATTTCTATTGTAAACATCACTTTACTGATAAAGAAACTAAGTCACAAAGTGTTGCTGCACTGGCCCGAAGTCATGACCTGGATCCTAAGTGGAGGAGGCAGGACCAATACCACTCAGACCTGCTTGGAACACTGTGACCCTTCCCACAGGCCACGGCACTGACTCAGCTGGAAGACAAGGAGCAAAGACGCTAGCAAGTGCACCTGACACCTTTCTAAAACCACCCACCCGCCCTCTGCAGGAAAGAGTAGATGAGAGAAAAGACTGCAGTACCAACCCGTGAAAATAAAATAAGGATATATGTTGTCGAGGTTTATATAGGTGACAGAAAATTAGGTTTAAAAAAGGAGTCACAAATACTCAGTTTTTGTTTGCACCTCAGAAAAATATCGAATTTCCTACCCTGAACAAAGATGTTGGCTGGGGCCAGGGAGGGGTGATTTGTGAAAGGACTAATTGTATGGAAGCACAGCTACCTTGTCATGGGACTGCAACTAATTATTTGTTCAACAAAGCGATGAGCCATAAATGTATAGTGAATGTTTAAGTATAAGAACTATTATGGTAAAAGAAAAATTGCCACTAATCTCCCTCAAAAACTCCTTCTTGCTTTGAACACACCCATTGGTCTATACACTTTTTTATTCAGTCTTAAATAAATTTTTATTCATTCATGTTTGCAGTACATGATTACATTCACCATGGGAAGTTGGTACATGTACATAACACATCTTAATTGTTTTTGTTTCCTCTTCTCTTCCCTGTCCTCCATCTCTTGGTGCTCTTCCCACCTGCAAAAGATCTATCTCCCTGATTCCTGTTTTCAATGTTTTGTTTTGCTCTTTATTTATACTTTGGGTTTCTCATATAAGAGAAACTATGCGATATTAAAGATTGTGTCAGAATTATTTCACTTTACATTATCATATCAAGGTGGATCCATTTTCCTAAAATGAATCAAATTTATTCTTCCTTGTGGCAGAGTAGTACTCCATTCTGTATAAATACATTTTCTTTATCCATTCATCTGTTTATAAACATAGGCTGCTTCCAAGATTTTGCTATTAGTTGTGCTGCTATAAACTTAGGTATGCATGTACCACTGTAATATGTCTTTTACTCTTTGGGGAGGATGCCTAGAAGGGTGAAACCTAGGTCAAAAGGAATTTCTATTTTCACTTTTTGAGAAATTGCCACATTCCCACCAACAACGTACAAATTCCCATTTTTCCCCATGGCCTCCCCAGCATTTATTTGATTTCTTGATGATAGCCATGAAACTCATGAAGTCTCAAGAGTTGTTTTAATTTCCATTTCTCTAGTGGCTAAAGGTGTTTAGCCTTTATTTATTGACCATTTGTACTTCTTCCAAAAAATGTCTATTCATTTCAGGTGTCCATTTCTTGAAAGGTCTTTTTGGGGGGTGGGCCTAATTTTTTTGAGTTCTTTATATATTCTAGATATTAGTATTCTGTCCAAGGAGTAGCTAGCACAAATTTTTTTCTCATCCTGTGTCTCTTCACTGTTATTTCCTTTAGTATTTCTAATTTGATCCCATTTATTCTTGACATTATTTCTTGTACAAATAGGATTCTGCTCAGAAAGTCCTTGCCTTTGTCTTCAAGAGTTTCATCTATTTATCTTCCAGCAGATTAAGTGTTTCTGTTTTAATACCTAGATCTTTGATCTATTTTTAGTTTAGTGTATGGTGAGAGATATGGGTCCAGTTTCAATCCTCTGCATATGTATAGCCAGTTTTCCCAGCACCATTTGTTAAAGAGGCCATCTTTCCTCCAACATATGTTTTTGTCCCCTCTGTCAAAGATCAGATAGCTGAATGTGTCTAGGGTTTTTTCTGCATTCTCTACTCTATTTTGTTGGCATTTTTTGTGCTAGTACCATGCTGTTTTATCACTGTAGCTTTGTGATATAATGTGAAATATAGGATTGTGGTGCCTCCTAATTTGTTCCATTATCCAGGATTGCTTTTGCTATTCTGGATCTCTTCTGGTTTGATATGATTGTTTTCTCCTGTTCTGTGAGGAATACTGCTGGTATTTTGATTGCAATTGCACTAAATCTATATATCAGTTTGGCTTCTATGGCCATTTTTACAATACTTGTTATGGCTATCCAGGAACATTTTCTGATGTCTTCTTCAAGCTCCTTTTCCAGATTATTATACTTTTTATGATAGAGGTCTTTCACTTCTTTTGTTAATTACAAAGTATTTAATTTTTCTTGAAGCTATTTTGAGTGGTATTGTTTTCCTAATTTCTTCTTCAACAGGTTCATTATTGATGTACAGAAACGCTATTGTGTTAGTTTTGTGTCCTACTGCCCTGCTGAATTTTCTCATTAGTTCTAGGAGGCCTCTGGTTGAACTTTTTAGGTCTTCCATGCAGAGGATCATGTCATCTGGGTATAAGGAGAGTTTGACTTCTTCATTTCCTGTATGTATTCCTATTATTTCTTCCTCTTGCCTGACTGCTCTGGCTAAAGTTTCAAGAACTGTATTGAACAGGAGTGGTAACAGGGGACATCTTTGTCTTGTTCCTGATTTTAGGGGGAAAACTTTGTTTTCCCATTTAATATGATGTTGGAAGTAGGTTTTTAACAAATCTGGGATGAATCCTACTTGGTCATGATATATGATCTTTTTGATGATTTGTTGAATTCTGTTTGCCAGTATCTTATTGAGGATGTTTATATATATGTTTGTTAAAGAGACTGGCTTGTAGTTTTCTTTTTCAGTTGAGTCCTTATACAGTTTTGGAATCAAGGTAATACTAGCTTCCAGGAGTGAGTTTGGCAGTACTCCTTCCCTTTCATTTTGACTAAAGAATTTAAGGAGTACTGACATTACATCTTCTCCGAAATTCTTATATAATTCTGCAGTGAATCTATCAGGTCCTAGGTTTTTCTTAGTTGGTAGGTTTTTTATTACTGCCTCAGTTTCATTTCTCATTATTGGATTATTTGGGGAGTTTTAAATCTCCTTGGTTCAATTTTATCAGTTCATATATATCTAGGAATCTGTCCATTTCTTCTGCATTCCGCAATTTACTAGAGTATAGGTTTTTGAGGAGTTACTACTAATAATCTTTTCGATTTCAGCAGTGTCCATTGTGATTTCTTTTTTTTGTGATTTCTAATTGATTTGGGTATTTTCTGTCCTTCTTTATGTAAGATTGGCCAAGGATTTGTCTATTTTGTTTGTTCTTTCAAAGAACCAGCTCTTTGATTCTTTGTATTTATCATTTCCTTCCTTGTACTAGCTTTGGAGTTGGATTGTTCTTGTTTTGCTAAGTCCATGAGGTATATCATTAGGTTAGTAATTTATTTGGCTCTTTTTCTGATGCAGGCATTCAGATATAAACTTCTGTCTTAGGACTGCTTTCAACAAGTTCTAGCCACCTGCCTCGCAAGTGCAAGGTCCCAAGTTTGATCCCCGGTACAAAAAAAAAACAAGTTCTAGACATTCTCTTTTGTGTCTTACATGGTGTAATCAAAAATATGGTGAATGCTGTTGCTAAATGCTATGCAATGAAAAAGCAGGTTCATAAAAACATTATAGGATGTTCTCATCTACCTTATTCACCAGTATGGTACCAAGTGACTTCTAGCTTTTCCCCAAAGTCAAAATGACCATGAGAGGTAAAAATTTTGAATTGAAGCAGCTACAAAATCACAAGTAAAAACACAAAAGAGGACTTCCATACCTGCTTCAGAAAGTGGCAAGAATGAAGGGATAAGTGTGTATGAAATGAAGGAGAGTATTTGAGGGAGTTTGATGGCAATGTGTCTTTTACAGTAATAATTTTTTTTTTAATTTCACTGTATTTTTCAATCAAACCTCATGTAGTAAGCCTCTCCGCTGACCTAGGCAAATCTTCCTCTGGAGCATGAACTTGAGAAGTTTTCTTTTCTACCTTCCTATCTCATAAATACAAATATAACTTAATAATTAGCTGCTAGAATACTCTATCCCCATTCTAGTTAACTTTTACTTTACTCATTTTTGGTGTTTAGGTAAACACACTTAGGAAACACACACACAATTTTAACTCAAAAAATTATTGTCTAACTTTCCTATCTACACAATACCACCTCTGCAATGTCATCTGCACTGGTGAAGGAAAAGCTGTGGCCGGCTAGTTGATAGGCCTGCATCTCGATTGCATCCAGTTTGGCTTGCATGATGTGTTTCTGGCTTTCACACTCTGCAGTACTAAAGCCAATTCCATTTAGTTCTAGCAAGGCCAAGCAGTACTGAGAAGGCATTTCCACTTTGTAGAAAATATCTGAAAGAAAACAACAACAATAAAATGTTAGTTCACCGCATGACCTAATTGCTCTGGGACAATCCAGAGATGCTTCCCAAGCTGTCCTTCAGGATCCAGTCTCCTGAGAAGATACTCAAAGCAGAAAGGAAAGGTGTCAAGGCCAGGTCACTTAAGAACTACACTACTGTGCTTGTCTATAGAGTAGAAGAGCTGGCAATCTTGTGAAGAGTCTGGATTATAAGATATTACTTTTCTTCCAAGATCATGTTTCTGCTTCTTCTCTCAGAAGGAGCAAGGTAGCCCACCTTATTTGCTGAGCAAACTACAAACAGTTAATTCTCTTAAATTATTTCCAATATTTCTGATCCTATAGTATACATGTTTGAATGAAGAACCAAATATGGATGTTTTATATTTTCCAGTGCTCTTACCAAAGAGTAAAGAAATTCCCAAAATAAAAATCAATATTTTTATATTTGATGATATTTCTCAACAGAGCAGTTTCCCAGTGCCTTCACTGGAATATTTTGTTTGTTTGTTTGTTTTGGTACCGGGATCAAACTTGGGTCCTTGCGCTTGACCACTGAGCTAAATCCCCAGTCCCCTTCACTGGAAGATTAATTCCAAAGATGCTTTATAAAAAGAATGGAATTGAGAGGCACTGCATGAGTATCAACATCTATATACTGTTTTTTGATATTTATAATGACTATTAGTATATTAAAGGCTCAGAGAAGACTTGAAAACTACTTTAACTAAAAGTTCCAAAACTATCCATAAAACCCTTTAGTACAGAACTTGTTGATGGCCTGAAAAGTAAACATCCATAGAATGTACTATGGGAAATATTGTCTTTAATCATTAAGAAAAAAATCTATACCAAAGACTTCAGCTTCCAATAGAATGAGTCATCAAGACTTGGAGCAACTCTGGTCTGTCCTGCCCAGCCCTTCACATACACATTTGTTGAGTCATTGCTGGCTTAATCAGCAGGAGAGATCTCCAGACACACCCATAACTATCATCAAAGGCAAAAAAAGAAATGACAGATACTGACCTCTACTACTAGGCAATCAGAGACTGGCTTTAGAGGCCCAGAGCCAGAGCAGACATTCATGTCTTGTAGGATGAGTAAAATAAAGAAGTTCAGGCTGTACAGAAGCAGTCAGAGAAGCACAGAGTAAGAGTGACAGGAAGCTAGCCTGGATCCATAGGCAGCAGGAAGGAGCAGGGCAGTAATGATCAAAGGTTAAGGAGACACAGATCTCTGAAATAACAACAGGAGAAAGGACTGAGTCCTCAGCTCCAGTTCTGAAACAAAACGCTCAGAAAAGGCTAATATGGTACTTGGATGTGTTATAACTTGGTAACCAGCAGAGGCAGGAGCAAAACCTTTCTAGAGAAAGACTTCCCTCAAATTAGTCCTGCAAGGCTCCACTGATTAAATCCTGTACAAATCCACAAAAATACAAAATATACAAGTCAGTAGAGAAGTATGAATGGAGCACAGAAGAAACAATCAACAACAGATTTAGATCCTGAGAACTGCAAATATGTATACCTTAGAATAAAGCACAGCTATGAATAAACCATTTACAAATATAAGTGAACAGAAACAAAGTAAAACAGTAGGAAAATAGAGTACAGTGAATAAATGCACACTAATAATCAAAATTATTGCCAAATTTGTAAAAAATGGTAAGTTTAAAAAATAAATATGCTATATTTTGCAAGACATATAAAGCCCTAGGAAGGTTAAATGGCATATAAAAAAAGATACGTGAGACAACTAATAACCAAAAGAAAGCCACTGTTGCCACATTTGTGTGGGACTGCATAACCTTTGTTCCTTTTTCTCCAGCCCCATTGTGATTAAAATGTGAGTTAATGGATGGAGATGCTTGTTAGTCTAGGGACGCTAGATAGGGATCTGTAACGACCTAGAGTCCCAGAGTAAACTACTCAACTCTTTGTTTACCCGAAACCGATATTCCAGGCACCACAATTGTTAGAACTAGCTGCAGACGTCTGCTGACCATCAATATGTGACAGTCGACCACTAACCTTTGTCCCCTTTTCTTTAATATGTTAACTTCCCCCTCAACCCCCTATAAAAACAGCCTCGGATTCTGAGCCAGTTGCCTCTCTAAGCTATTTTGCTTTGGGAGTGCTGTCTGGCCAGACTAATAAAGGTCTGTTTTCCAACTTGTCCGGTGTGTTCCTTCCCAGGTGTTCTTCCCTGTAGTCAGCTCCTTGGAGCGTTTGGTAAGGCTCTTGGTCTTACATTCTGAAGGCACCGCTGGGATTCCTGGGTGTGCTTCACTAGTCAACTCCTCGGAGCGTTTGGTAAGGCCCTCGGTCTTACATTTGTATCAGAAAATAGACTAAAAATAAAAATCATTATTTAGTGATAGAGATGGCCACAACATGACCAGGAAAATAAATCTATTTAAAACATGTACATAGGGGCCGGGGATTTAGTTCAGTGGTGCCGCCACCTGCCTCGCAAGCAAAAGGTCCCAAATTTGATCCCTGGTACCAAAAAAAAAAAAAAAAAATGTACGTAGCTAAAAAATGGTCTCAAAATATATAAAGTTAAAATTGACTGAACTACAGGGAAAGTTAGATATAGAAGGTTTAAACAACAGTCTTAACAGGCAATAATATATTCTGCACCCAGAGTTGAAGTAGTTTCTTTCTGTACGTATAGAACATTTTCACAACAGTTTAGAATGTAGGTCACAAAGAAATTCTTCAAACATTTCAAAAAATGGGTAGTATACAACCCTATATCCTAACCACAACACAATTACAGTAAATTGAAGACAATACAAAATAGTTTCCATCTATTTGAAAAGTAAAAAGCATTTTCTAGATAATTCTGTCACATGTCCAAAAACATCATAACAGAAACTTGAAATATTTAGAATGTAATGATGAAAACATTATACATCAGGACTTGTAAGACACAATGAAAGTAGTGCTTTCAGGGAAATTCATAATCTTAACTACTTAAATTAGGAAAGAAAAGAACAGATAGGAATTTCAGGTCAAACTTGAAATTAAGATTGCAAAATAAAGTCAAGTGAACTAGAAGAAAAGAATATATGTATATGAAATCAAGGGAAAAAACAAAAACAGTAAGAAATATCAAAGGCAAATTCTAGTTCTTTGAAAAGACTGAAAAAGTAGAAACAATTCTAGTGAAATTAAATAATAAATAATATGAAAGAAAAAATAAAGTGGAGATAGAAAAAAATATATAATTAATAAAAGATGCAATACCAATATTTTTATGCCAAAAAATTAGAAAATTTAAATAATTCTTAAAATATATGTAGCTCACCAAAATATAACAAAAGATAAATAATCCTACAGTTACTTATTTTAAAAAATCGAAGTTGTACTTAGTATCTTTCCACAAAGAAACAGTTTATAGGCAAATTCTACCAAAATTTCAATGACCAAATAATTTCAATGAAAGATAAACTCCTCCAGAATAAAAAAAATACTATTATATTCACATTGCATGAAACTAGAATAGCTATGTTACCCAAAACAAAGATAGCAAAAGAAAGGAAAATTATAATCATTTTACAAACAATGAATTGGCAAAGCTGAGACAATATGAATCTGCATATCACTATTACACTTTGCTACTTAGAAAATAGTTATACAACCACTCCAGATCCCAGGCTAGCATAATCTTGAAATGGGGACTATTCCTGTGCCAAGACAGAGCAATGCCACACTCAAGAGAAACTAGTTCACAAATCCCAGGAGACATACACACATTCAAGAATATTCATATAGAACTATTATATAGAAAACAGTAGCTTGCAGAGGAATCAAAGTGAAAGGATGTTATCCGGGAACTTCCTGTTATCCAGGAAGGAACTGACAAAAGAAGGGGAAAAACCGGATTAAATGACACAAAAGAAATAGAAAACATTTCAGAAGAGAGAAGGGACCTGTCACAGTGTGTGACCATGGCAGTGATGAATGATTCTTTGGAGACAAGACTTAGTTCAATCACCAAGAGGGCCAGAGGGGCTATTCAACCGAGGGGACCCAGAGTTAGGGAGACTCCCAGGAGTAGCACCAAAGCCAAAAGCTCTTAGGCTTTTATTTAGAATATCAACATAAGAAAATAAAAGAGAAGAAAAGCAGTTTGGGCAAGAAGCTTTTCCAAGGCTAGGCAATTTTCTTGGGGAAAGAAGGACAACAGCCAGACATAACACACCTCTCTAATCTAAACTTACTTGTTTAACTGTTGTTCCTTGGCCAAGTCCCCCACAGGACCCTCTGCAAGCTGTGCAGGGCACAGAGCAACTGGCCAGCCTTCATCTGGGAGACAAAGTGAAACTAAAAACTTTTCACTCTTGGAGAACGTACTGAGACAGAGAAAATCAGCGGCAGTTGGAACCTGCAAGGAAGATGTGGGATACTGCTTCCAGAGTGGCTTCCACAGTCAACTGTTGGTGAGTTACCTCAGTCCAGTGCCTGCCACCACAATTGTGGAACAGAACTGGCAGAGACACCATTGCAGGGAAGAGCTCAGTGTTTGAACCTGGTCCCAGAGCAGTCCATTGGCTCCAAGCCACAATCCATACTGTCAAGTTCCCAGCCATGGGAGAGAGGAGCAGTTGGAGAGCAGGCTGGAGTCCCAGATCCTGCAGTGGGAAGCCAGGTTCAGCCTGAGATACACAGGATTGGAACCCCTCATTGTCGCTGTGTTCCCACTGTATGCAGATGTCTGCACCCAGCACTGTTCTGGAGGCAGACTGCCCTTTAGACTTCCAGCAGGAGCAGGGACATGTCTTGACTTGAGCTCTGCTCCTTATTCCTGGGCTGTGGAAAAGAACCATGCATCTAAAACAATAGAAAACTTTCATTTTTTAAAAAAATTTTTTGCTGATTATCTCTTTCTTTTCATTCTCCCCCTTGTTCCATCATTTCCCCTTTTTCTTTTATGCATGTGTATTTGTGTATGTGTGCACACAAACATGAGTGTGTGTGTGTGTGTGTGTGTTTCTCTTTCTCTTGCCTTTTTCTTCCAATATAGTTTATAGAGGGTAAGGGAATTCTCCCTTGTCCCTTTTTGTTCCTTCTACTTTTACCCGTATCTTTTCACCTGACTTCTTTCTCCAGTTTCTTATCCTTTCTTGTTTTTCTTTTCTTTCTTCTCCCCCTTTTGTCTCTCTTTAACTTTTTCTGTAATATTTGTATTAGTCATAGAATCGTTTCTCATCTCCATTTCTCACTACCAATTTTGTACCCACTTTTCCCTGTTATCCCCATCTAAATATATAACATACCTCTACCACCATGAGGATCTTTCTTTCACCTCCCTCCTATTTCCTCCTTCCCATTCTTTCCTTTACTCACCTCTGTCATTACCTGATCCCCAACACCCTGGGCTTTAGATAACTGATTCTATAAAATTACTGTTGAATGCTTTTTAAATTTGTTTATCATTAGAGGACACATAGCTATTGCATTCAGTGTATATTAGCTGTGGATCAATACATGGGCTGTTATGCTGACATGGATTTCTTCTCTAGGCTAAAGGGAGATCCAAAACTGGGTCTCATAGTATGTTCTCAACTTGCCCTGATAGACAGCATTGTAACTGATTAGCTTGTTACTACCATAGCTGATTTGATTGCATAGGAATACTCCTGACTCAGTGGACAACTTTGTCCCAGTGAATCTGTCTGCTGATTCCTCCATCACACCAAAGAAAAGGGACAGGAAGAGTTCCTAATCCAAGGACTTGGAGTGGATCAGAATCAGAAAGAATGATTGCAATCGGCAGACATACAGGATAAAGAAAATGTGGTAAATATACATAATGGAATACTACTACTATAAAGAATGACAAATTTGAGACATGTGTAGGAAAATGGATGCACCTGAAAAATATAATGTTGAGTGAAATAAACCAGGCACACAAACTTAAATACCATATAGTATGTCTCAACTGAGTGAGGCAAAGTACTAAGAGGATAAGAAAAGATTGATAGAAGGGGACAAGGAGATGGATCTCTAGGGAAGTAAGTGGCAGAGAACAAGGAAAAGGGCTGAGGAGAGGATGGGGAAATAAGTAGAATAAAGATACTCCATGTACAGGAACCTAATAACCTCAATGAGTGTAAACATTATATGCCATAACATGAGCTAAGATTAATAATATCAATAAGACTGAATATCAGGATGAGGGGAATAGAGGAGGGGGGAAGGAAGGGGAAGGGGATTAAAAGAAAGAAGCTGTAGTATATATGTAGTACATACATGTATCCACTCCCCCAAGATGACTATAAACTGCATGTAATGCATACATGTACTAATGAAATTTTTAAAAGTTAAAAAAAAAAAATAGCTGGCCATGATAACACACACCTGAATCCCGGCACTTGGGAGGGTGAAGCAGGAAGATCACCATGAGTTTGATGCCAGCCTGGTCTACAGAGTGAGTTCAAGACAAGCCTGAGCTACATAGTGAGACCCTGTCTCAAAAAACAAATGAACAAACTGTAACATATCTTGGGCTGAACCTTGCCAAGAAGTACAATAAACTTGAAAATTTTTTTTAAATAAACAAAACTTGTACTGTAAACATGTACCAATAAAAATTTTAAAAAATATGCTTATAAAATCCTACGTAAAATATTAT
>NW_004624731.1:26717132-26734445 GCF_000247695.1 Heterocephalus glaber | reverse complement strand
ATTTAAAAAAAACAAGGGAATGATATAAAACTTGGGATATTCAAGAAAGGAAGAACAAGACAGTGCAATTTAATGTTGAGTTCACAGGTATTCATTATATTATTAAAATAATAATAGGTCCACATGTGAACTGATAATAATATACATGAAAGAACATGATTATTACAGATATGTAGGGCTCACATTCTTTAAAAAGAAGAGAAACCAACTTCATACTTAAAATTTTTTCTCATATATGTTCAAACGGTACGACCTAACTGATTCCTATAGATATTTTGTCCTAGGTCACATTACACAAAGACACATTATCTTCTTAATATATATTCACATCCAAACAAAACAGCTCTCTGAGAAAGTCAGCTCTCAGAACATCACTACCCACAAGACAAGAGTATGAAAAAAGAAAAAGATCTAGAGATCCATTAAAATAAACATGCAAATTCTGAAAAAATTATTTCCAAACACAATTTATAGTTTTCCACATTCTCTGCAGAAAACTTTTTCTCAATGTACTTCAATTCTATTAATTTTATGATTAAGAAAACATTAACACTGTGTAAAAACGCATTTAACATTTCCTAGTCACCTATTTCTAAGTTTGCAGAAAGAAGGTGCTTTTGAAGCACATTAAAATGATGAAAGTTACAATAATGAATCTTGACATTTCTTGTGTGTTTCTGGAAATGAAAACTACAATCCCCCATTTTTATAGATAAAAACCTGTCTTTAAGTTTGGATTAGTGTTTATAAAGCTTGTAACTCTGATAAGGGTAACAAACATCCGAAAAAAAAGGCACAGACCAATTCCTATCAACATCTTTAGCAGTTCGTGTCTGAGAAGTGCACAGCCACACTGCCCAGGGCCCCACCTACAGGTGGAAAAGAAGTGAATGGGGATAAGCATTGTTGAAAGCGAGTGCAGGAGCAGTGCTGTGGCACACAGGGCAGTACTCTCCCTCCTAGGTGTGCCAATGCTGGCTTAAGAGAAGGTGAAGTTGAAATACTACAGTACTTGTACAAGAGCGGCTGATGATGAGCTGGGTGTGGTGGTGCATGCCTGTGATCCCAGCACTCAGGAGGCTGAGGCAGGAAGATCACTGTGAGATCAAGGCCAGCCTGGGCTACATAGTGAGCTCAAGCTCAAGGATAGCCTGAACTACAGAGCAAGACCCTGTCTCAAAAAAAAAAAAAAAAAAAGAGCAGCTGATGAATATGACCTAAGCAGAATGCCTCCTATAAACATAAAAGTAGTCTGGTTCTTGTTATCTCACCCCACAGGGTTGGAGAGAACATTAGTACTGGCAGGAAAGGTTTGTGGTACAGGTAAAAATAATCATAATAATCAACTGATCTGATAATAAGCACTTTCTATGTTTCATTTAATGTTTATAACAACTTTCTAAGAACCAGGCATAAAGAGTTTCAATAGCTAGTACAGATCTAAACCCTGTTTTGTGTGAACTCATCAATGTGAGGTTTCTAGACTCTAAAGATCAACCTATCAACGAATTCACAGTATAATCTCACAATAAAGCAACCTTGTTCCCCTTCACTGTCGTGTGTGTGTGTGTGTGTGTGTGTGTGTGTGTGTGTGTGTGTGTGTATGCATTGCTGGGGAATGAATACAGGGCATTCACACTGAGCTATTTCTGTAGACTTTTTTAAATTTTGAGACAAGGTCTCGCTAAGTTGCTGAGTTGTCCAGGCTAGGTTCAAACTTACGATTCTCCTACCTCAGCCTTCCAGAGTGCTGGGATTTTATGTATGGCACCACCTATCCTGGCTCCCTTCACTCTTTACTATAGCATTTGTAAAATCAAAGTACTCTTTCTGGGCTAGAAGACTTCTCAACAAATTTATGCTATTTGTCATGAGGAAAGAAGAGAACCTCATGAATATCCTTTGCTGAAGAAAGGATTGTTTATAGTTTGTTTTTTTTAAATAGGTCACTTTTTTGTAAATCATGAAAGATGTCTTCTAGGCATAAAAAATTGATAAATTTCAAATATATAATTGGTAACAAATGAATAAAATACTACTGTCTTCCTTATAGCAGGGCCAGAGGTTAGCAAACGATGTCCAAACTAGCATCAGATACATGTTTTCATAAATACATTATTGAAAGACAGTCACAGCCATTTGTTTTGGTATTGTCTATGGCTCTTCTGGTGCTACAGTGTCAGAGTGGAGAATCTGTGATAGAGACTGTGTGGTCCACAAGTCAGATAGGTACTATCTGGCCTTCTACAGAGAAAAGTTTGTTGACTATTGCATTAGACAATCCAAAGGTAGGGTTTACATAAAATGTGTAATTTATTCACCTGTGACAAAGAATGGCTATATATACACACATACATACATAAAATCTACATACCTATATATACATATACATATACCCATACATATACATATATGCTGGTATCATAAAAGTGCCAGGAACTTTGTTTTTACCTTGAAGGTTTTCCTTCTGCAACAAAGAGTGGAGTTGGTTCATACAACTGAAGATGAGAACGGACTCCACAGATGCTCTATACCGCCCAGAATGCTCAGTGGTCACATTCAGCCCCAGGCTTTGAATTCCTTGACCAGTCTCCATGCCTTCTAGGAGCGGGAGCTCATGAGGAAGATAACTAGTAACCATACTGTGAAGATTTGGCTCCATGGAATCTGGATCTAATAACCAGCATGCCACCTGAATGGGATAGCAATCAGAATTTTTTTTTTGATGTTTTCTAAGATCTTTGTGTAAAAATTAATTTATATCACTCAGTGCTTTCCTCAGGAAAGGAGAAAGAAAGCATAATAAGAACAGGACTCATTTTGGTTCCAATAATAGCAGTGGACTTCAAAGAATGAAAAAACCTGTAACTTCTCCATCACTGAAATGCTCCTGGACAGCCCAGTTCTAAAAACTTAACAAACAAGTGCCTTCAACTGAAACCATGTGTCTGAGCATGAAGATGAAGCTTAGGCTGATTTGGCCGAAGCAACTATAATATAGATGGGCCTATATGCTTTTAGGTTTACTTAGTTCTTTCAAGAGTAGAAGTGAAGCATAAATGTTTTACCACTGAAAGTTCATATCCAGATTTTCAGAAAGCCTCTACATCTTCTCTTCAAGAGAGAAGTCTGTCACCAGGACCACCCAGTTGGTCACTTGATTGCTATTTTTAGCTTCCCCATGAAAATAGGAGACCTGTAGCTTCTAATACTAGATATAACAGAGCATGAACTAGATTTGTAATATAGAAATCTAAGCTTTGCTAATATTTCTGAAAATTACTATATGACTCAGTTACTTCTTTTGTAGACTAATTATAAAGTCTTATAGGGTTATTTTGAATGGGAAAGTCTGATATAAAAGTTGGACAAAGGTGAGAACTAAAAGAAGAGACAAGAAAAAAGAGACTAAAAGGGAAAAAACGGAAACAAAGCTTTTGTAAATAAGGGGGGGGAGAGGTTGCACAGAGGGGAGGGGAATGGCAAAAAAAGAAAAAGAAAGATATATCATGTACAGGTACAAATTCCCTATGATGAATGTTAGTATTATGTATATCTAAAATGTACCAATAATTTTTTTAAAGGTGGCTTCTTATAAAAGTGAGATTTTAAAAATTAATAGTCTCTTCTTAAACCAAAAATGTGATTAATAAAACCAAATATGAAATATTTCAAGTAGTTTCAAAAGAAGATGCTATATAAATGTTGGATGCTACTATAGTTTTAATGAGAGTCTCATATTACAGAAATTCTTGTTTTAGACTCCAGAACATCAAGATTAAGTGATAACCTTTTATATCTAGTAGAAGTCAGTTTAAAGTCTTTGCAAAAAAAAAAAAAAATCCAAGAAATTGTGGCTGAATGTTGCCTAGCATGCATGAGACCTTAGGTTTAGATTTAATCCCCAGTACCACGAGGGGCAGGGGGGAAGAAATCAAAAAATCATCCTATTGACTGTACAGTATTGGTAACAACTATCAAACAGTGTAATTTTTCAATTCTAAATTAATACTCTGTATGTCTAATATATCCATTGTCAAAAGATGGAGAAAATGATGTATCTTTAGAGATTATGTTATAAATAAATGTCCTCTGAAATGCATTATACTGTTAAATGTATATTACAATAACATGTTACCCCAACCTTGATTAACTCAGAGTCAGGATTATGAAGAGTGTATCATACATTGTTGTGACATAGGATCATTCTCAGGGACTAGTATCATAATGTCCTTCTGTGTCCCCTAAGTATACCCCTTTTAACATTTTGTATTCATGCACTTTTCCTATTTTCTGCCTCCATTCTCAGGGTTATGTGGAAAATCCTATCATATGCCCAAATTGAATGGTTCTCATTTCACTTCTAATTTACTATGGTATAAAAACTTACAATTTATGACTAAAATTAATTTTTTTAAAAATCTCTGAGAAAAGACATGAACTTTAGGGGTTAGAATTTGTGACAACTCCGTTTTTATCGACACAGATATTTGGTGCATAATATTATATTCTGGATGAGATTACTGGATAAAGACATGACTTCTCTAAATGATTTGTTGCATTACTTAAGCTAAATAAATACCAAGTAATTTAAGAATTACTATCAATGTTTAAGTTTATAAAAATTAAATAAAACATAGAACCTTAGGGTCTTCATAACTTTGCTCCAGGGAGATGCCACAAGACTGAAGAAAAATTTTATAGCTCCGGATGAAATCATAGATGATAACAGTTCGGTCCTTATCAGATTCCTTTTGCAAGCAGGATTGAAGGTGCCACATTCTCTCTCTCACAGTCAGGGCTGGATCCAGAGAAGGTGGGGCCAAACTGGCACTAATTTCTTGGGATGAAAAAAAGTCTTACTGTAAAAAGTAGATGATTCATTTGCAGCAGCAATCTTAAACCTAAAAAAATTAAGAGGCTAAAGACTCAGTACTGAGTGACCACTAATTCAGCATAACCTTGTCCGGGTCATATTGACAATGTAGATGAATCTAAACACTAAGGTTTGAGCTATACATTTCATAATGCTCTATTTAATTACATGGGAGAAGATTCTAAAATATCAAGACTACAAAACTAAAATTACATTTTCAGAAAGAGGATATAAAGACAGGTTAAACAGGTATTTTGAAGTTAATTTTATTTTATTGTTATTTTGTTTTGTTCTGAAACAGGGTCCTCCTCTCACTATGTAGTTCCAGCTGGCCTTATACTCACTGTGTAATCCAGGCAGGCCTCAAAATCATGGCAATCCTGCCACCTTCCCTTCCCTAGTGCTAGGATTTATAGATGCATGATACCACATTTGGCACTGAAGTGAATTTTCAAGGGAGATATTATAATGTTATATCAAAAATAAAAGAAGTAGAAGCTCAAACAACTACTCAGCTTAACAGACTTCCTTACCAAACAACTGAAAATGTCTTATCCTTATTGGGGAACAGACATTATATGGCAACCTTATTAATTTTGCTCCTGTCCAGAACCAAGCAAACAGCTGAGTGTCTACCAGCCATAATTAGATCACAAAGCATTTCTAGATCTCATCCTTTCAGCTCCAAAGGCTCCTCCAAAGGCTATGTAATTCAGCAACTATAGAAATCTAGCTCAACATTGTCTCTGGATGAGATCCAGACTCAATCAATGGCAGGAAAAAGACTAAGAAGAAATAACTATTGGTCCACTGCTAACAGCTGGATATGTGACAGGATGAGAGGAGCAAAGCAAACACTTCTTAAAACATTCATTTGGGTCTAGGGAAATAGCTAAGTGGTGGAGCACTTGCCTAGTAGGGACAAGGCCCTAGGTTCAAGCCCTGGCAATTATGTACACACTGATTGCTGTCCAAATAACTATAATTTTTAATTTTATAAATAAATCCTGGGTCCTGTCAGGAAATTATTCTCAACAAACGGATTATTATCCTAATAGATGTTTCATTAATTACATAGTGACTTAGCCAAATTTTGATTACTTACCAGGATGCTTCTGCTCCTTCTGCAGTGAAATATAATATGCATCCCTTCCACCCCAGCACACTGCCAGTCCAACCACTAGTATGTCATCAGAGCCTTGAATAGGAAATCTATCATCTCTAACTGAAGTTTCCTGAGATGAGCTAGCTAAGTGAATCAAAAGTAAAACAGTCAAAAAAAAATCTGTAAGACATTAAACAAATTATTAAAATAATGATAAAAATTATATTTGATAGGCAAAATTTGCAGATCTTAAAATATTCATTATGAAGATAACTATTTGATTATATATATATGTATATATATATATGTGTGTATATATATATATATATATATATATATATATGATCTTTCTAGGCTTCCCATCAATTAAGATACTTGTCATCATAAAAAATCCACTAAATATTTCTTAAAGTAGATTTATAATAATGACTAAAGGATTATCAACTAAATGAAAAAGTTGCACTATAAGTTTCTATAATTCAAACAGAAATAAAGAGGACAGCCAGGCATGAGAGCACACACCTGTAATCCCAGCATTCAGGAGGCTTAGGCAGGAAGATTGCCACAAGTTTGAGGCTACCCTGGGCTACATAGTTCAAGGCCAGCCTGAACTATACAGTAAGATCCTTTCTCGAACGAATGAACGAACAAATGAAAGAAAGAGAGAGAGAGACAGAAAGAGAGAGAACTAGCACACCACAAAAACATTGTAGCATATGTAGCAATTCTTAACAAATAAGAAACTTAAATCTTACTCCTTAATGAAGAACTAACCATGATTTTATATTGGGAGTCAACATTTTTATCTAAAATACTAGATCCTCAATTTTACAAAGGTCAAGAATCAATCTGTTTCACTTACAAATATATCCTCACTACCCAGAAAATAACTGGCATATAAGAATTCAATACACATTTGCTAAATTTCAATGTTTTAATCCCTCTAGTCTCTAGCACACAGCCTTATAACAGAAAATGTGATCAATTTTATGTGTGATAAATAAAAAATGGAAAATGCTATTCAACACTAAAAGTACATAACACCTTATTAACTGGTATATTCCATGAATTGAAGATCAAATACTTAAAACTTTATAAACAAATTCATTCATAAATACAGAGATTTAAGAAATCAGATCAAATCTAATTTCCACAGTGGTTAGACGAAGCTGACTATGGCTACTCCCCACAATCCAGAAACCAGGGTTCATGAAGTAAGACAAGGTGGCAGGATTTACCAAAAGGGTCAACTTGCAAAAGCTGGGAGACCTTTGTTAGGCTTTGGAATCAACACTTCATCACAGAATTCATGACTGTCACTAGAGGTCTAAGTTCTACTTCAGATAAATCTTGAAAAATACAGTTAATGCACATTCTTAAATAATATAATGCTTACCTGCTATGGACTTTTGTGGTTATGTAAGTAAATAATGGTATATAAGCTAATAGGAAATAATTTGTGAATACCAGTGATTAATAAAAACCATGTCACATTAGGACAGCATTTAAGTATAAGAGAAATGCCTGATCATATTGAAAATTATCTTAATTTTCATAAATTTATATTCCAACTAATACAGCATATATTACATATACCTTTTGTACTAGAGAATAACAATTAGGAATCTAGCTAGACCAAATAAATAAAGCTGTTTTTGAATAGAATTGCATTAATATTTAATATCAAAAAGTCTACTCTCATTTTAGTCTATTAGTTTATGGATTAATGTGAAAAAATAAAATTTTAAAGAATTTTTACCTTGTTTAAACCTCCCACCAATAGTAACAGTCTGAGAAGATGTCAAACTTCTTGTCTTTTCACAAGCCAGTGAGATGGAAAACCGATTTTTGCATTCCCACTCCTTAATGAATGTTTGAAAGAGGGTCTGATCACTTGCTACATCAATTATAGCCAAACTTTCTGAACTGCATGAGGCTGGAGTTAACTGCAAGCCATCCTGTGACAATTGGAGTGAAAAATTTGTGTCTCTAATAGATCTATCATCTTTGAAACCATTCCTACTCTCTGGACGTAAGCCATGGGTTTTAATATCTGACAGTAAACCACATGAATAACCTTCACCAGGCTGTAAAACATTACTCATTGTCCACGGTTTTGCAGAAGTTCCAAGAATCCCTGGAAATACCACCTTAGAAGCAGATGCTGGTATGGGTGTAGGAGGAATGAGACCATTATCATCAACAACACAGCTTTTTTTACAAGGCAAGAGGGCTGAGGTTTCACCATGACTGGCCTTGTTCTCTAGTGCATCCATCTTGCTTTTCACTTCATCATTAGGGGAAAATGAAATACCCTGTATTTGATATGTCTCCAAATTTGAAATCATTTCCTGTTTCGCATTTAACTCAATATTTTTTCCTTTCAAACTAGCCAAGTTTCTAGTCATTAATTTTGGTTTTCCATTTTCTAGAGGACTAGACACTTTATCTAAAATCTGTTGCAATCCTGGACTTAAATCAAAGGATGCCCCTGACCATATGAATGAATTATTTTGCCTTGTCTCAGTTGATTTGGACTTTTGAGCCATTTCATCTTGATCTCCACCAATTATTTCTCCATGGGGGTGACTATTATCTTCAATCAGTGAATCACTTAGTTCTAATACTCTAAAAGATACTTCAGTATTATGTTTTTCTCGGACAGGAACTTTATTGACATTGTCCATAGCTTCAACCATCTGAGTAGAATCCATTTCTGAAAACATAATAGATTCATTACTGAAACAAGTTAGTTGCTGCTGAATATTTTGATGTTTATCCATGTTTGATGTTTTAGTTGGGTCCTCTTGATGTAGACACAGAGAATCACTGGCATGGTTTGTTGTTATTTCAGAAGGAAGGAGTTCTTTTGCTTGTCCATGAGGCGGCTGTTCTTTTACTAGGAAGTCTTCACTGAAACTGTCAAAGAGTAAACTATCACTCATATTCAAACTTGTTTCAGGACCTGGCAGACAGTATCCTTCCATATCAGTGGGAAATCTCTTTGGAGGCACCACAGATAGAACTGACTTCACAGTTTCTTGTGTTTGATAACCTTGAAGAAAACTATTTAATTGGGAGTCAGTAACAGAAACTTCATTCCCTTTAAAACAAGAGCCATTTTCCCCTAACAGTATTGGAGAATTAAAAATTGGGCTTTCTGGAGTTGGACTATCAAACCCATGTTTGGTGCTTTGCTTCCTAATGTCCGAAAGAGCTGTACTATTCACTCCTGGAGGATGCTGCTCACTGGAAGTGATAGGAAACTCTTTCTGAAAAGAGCCCAGAGGGTTCTGTTTGTCTGAGCTCTTCTGCATATTCCCTGCTGTCAGGCTGGTGTTCTTTGCTTGTTTGGTGTTTTCATTTGCCATCTGTTGAATTATTTTCTCTGACTGAGTATCTAGGTATAAACTATCTTCAAAATCACATAGTACTAAACCTAAGTCAGAAACATGATTATTTTCATTTTTGTTTGTTGCTGTTTTTTCTTGCACTCTAGAAAAATTTCGAAAATTTTCGTCCTGGCCTCTTGATTTCCCAAATACTCCCATTGACTGATGTATTCCACTAGGCACCTCAGTTCTTATATTATTTCCTAATACTTGATGATTAGATTTATTTTCTTCACTATTAAACTTTACACTTTCACATTTGATAGTAGTAACATTTATGTCTCTACCCATACTGCTGACTGCCTCTTGAGACATTTCTCTCACTATTATTTTTTTCTGTGTGCTGTAAGTGTCTGCTGATTTATCACATTGTTTTTCCAGCCCCTGGTTCACTGGATGAGTATCATGGTGTTTCACCGAAGGAGTCTGGTTTTTTGAATCATTTTGTATTGGCACTTCATTTACTTTTTCTGTCGCAGTGACAGCTAATCCACTTTCATTTTTACTAACCACACTAGTGGCTTGACAAATCACATTTTCTCTTGGGGATCCTGTGAAAAAATCCTCCACACAAGTATCATTAATTATTGTTCTATTCCTTAAACAACGTTGCTCTGTTTGTAATAGGAATGATGTTTTGTTGCTTTTTCCCTCAGCATAAGATACATTTTTGACAAATGGCTCAGGACTTCTAAATTCCACATTCTTCTCAGCAAAGGTAAATGGGTTTTCACAAAGAGGAGAAATACACATACAGCTTTTCACTCCAGAGTCTTTCACAGGACTACTGCCCTGGTATTGTTTTTGGCGCTTTCTGTGTTTCCAAGATGGAAAACTTGTGTTCATCTGGTCTGAATTGAAATTCAAAGCTGCTTTTTTTGTTTCCTCCAATGACATCTGAACAACTTTTCTAGTGCTTGTTTTTTCCTCATTCAGAAAGGTCCTGGACTTCTCTTTTTTTATGCCCAAAGAAGGACATTTCCTTCCTCTGGAATTTCTCTTATGTTCCCAATTACTATTCTGGAGCTTACAATGAAAGGAACTTGTATGTTCTCTGCTTGTATCTAAATCTTCCACTGTATTTGGTGAATTATTAACATAAGTGTCACTAAATTTTGTATTACTTTTGCTCTTTGGTATTAATCGCTTGTGACAACCTGTAGTCTGAAGTACAAATGTGTGTTCCTTTTCTTCTGACTCACTCCTGGTCAGTGAATGTGTACTAGCGCTTAATGGGGAATTGGGATCCCACTGCACCCCCATTTCAACTAAGTCCTGCTGCAGAATCATTTTGGCTTCATCCACTATCAAGATTGCCGCTTCCCTTGTAGTTAAACCTTTCCTGCCAGACACCCAAATTGTTTGCATATTCTGGCGTTCTTCAACTGCTCCCTCTTCCTCATCCACTGCCTTTCGGGCACTATATAAGAAAATAGGAAAAGGAGGAAATTAATGCATTCACTGAGTCATTCATTCATTCATAGAGCAAAGATTCATTAAGCATTCAATATGAGCTGTACTAGGAACTGCAGAAATAGCACTAAACTGGAGAGAATTATATCTGCTCTCATAGTACTTACATTACAGTGGGGAAATCAAATGTTTAAAATGCTATGTCAACTGGTAATAAGAGTTGTATACAAAAATGAAGTACCAGAAAGGAGTGGTAGTTCTGCAACTGTTAAATAGCATAAAAAGGAAAGGTCTAAGATTCTTCACGTAAAAGCCTTAAAAAAAAAATTTGGAGTTTGACTTCAGTCAAACTGACAGATAAAATATTAGTGCTTCTCTAGGTAACATAACAGAGTCTAATCAAACATGTTTAATTAAAATACCAGGAGAAGAAAGATAAGTTGAAGCAAAACAAAATTATAGAAGAAATAACTGGTGAGAGACTTCTGCTTCCAACCATGATGAAGTAACAGGGACCAACTTAGCTTCTCCTGAAAAACAGCTAAAGAACAGAGGTTGGTCCTAAAGACACTAGAGCTTCCATGTTGGTCTCTCATGGGTCACTGACTCGGGGATGCCAGCAATCATCAGACGTTTCATGGAGCAGCCTGTGTGGGTAACAACTGAGACATCGAGTACCAGCTGGCCAGCATAACACACCAAGCCATGCCTTCAGATGACTCCACAGCCAGCCAACCACTTAGCCACATCCTCATGAGACCCTTACCCAGACCACAGCAACTCTTTACTTGAAGAAACTTTGAGATAATATATATTTACTGTTGTTTTCAAGTATTTTATTACACAAAATAGGTAACTAATATGCCTACTACAACTGTTAAACTTCAAAGGTAGAGGAGGGGGTAGAATCCCAAGACAACATGCAAAAAGATCAAATAATTTACAAGGTCAAAAGAATCTGATTCCTATTAGACTTCTCAAATACAGCATATAAGATAAAGCAACAAGGGATGAGTATTTCCAAAAAACTCGACAAACCAAACTGAAGGCCAAGGATTTTATATCCAGCCAAGCTGTGCTTCAAACATTTAATATTAGAGAAAAGCAGTTTTAAACATATGGGAATTCAAAGAAATCTGTGCTTTAAGCCTTCCTCAAGGCATCTCTAGTAGAGGATGAGCTTCAGCCAATTAAGAGATAATTAGAATCAAGGCATGGTGATGCACAACTTTAATCCCAGCACCCTGAGAGGCTGAAGCAGGAGGAACAAAAGTTTGAAACCACCCTGGGCAATTTAGTGACTTAGTGAGATCCTGTCTCAAAAACCAAAAAAAATTTAAAGGGCTGGGGTCTGGAGATGTAGCTCAGTAAGAAGGCCTTGGGTTTAATCTTCAGTATTTAAAAAAAAAAAAAAGACCTGCAACACTTCAGCAATAAGACTAAAAATTTCAACAAATAAAAATGAGGATTGTATTACTCTTCCTCCACACAGATAAGGAAAGCATGGAAAAATTAATCTACAAATATGTACTGAGACAAAGTAGAAAAAAAATTTTAGTCTGTATCAATCAAGTTTAGATTACAAAAAAAAAGTTTAGATCACAAAGACATCAGTGAGTTCCATATAGAAATGTTACAAATAACACTTAGATTGTAATGCAATAAAGCCAGAAATTATGAACAAAATATATCCTTCTGCAGGGCAACTTTGACTCAATAAAGATACCTACCTATTTTGTTCATAATTTCTGGCTTTAATCAGTAAACAAAGCAAAAATGTTCAATATCTTTGAAAATATATTTTATTGGTACATTTTATACCTAGTGATCACATTCATCACAAGGAATTTGTACCTGTACATAATATATCTTGCTTCTTCTTTTTTTCCCATTCCCCTTCACAACACCTCTTCCCCTCCTTGTTTACAAAAGCTTTGTTTCCATTTTTCCTTCTATTCTTTTTTTTTCTTGTTTTTCTTTCCTTTCACCCTTCCTCCCTAGACTGAATTATAGATATTAGCTAATTCAATTAGGCAAGAGAAATCATATAAAAACATAAGGACCAGTAAGGGAGAAGTAAAATATCTCTACTTATAGATTACACAGTAATTGACTACAGCCATGCCACCCTGATTTCGCCCAATCTCATCAGGGAATATAGCGATGTACTCAGGAATCCTACAGAAACAATGGCAAAAGTGATTCAAATAATGAAAGAATTCAGAAAGTAGCAAGATAAAAAAACACGAAAAAATCAATAGCCTTCAGAAATAATAACCATGTAGAGGATATTTCTTTTAGTTACTTTTCTCCTTGCTGAGACAAAATACCCGATACCCAGAGTTCAAAGAGGAAAGGTTTATTTGGCTTACAATTTGCAGAGGTTTCAATCCATAGTTGGTTGGCTCTAAGCCAGGGTGGTATGGCACAGGAGCATCTCAGAGAAGAATTAGTCCATGGCAAGCAGGCAGGGGAGAGCGCACTGGCCCTCTTTCTGTCCCTTATATTCTATGCAGGCTACCCGCCCTCAGGCAAGTGTAGCACTCACACACTTAATCCTAGCTAGAACTATGCCAAACCAATCAGTGGATTGACTTAGTAATTACACACCCTTGATCCCAGCACCACATACTCTAGATCCAGCCCCCTCTGAAAAGCTCCACCTATGACCACATGAGGCTTTGGGTGACATCTAGACACAAGCCATAACAATATTATAAGAGGACCATATAGTAAAATAAATAATAAGTAGATAGATAGATAGATAATAAAATAAATAATTTGAGGCCAGCCTGGACTACATAGTGAGTTCAAGCCCAGCCTGAACTATAGAGTAAGATCCTGTCTCAAAAAAAAAAGATAGATAGATAGATAGATAGAAAGAAAAATAATACTGCCTGTCAAAAACATGATGAAAATCAAGTCAACTGATGAATTATAGGAAAATGTTTGAAATAAACATATCAAATAAAGTGCTAAAAATACTAATCAATTTGAAAAAAAAATCTTTGAGGGAGAACAACAAAATCCCTTAGACATATAAGGAATAAACCTAATCAGGTAATTCACAAAGATATAAAAATGTCCTTAAAACACAAAAGGATGTTCACCATCACTCAAAATTAGAGAAGTGCAAATTAAAAGCACACTGAGATGCAATGTCTTACTTATCAGACTGGGGAAATTAAAAGCTCTAACAATGGACTGATTCTGTTGGTGAGGCTTTGAGATGACTGGCACTGACTGGCATATCTAACATTAATTTAATCATAAGGAAACAGACAAATCTAAATTGGGATATATTCTGCAAAATAATTTGCCAGTACTTCTCAAAAATATCATAATCCTGAAAAAAAAAAAAAAAGACTGAGGACCTGTTTTTAATTAAAACCGAATAAAGAGATGGGTCAAGGGGATTTACCTCAGTGGTGCAGCCACCTGCCTCCCAAGCGCAAGGTCCTGAGTTCCATCCCCAGTACCAAAAAAGAAAGAAGAGAGAGAGATGGGTCAACTAAATGTGCCCATCTCCCTTACAGTTCCTTGCTGGGGAGAAGGCACCTTGCTGTAACCCTTCTGCAGGGCAATTTTGACTCTTAACAAAGCTACCTACCTATGCACTTAACTTCCAAAATCTCATGCTTAGGAATCCATCCTGATAAAATATTTCCAATAATATGAAAATATGCATGCACAGGGTAACTCACTGCAGATAACTGGAAATGGTAAAATATTGGAGACGAATTTTCCGGCTTTTAATGAACTAAGCACTAAAAAGAAACAGGCTGGCCAGATACACAAATTTCAACCCAGAAAATTAACATTAATACAATACTATATGTACTGAATATACATTGTTCAAATTTCACCAACTGTTTCATTTATGTCCTTTTTCTAACTCAATCTAGAATCAGATGACACATTAGTTGGCCCATGTCTTTATTCTAGTTTAATTAGAAGCAAGTCCTCAGTCTTTGTTTTTCAAGATCATGATATTCTTGAAAAGCACTGGCAAATTGTTTTGCAGGGTATATCCCAATTTAGGTATGTCTAATGTTTCTTTATGATTAAATTAACGTTAGATATTTTGCTGAGACTATCCCAGGAATACTGTATAACATAAAACTGTATTACTGAAAATCACTGAGTAGATTTTTAGGTGTTTTTACCACACAAAAAAATGGTAAGGATGTGAGGTAATATATGTTTTAATTATCTCAACTTAGCCATTCTACAATGAACACAAATTTCAAAACTATATGTGGTACATGATAAATATACATTTTTATTGGTCAATTTTTAAAAAATTAACTCATTTTTTGAAATACCCTAGGATAAATCTTGGCTCTTTGGTGTACTGCATGAAGCACGGGATGTTGGTTCATAAAGTTACTGGCATCGCTAATTTTGATCAATAAAGGTACCAGGCTTTCAGAAGGGGCACAGTCATGACAGCAACAACCTCATGATAACGTACAAGTAATCCCCAAGATATGCTTAGAAACAACAAACAAGTTTTTCAATTGAGCTTTTAAAAATGTATACTGCCTTCAGAAAACTTTCTGCAGGATTCAGAAGACTTTCTTCAGGATTATGAATCATTTTTGGTATGCTGTTACCATCCAGAGACACTTTCACATGTGATTTTCTTATCTCAATAACTATCAAGACCATTCTGTGCATAGATGTGTGTATCCAAAGATTCTGGGAAAATCAGACACTCCAGAAGTGCCTAATACTTTTGGAAGCAGTTTTTAAATCACATTCTATGTAGACTTCAGCCAGAGGAACTCCTCAAAGTGACAAAATTGCTAATTCTAAAACAGACCTAATTCTCAAATACATTGAGGTGACAAGTGCCAAAAAGCTGAAAATGTTTAATCTACAATGTCTCCTTCAGTCTTTGTGTCCTACAGAATAGGAACAGACTGCTGAAAATAAGAGCAATGAGAAGTATCAGCTAATCAGCTGAAAAGCTGACACAGGAAAAATGACAGAAAAGCAAAATCACAAGTCAGAGAGCACAGTACCAATGTACAGCAGGTTGAAAATCTACACATTTCAATAGCTTCTGTCAATAACACTGCTATACAATACAATAATTAATATTAGAATAATGACAAAGGGCTTACCTAATTTGACAGTTATCAAAAAAAGGTTAAAATATATTCGCTTTTAAAAAGTATAAAATATACTCCAAAAAGATTTTCTTAAAAACTATTACAAATGTTTTAATTATTTGAAAATATAACCTTAAATTATCTAATAAAATGAGCACCGGGCCGCGGATTTAGCTCAGTGGTTCCGGTGCCTGCCTCTCAAGCACAACATCCAGAGTTCGATCCCTGGTACCAAAAAAAATAAAATAAAATAAGCACAAATATGTAATGACCTAATGCAATCAAAAAGTGAGACCAGAAATTTCTGTGATGACACCACATGCATGCCTAACAAAACTCATGCACTGCAATCACATACTAAAATCATATGGGTTTAAGGGATTAAAAAAAACAACTTTGAGACGGACTATAAAAACATATGGAACTGGGCCGAGGATTTAGCTCAGTGGTTTCGCCACCTGCTGCGCAAGGGCAAGGACTCGAGTTCGATCCCTGGTTCCAAAAAAAAAAAAAATATATGGAACCGTATAACCAGAGCACTGATTTAAAAATATAATAATATGAAAACTACCACCGCAGTTAAATTTCTACAGGCATTCAAACCTATCATTAATTCTAGGCTACCTTTTCACTTTCACAGACAATAGGCCCTTCTGAAAGACATTCACTTCCAAAAGAGCCCGTGTTCATCAATACTAGAAACCTGACTTTCATTATACCATTATGTAGCATTATGGCTCTCACTAGTGAAGGTATAGTAAAAAGCTATGCTCCTCAAAACACAACAAAAAAAGCCCTTACAGTAAGAGCCAAAATTTGAACACAGGCCAGCATTCAACATCTAACAGAGACACAGAAACAAATGCCACTAATGAGGGCAATTTTCTGCCTCTTCACTTCTCAGCCCCCTTCCCATGTCAAATCTTAAGTTTGTAAAAGAGAAAAGGTAAATGGAGAAGGCAATATAAGATCTACCTGATTTTCCATAGTAGAATGAGTCTGAAGCTCTTCCTTGATTTTATGCTGAGTTCACCCCATTCAATGAACTGGTTAACACCTCCTCTACATACATGCACACATGCACACACAAAATAGTCAAGGAATTGTCCCTTCACAAACTATTTTGAGGGACTAGCGTTCCAAAAAACATTTCAGAAGAGCACATTTTAAAGTACTCATGACTAAGGAAAGTTTAGGCTGAGCCTAGATGTTAAGAATTAAAATTCAAAGCAGAAAGCATCAGTACGGTATATGATAGGTCTCCCACCACCTCAGCAGCTATTATGTACAGTAGCTGCCCTCTTCCTATGGTGCCTTGCCCCCTCCCCTGTGTGACATCATGCCAAGATGGTTGCTCCCACCAAAGAAGAAACCCTTCTTCCCAGTATGCCCCTGTTCCTGCCTAGAAAG
>NW_004624731.1:26691052-26707347 GCF_000247695.1 Heterocephalus glaber | reverse complement strand
TTATCACTTTAGGTCTAAATTTCTCTTAGGCAGTAAAATGCAATATTTTTTACCTTGCAAATACTAATAAAGCAAGTCAATTGTCTCTCTCTGCTTTAGTTGTTAGGAAATTCAGAACTGAAGTTGGCAAGAGCAACTGAATGTGACCAAACAATATGCCTGTTTAACCACTGCATGAGTTTTACATTATGGTTTATCTTTAATTTTCTGATATTATTGTCCTTTGCTATTCTTGTATATGTTGTAAAATAAATATTTTTAGAAACTGCCTCAAATACTTTTTGAAAGGAGGCTGGAGAAAATAGAGCAAAGGAAAAGGTCACTAGAACAGTTAGCTTATCATTGGGAACAACTCTCTTCTTGCTTCTTCTCTGCTCCCACCACCAGTAACCCAGTCAAGCAAAACAGGCAAGATATTCCCTTAGGTTATCCTTGATGGTCAGGAGTCTATTTACATCTCTTCTCCCTATTTCACAAATATAGCAGTTAAAAGAACTTACCAGATAGACAATATGAAGATCATTTTCTAAAACAAAGCCCTTCATCGCTCTTTGAAGGTCAGCAAAAATATCTAAGGTATTAGTTGGAGAAAGTGAAGAAAAAAGAGTAGCTGTACCAAGATGTGTTGGATGATATGCATTTCCTGGTTTGTGGTGGGGAAACAGAGCAAATATTAAAAATCAAATAAAACAAAACATGGTCTTTCTGTACTTCATAATTAACCATCTCAGCTCTGATAAATTTTACAAAGAGATCCTTATCCAGTGTGCAGAAGTTTATGAGTAACATGAAAAAAGTTGAGTGAAAGATGAAAGAGAAAATTGCAACTGAGAATTGACATTTACCTTCTGTCGCGTCACTGGGTTCTGTAATCTGGATAAATTCATTTTCCAGCAGCCACATCACACAGGCTTCAATCGCTCCAAGTTGAACAGAATCTTGATTTTTCTGAATTCCCTGCTTCCTTTCTTTCATACTTGCAGCCAAAAATGTGCAAGAAGCATAAATCTGCATATCTTGTGATGTACTTGCCATTCCACTGACTATTATCTGATAAAAAATGTTTGAAAATTTCTGTAACTTTTTTTTTCTTGCAGTAAGGGGGATTGAACCCAAGACCTTTGCACTGAACTATATCCCCAGCCAGCCCTTTGTTTTCATTATTTATTTTGAGGCAGTGTCTTGCTAAACTGCCCAGGTTGGGCATGAACTTGCAATCCTCCTAACTGACCCTCCCAGAGTTAAGAGATTACAGGGTGGGCCGGGGATTTAGCTCAGTGGTTTCCTTGCCTGCTGCACAAACACAAAGACCTGAGTTCGATCCCCCATACCAAAAAAAACAAAGTGATTACAGGGTGAGCCACCATGCCAAGCTCTGTAGCTTTTTTGTAAGGTATGCAGGTCTTCGTGATATATATTAAAATATTCTCAGAAATTTATGTACAGACTCTCTTTAGTAACTTTTCTTTTTGGTACTGGGGATCAAACTCATGACCTTGCGCTTACGAAGCAGGCATGGTGCCACTGAGCTAAATCCCTGGCCCTCTTTAGTAACTTCTCCATCATCACTTGCTGCAAATTGTAGACTATAGATGTTGGTAATATGAAAAGTTTTCCTTAAAAGTAGATGTAAGCTTAGTGCGGTGGTTCACACCTATAATCTCAGCTCTTCGAAGGCTGATGCAGGAAGATCACTCCGATTTGAGGTCAACCTGGGCTATCTAGTGAGTTCAAGGGCAGCCTAGGCTATATAATGAGACTCTGTCTTATAAAACAACAACAACAAAAAAAGTAGATACAATACTTTCTTAGAAACAAAAGTAAATGAATCATTATCCATCTAAAATTTTAGAACTAACAACATATACAAAGGAAGTAGTATTGGTTTATGACCATGAACCAAACAAATTCTTTTTCTCTTTCCTCTAAAACACATGGATGTAGGGCAGGGGATTTAGCTCAGTGGTTTTGCTGCCTGCTGTGCAAGCACAAGGACTGGAGTTCGATCCCCAGTACCAAATAAATAAATAAATTAAATTAAATACATGGACATAAAAGAATGCTACTATTGAACACTTCCCACCCACAACAAGGGTGGGAATACGTGCAAAAACACTATGAAGCTGGTTGCATTTTGTAGATAGTATTTTCCCACAACTGTCTTATTATATATACTAAATTGCCTCTTGCCTTTTTTCACTTAATATATATTGGACACGTATAAACAGGAAAGTAAAAAGTAAAAAGAATTAAGATGCAATATATATATATACCACTTCCCCACATTTATTATGTATCACATATATAAATATCATATACTAATAATAAAAAAGGGAAAAAAGTAAATAGAGCTCTCTTGTTCTTTGTAATGACCACAAAGCATGGTTTTGCAAAAATTTATTTAGTATTAATGACATTTGAGTTTTTCCTAATCTTTTTTATTACTATTAGGGCTATAATAAACATTCTTATACATTTAATTTGATTTAATTTCACAAATATATCCCTGGGTAAAATTCCTAGATATGAAACTGCTAGACAAATAAGTAGGTGCATTTTTTTCCATTAAGTTTATTGGTACATTTTAGGTATACAATACAGTTACATTCATCGTTGGGATCTTGTACCTTTACATGATGTATTTTGGTTCTTATTTTTTCCCCATTCCCCCACCCTCCCTTCACCCCCTCCACCCTTTCCTATTTACAAAGACTTTGTTTCCATTTTTAGTAGGTGCATTTTTAATTTTAGAGGATAGAATGAAGTTGCCCTCCGAAAGAGCTTCAGCAGTGTATGAAAGTGCCTACTTTCAACACCCTTCCTCAACTAATATTATCAAATATTTTCATTTTTTTTCAAACTGATAATGGGGAAAAAAGTATGAGTAGAAGTACAGTACCACTACTACTAACACTGAAACCACTACCAAAGCATGCTGAATGAACACTTACAACGCTAAACAGGGATTACCTTTGAGGGCTCTGAGTAGGAGAAGGTTTTATTTTGTCACTTTAGATTTTTTAGATTTTTCTGTGTTGCTGTAAACATCCAATAATGTTTATATGTTACTTGATTTTTATTTATTTATTTATTATTTCTTTTTTTTTTTTTGGTAGCAGGGATTGAACTCAGGACCTGGCGCTTGTAAGGCGAGCGGAGGAACCACTGAGCTAAATCCCCGGCCCTAATTGATTTTATTTTAATCTCAACAGGTATTATGTGGATGGAGAAACTATGGTCCATTTTGTCATCTTTTCTTTAAATAAAAAAAAAGAATATATAAAAAATAAAAAGAATCATCTGGCATTTGGCTTTTAACCACTGTTTTGAAACAGACTGTTACAGCATTAGCTGTATTAAATTCTAGGTTAATAATTGCATGTTCATATATTCATATAAATAGACTCAGACTTGAGAAGGCCAGGACTACAATGATCTTATTTTTTTTAAAGATATACTAAAGTTCTACTAATTTAATGCAGAAAACCAAATGAAAATGTATTGAACTCTTACCTCCAGAATAGCTCGAATCATACTGGCAGTTACTTCTCCGTCTTGTCTTTGCAGACAGCTGCGAACAGGTTTCAAGGATCCCTGAAGTAGAGCTATGCCTTTTGATTTCTCAGAGTTCTTACAAAGTAAGATACTCTCACCTATAATCAAAAACCACACATTTTCAAAATTACAACACATTTTCATAAGAACCTGCTAAAGAGAATTTAAGTTGTCTTACTTCTTTAAAAAGAGATAGCATAGGGCCAGGGATTTAGCTCAGTGGTTTCGCCGCCTGCTGCGCAAGTGCAAGGATCGGAGTTCGATCCTGGTACCAAAGAAAGAAAGAAAGAAAGAAAGAAAGAAAGAAAGAAAGCAAGCAAGCAAGCATATGATAGTTAAGATATGGTGGTTATAGCCACAGAACTGTGGCTAGTGCTTTTATTTTTTGAACTTTGGATAGAAATTAGGATATGCTACCCCAAAATACACTACTTTGTATAAATACTATTTTGAGCTAAAGACAATTAGAAAGCAATAGAGAGAGCTCTCTGCCCTCTCCCCCATTTGCCTAAAACTAAAAGTGAGACATAGATTTCCCCTTGTGAACATGTTTCTCCTCTCCTCTCCCATACTAAGAGAACAACCCTTATCACAAGAGACAAAAGGTTGGCTGTCAGACAGGGTCAGCACAAACTAATCTTACTAAAATCAACTTTCTCTTCCATTACTTTTCCCATTACTTCTCATGATTTACTGACCCTATCAGATCAAACACTTTTCCCTTTGTCTTGTCACTTCTTCATAACTTACTGACATTTCTGAAAATATTAGATGAGTCTAACAACTTTTTTGAGTCTTCACTTTTTTATGAAGAGCTCCATACACATAAAAATTAAAATATTACTGTCAGATAACATTTATATGTCTTTTTTCCTGTACAACTAAATCAATTTATTTAACAGACTCCAGTTGCATCACACAAGAAAGTAGAGGAGTATGGTTTAAATATGAAGTATCCCTTGAAAACTCTTACTCATATCATCAGGACTCGATCCCCAATTCAGCAATGTTCAGAGCCGGGGCCTAGAGAAGTGATTTGATCATTAGGGAACTAACCTCATCAATGGATTAATCCTACTCATTCATTGATGAGTTCATAGCTGAATGCATTATTAGAAGGTAGGGCCCAGTTGCAAGAAATAGGTCACTGACCCCTGAAGGGTGTATCTTGTTGCCAGCCCCTTTCACCTATGGCACTTTCCATGTCTCTCCTTCCTGCCTGCCATGAGGTAAGCAGCTTTCCTCTGCCACACACTTCTGTCACAATGTTTCTGACTTGACACAGGCCTAAAACCAATGGAGTTGGCCAACCCTTGAATCCATGAGATGAAAGAAATCTTTCCTGCTTTGTTTTTCTCAGTGATTTGGTCACAGTAATAAAAAGATGATCAATTCCACCCCCACTGCAAAAGCTAGGCCCAACTTCAGTTGCTGAGTTTGAAAATATCAGCATGGAGTACTTAAGCCCTCACCCCACTGCCTGTATCCCACCCGGATTTGGGGTCTGACTGTCTTCCTTACCTACCAGCGGCATGAGTGGGGACACAGCTTACACATTGCCACAGCCTGGGTAAACAGAGGGGCCTCAGGAATGAAGGATAGAAGACAGGCACCTTGAAAAACCACAGGCCTTCAGGCTATGTGAAGAAAATTGAGAACTGCTAGACTCCAAAATTGGGATCCCAGAAGGAATCCACTCATTCAAAAACACAGAGAGGCCAGGCATGATGGCACACACCTGTAAACCCAGTTTGTGGGAGGCTGAGCCAAGGGAATCAGCATGAGGTTGAAGCCAGCCTGAACTACAAAGCAAGACCTTCTCAAAAAACAAAAACAAAAACAAAAAAAATCACCACCAGAAAATTTTTGAAGGGGGTTTTCTTTTTTTCCTTTCCTCTTTCTTCTTCACTGGTTTATTGGAGTTGGGGAAATTTTCTTTTGTCCTTTTTCCTTATTTTTTTTGTAATTCATTTTTTTCTCCTTACTTCTTTTTCTTATCTTTCCATTTTTTCCTTTCTTCTTTAATTTTTTTCTTACTTTTTAAACTATATTATTTCATTTTTTCCTCACTTTTTTCTTCTTTCTTCTATTTATTTGTTTTGTCTATTAGCTTTATCTAATTCTACAGCTACCTTTCCATTCACTAATAGGATTCTTTCTCACTTCTCTCTCCTCCTCATTGCATATAGTCCAAATTTTCAAATCATCATCTTGCATTCTCCAGTTCCCAATACCCTATATCTTCAATAACAGAACCATTAACCTCTATCAATCTTTAGATAGTTAACTCTATATAATTACCATTGAATTCTAGTCTATTATTAGTGGAGATATAGCTGTTACATTTAGTGCATATTAACTATATGTCAATATCTAGGTTGTCTTAATGTTTATACTGTAATTATGGATTTCTTTCCTGTGGTTAAGGGAGTTATATTATTGGCTTTTATGGTATGCCAATATCCAATTTGTCTCAGACATATCTACTATAGCTGATTTGCTCTATCTACATGGCCAGGGTCACATAATTGTTGCTATTAATGGGTTTTTTCCATGTATCAACACTCAGATTCCCTCTGTGATATTAACAGTACTGCAGTCCATTCCCAGAGAACTGCGTGTTGTGCAAAATGTACTGCATCCTCCCCTCCTGAATTAAAAGGGGCTGAGGTCAGATCCTGGGGCAGAGGCAAAGAACAATAGTTAGCCACCCCCAAAGTGCATCACTAAAAAAGCAGACTAAATAAGCTATCTCCAACTAGCAACAAATTTTCACACAATAACGGCCCACAAAGCTCATCACAAAACAGGTACACAAAAAACAATAGAAACCTGAGGAGACAAGGCAATAAAATGCCTTCCAAAACTCCCAACCACTCCAAATGCCCCCAGGCATTGAGGGGGGAAATGGCAAAAACCACACAGCCAAATTATTTGAAAGGATAACAGAAGCGATTAAAAAAAAACAGATCAAAGAGGTACTCCAAGGGATCATAGAAGATATAACCAAACAGATAATGAAAGCAATAAACACAAGGATCAGGGAACGTTCAGAAGACACTAATGAAAACCTTGCTAAGCTAAACAAAATTATACAAAAAAAAATGACCAGTGTAGCAAAGAATTAAAGTCCATGAAAGGTTTCAATCAGAAATCAAAGGGACTAAAAATTATATTGAAATTATGGAAAACAGAAGAGACCAATGTGAGAACAGAGTTTCAAAATTAGAAGACAGGGATGCTTTCAAAGACTAACTACTCAAATATACCTTAAAAACAAGAGAACAAGAAAAATGGATCCACCAGCCGCTGGAAGACAAAAAGAAGAGTAATCTAAGATTAATTGGAATAAGTGAAAAATTTGAAGATAACACAAATGGCATAAAAAATTTATAGAAATAATACCAGAAAACATTCTAAATATAGAGAAAGTAATAGATATACAGATAGATGAGAAAGATTTAATCTCAAATAGTCATAACCAAAAGAGAACCTACCCCTGCCACATAATAATCAAAGTACCAGAAATCCACCACAGGGACAAAATATTAAAAGCCATTAAAGAAAAGCAACAAATCACATTAAAGGTAAACCCATTAGAACTGCAGCAGACTTCTCAATACAAAACTTAAAGGCCAGGAAGGCTTGGAGTGAAGTGTTTCAAGCTCTAAAAGATAACAACTTCCAACCCGACTTATATATCCTGCAAAACTCCTTCAAAATTAATAGAGAAACAACATATTTTCATAACAAGGAGCACCCCCTAAGAAATTCATGATTACCAAACCACCATTACAAAAAACTCTTAAGGATATCCTAAAAAGAGACAATGAAGCTAAAAGTGCCAATAAGTCAAATAGAATAAATAACACCTGGCAGGGTGAGCAGCTAAGCAAAAGGAGGAGGAAAAAAGGAACTCAGCAACAGGGAAATAATGCATTGACAGGAAAAAGTCAATACTTTCAGTAATAACAGTCAGTGAATGACCTCATATCCCCAGTCAAAAGACACAGATTGGCAGAGTGGACCAAGAAATAAAACCTAACAATATGGAGCCAGGGGTTTAGCTCAGTGGTGCCGCCCCTGCCTCACAAGCAAAAGGTCCCGAGTTTGAACCCCGGTACCAAAAGCAAAACAAACAAACAAAACCTAACAATATGTAGTTATGTTAGTTACTTTTCTCTCATTGCTGAGACAAATTACCTGACACCTAAAGTTGGAGGGGAAGGGGTTTATTTGGCTTACAGTTCGTAGAGATTTGAGTCCATAGTCGGCTGGCTCCAAGATAGGAATGGCAAACAGACATCACAGAGGAGAAACAACATGGCATGCACAAGATAGCAAAGGCAACAAGGGGGCCTTCAAAGCATCTTTCTGCCTCTTTTATCCCATCTAGACTACTGGGATTAGGGCAGTACTAAAACACTCACTCACATGTAGTGGTTTAGTAATCACAAACCCTTAATTCCAGTATCACACATTCCAGATTCAGCTACCTCTGACCAAATGAGGCTTTGGGAGAACATCCAGACCCAAACCATAAACAGTAGTACATAAGAAACACGTTTAATTAAAAAAGAAATTCACAGATTAAAAATCAAAGAATGGGCAACAATATTCCATGCAATGAAAACCCAGAAAAAAAGCAGGAGTAGCCATTTTAAAGTCACACAAAGTGAATTTCAAGACAAAATTGATCAGAAAAGGCAAAGAAGTTCATTACATATTGGCTAAGGAAACAATTCAACAGGAAGTGATAGCAATTATATACCCATCAAACACCAGCAAATGCAACTTCATAAAACAAACAGTAATGAACAAAAAGTCAAACACAAACAATTATAATGAAGCAGGTGCCTCAAAACACCACTGTCACAGACAAATCAACTAGACCAAAAATCAAAAGAGAAATACCAGAGTAGAACCAACCCTTGAAACAAATGAACTCAAGATACATACAGAGTTTCACCCAAAAAAACCAGAATATACACTCTTCTGAGCAGCACGTGTTACTTTCTCCAAAATAGACCATGTGCTAGCCCACAAAGCACGCTTCAGTAAATACAAAAGAATCAAAATGATCCCATGTACATTATCAGATCAACATGCAGTGAAACTAGAAATCAACAGCAAAAGATACCACAGAAATTATGCAAACACATGGAAATTAAACAATACCCTCTTGAATAATCAATGAGTCACAGAAGGAATCAAGGAAGAAATCAGGCAGTTCTTAGAATGAAATGATAGTGCCAGTGCAACATACTGGGACCTATGTGACACAATGAAAGTAACCCTAAGAGGGAAGTTTGTAGATGTGAGTGACCACATCAAAGAAACAGAGTGAACCCAAATAAGTAACCTAAAGATGTACCTCAAGGTCCTAGAAAGACAAGAACAATCCAAATCCAAAGCTAGGACAAGGAAGAAAATTATAAATTATAAATATAATATAATTATAAGTAAATATAAATATTAGAGCAGAAATTAATGAAATTGAGACTGAAAAAAATACAAAAGTCAATTGGTCAGTATTGGTTCTTTGAAAGAATAAACAAAATTGATAAACTTCCTAGCCAATCTTACAAAAAAAAGTAAAGACCCAAATAAATGCAATTACAAATGTAAAAGGCAATATCATAAAGAATTCTGCCAAAATATATTGATCATTTGTAACTACTTTGAGAAGCTGTACTCTAACAAAATGGAGAACTCAGACAAAATGGATAAATTCCTACATAAATATGAGCTACCAAAGAAGAACCAATAAGATATAAAAATCCTGACTATTTCAATATCAGGTAGGGCCTGTGATTTACCTCAGTGGCACCACACCTGCCTGGCAACTGTATGGACCTGAGTTCAATCCCTGGTACCAAAAGAAAAAAAAAAAAAAAATCAAGAACAAATCCTAGAGAGCCTGCAGGGATAGTGGAACCCTTCTACATTGTTAGTGGAAGTGTAAACTAGTACATTTGCTATGGGAATCAGTCTAAAGATTGCTCAAAAACTGAAAACTTTAAGTTCACCTTCTTGGTATTTTCCTCAGAGTAGAGAGATATCATATTACAATGATACATGCATACTCATGTTCATAGCAGCACAATTTATAATAGTTAAATCTTGAAATCAGCCTATACACTCATCAACAGATGAATGGATAAAGGAAATGTGGTATTCTACACAAAGGAGTACTACTATGCCATAAATAAGGACAAATGAGGCATTCATAGGAACATGGATGCAACCTGAGACTATACTGTTAGGTGTAATAAATCAAACACACTAAGCTTAATATCATATTACTACTTTTATATGAGAAACTCAAAATTAAAAAAATCTTTTGCAAATGTGAAGGGGATGGAGGGGATGAAGAAAAGAACTGAAACATGTTATGTACATGTACCAACTCCCTATGTGTAATATAATCATTATGTACTACAAACATGTACTAATATAAAATGAATTTTTCAAAATGCCACTAGGGGACTTCTGGGATGGTGGAATGGAAACAGCAACAAATCAACTTCTCCAAGATCTGGAATCCAGATACTGGAAAATAACAAGATGGGGAAGAAAAGGAGGGAGGTGCAACTCCAGGACCCAGGAAGGATCTGAAGGGAAAATTGGAGCCCACAGAGAAAGTAAGAAGACAGACCACAATGCAAAAAAAAAAAGGGGGGGGGGGAATTGCACTTTCCTTCCAGCTCCTGGCTCACAGCATGAGAGAGGAGGATCAAATATACAGAGACACTGATGGTGGGTGACTCCAGAGGCCTTCAGGGAGAAATGCACCAGTGGAACGGAGCAGGAGATGCTGTGTGTTACAACCACTGTTAAGTGACTCCAATCCAAATGACTGCCATGTCCCTTGGAGAGGGTACTTGGCCAGGTACCATTTTAGGGAGGGGCCAACTGAACCTGGTACTCAGAACAGTCATGGGTTGGCTTCATCTCAGGGCTCTCAGTGTTAAAAAGCCACAATAACTGGGTGAGGGACAAATGTGATGTCCAAGGTCAGGGAGCCAGGAAAGGCTGGCAAGAGACACCCAGAGTATTGTAGGCTGAAGAACTCAGGCCCCAACCAGAGGTCAGGATCAGCCTGAACTTCTGTGGAGTTGAAAGCACCAGAATCAGCACCCCACCCTAACCCTACTGCAGCTTTGCTTCAATCATCTAGCATGGATCTGGGCTCTGTCTCCTTCCTTTGTCTAACAATAACAGCCTAGACATATCCTGAATTGGACACTACCACAAAACAGTAGAACTCAAAACATAACCATAGGCTTGAAATCATAAATCTTCTTTCCCTTCAGTTCTTTTATTCTTTTTGTTTTTGTTTTTTCGTAAGTGTGAATATTGTTTTCAGTTTTTTTGTTTTCTTTTGTTCTTCTTTTTTTTTTCCTTCTTCCTTCCCCTCCTGTCTTCACCAGTTTCCTGAAGCTTGGGTAAGCTTCCTTTGTCCTTCAGCCTTGCTTCTAATCTCTTTTTCTTCATTTCTCGACTTTTTTTCTCTTACCCCTTTTGAATTTTCTCCCCTAAGTGTAATATCATTCTACTGAGTAGATACTTACTGCATAAAATTTTCTAATTTCTTTTAGATTTTGTTATATAACTATAAATCTTGCACTATGGTTACAGGTGACAAATTAATAGTTATCACAGTTCCTCACTTTTTAGATTGTGCTTGATGCTACTATTATTACAGATTGTACTACTTTAGCCAAGGTGACATAGTTGTTGTGGCGATTGTTCTTCCTTGTATGCCAGTACTGAGATTGTCTGGGGATCACAAACAATGACATAGTCCACTACGAAAGAACAACAAAAAAAATCAAAATAATTACACAAATAACTAAACAGATGATGATCATAATGAAGAACATGGTTAGTAAAGCTAGAGTATATACAGGTTAAAAAAAAAACGAGGAGTGGAGAAAAGACATGGAAACCACGAATGACGAACATAAAAAAGAACTGAATTCCATAAAACAGATTCAAACAGGTATCCAGGAGATTAAAAATTCTACTGAAAGTATATGCAGTGGAATCAACTAATGTGGAGTAAAATATCAGATCTAGAACAGGTTTGTGATTACTGATCATCAAATGAAAGAGTTCTTAAAAATACCAAGGGACCACAAAAAATCAATCCAAGAGATGGTAGATGTTGCAAAGAAGAATAACATAAGATTAATTGGAATCAATGGAAAAATCTGAAGATAGCACAAAGGACATAAAAAACCTGTTCACAGAAATAACAGAAAACTTCTGAAGCATGGAAAAACAATTTGACACACAGATAAGTGGGGCATCTAGAACTCCAAATAGCCATGATCAGAAAAAAATATATATACCAAGGTATATAACAGTCAATATTCCAGAAATTCAACACAAGAATAAAAGACTAAAAGCTGATAGAGAAAAGAAACCAATCACCTTTAAGGGAAACCCATCTAAATCGCAGTGGACTTCTCAATTCAAACCCTTAAGTCAAGAAGAGTTTGGAGTGAAGTTTTTCAAGCCCAAAAAGAAAAATCCCAACCCAGATTGATGAAGCCCACAAAATTTCTTTCAAAATTGATGGAGAAATAAGATACTTCCATCATAAAGAACATCTGAACAAATTCATGGCCACCAAACCAGCACTCCAAAAGTTTTTGAAGGATAGTCTAGAAAAAAAATTTCCATAAATCCAAATAGAATGAATCCACCACAAAAGGCAAGCAATTAAACAAAAGGAAGGGCTGGGGATTTAGCTCAGTGATGCCACTGCCTGCCTCGCAAGTGCAAGGTCCTGGGTTCAATTCCCTGTAGGTACCAAATAATAATAATAATAATAATAATAATAATAAAATAAACAGAAGGGAAACAAATGGAACCAGCAACAGGAAAATAATATGAAAAGGATAAGTCAATACATAGCAGTTATAACCATCAATGTAAATCGTCTCAACTCACCAATCAAAAGAAATAGATTGTCAGAATGGATCAATAAATAAGGCGGAACAATATGCTGCATACAAGAAACACGCTGGGCTGGGGATTTAGCTCAGTGGTGTCACTGCCTGACTCACAAGCACAAGGTCCTGAGTTCGATCCCCGGTACCAAAAAAAAAAGAAACACTTTTAACTCAAAAAGAAATTCAGACCCTGAAAGTCAAAGTATGGAAAACAATACTCCATACAACAGGAACCTGGACAAAAGCAGGGGTAGCAATTCCAGTTGCAGACAAAATGAACCAAGCCAAGACTGATCAGAAGAGACAAAAAAAGCCCATTACATACTTGTTAAGTGGACAATCCAAGAGGAAGAGATAATAATCATAAATATATATATGCATCACCAAATTTCCAATGATGAATGTCATTATATTGTATACCTAAAATGTACCAATGATTAGAATGAATAATAGATAATGCAAAATAGGAAGAAAAGGTCCAAAGGGGTAGGGGTAGTGGGAGGGGCAGGGGAAAGGAAAGAAGGGAAAGGAAAAATGATGAGAAATGGAAAAAATGGAAATAAAGTCTTTGTAAATAGGGAAGGGAGGGCTAGGAATGGGGAAAAAATAAGAACCAAGATGCATTATGTAAAGATATAATTCCCAATGAGAAATGTAATTGTGTTATATACCTAAAATGTACCAATAAAAGAATTTAACAACAACAACAAAATATATATATATATATATATATGCATCAAATACCAGTGCACTCAACTATATAAAAGGAACAATAAATATGAAAAATCAGATAAACATTAATACAATTGTAATGGAGGACCTCAATACCTCACTGTCACAAATACATAGATCAAGTAGACAAAAAATCAATAAGGAAATATCAGAGCTGAATCAAACCTCTGAAAAACTGAACTTAGTAGATATTTACAGTGTTCCACCCAAGAACAGAATACACATTCTTCTCAGCTGCACACAGAACTTTCTCCAAAACAGACAACATACTACCTCACAGAACATGCTTACAGAAATGAAAAGAAATTGAAATTATCTCATGCATATTATCATATCATAATGCAATGAAATGGGAAATCAATGGCAAAAGAACCATAAAAACTTTATAAACATATGAAAATTAAGTTAACACCCTCCTGAGCAACCAATGGGTCACAGATGAAACTATAGAATAAATTAGGCAGTTTCCACAATTAAACTATAATGCCAGTGCAACATACCAGAACTTATGTGATGCAATGAAAGCAGTCCTACAACAGAAATTGATAGTGATGAATTCTCACGTCAAAAAAACAGAGCTTAAATAAATAACACAACACTGGCCATTCCACCGCTCCCAGCACAGAGGAAGGAGCCTCCCAGCTACTGTTCCACCACTCCCAGCCCAGAGGAAGGGGCTTCTGGGCCACCTATCCACTGCTCGCAGCACAGAAGGGGCCTCCTGGGCACAATTCCACCGCTCCCAGAGCTGAGGAGATGAGCCATGCAGTTGCAAACAGCACCCCACTCATCAAAATGAGAAGACACGTAAATAAGTCTCAAAACAAGACTTCCAGATCACCTACAGCAACCCCAAAGGGAAATGAGATGGAACACTCTAATACTCAACCACCTAGACTCCCTGAACTGGAAAAAAAAGAGGATATGGAAAAAGTAAAATCAAAAATAATTTCTCAGATAAGAACAGAGACTGCGCTCATAGTTCAAGACATGATTGATAAATCTAGAGGGGAGCTGAGGAACATGATGGAATCCCAACATAGGAAACAAATGGAATAAAAAAAACAGATGCAAACAGATTTCCAGGAGATTAAAAACTCCACTGAAGGGCCAGGGATTTTGCTTAGTTGTTCCGCTGCTTGCCTTGCAAGTGTAAGGTCCTGAGTTTGATTCCTGTTACAAAAAAAAGAAAAAAAAAAATGGGTAATAAATGTCTTCCAACACTCTTTGGGCCAGGGATGTAGCTCAGTGGTTCTGCCTCCTGTCTCGCAAGCGCAAGGTCCTGAGTTCAATCCCCAGTACCAAAAAAAAAGAAAAACAAACTCCATTGAAACTCTACACAACAGAATGAGTCAATGTGAGGACAGAATTTCAGATATAGAAGATAGGATTGCAATTAGTGACCAGGAAAAGAAAAATTGCTTCAAAATTGTAAGGGACCACTAGAAATCAATCCAGCAGCTGCTAGACAATGCAAAGAAGACTAATATAAGACTGACTGGACTCAATGAAGAAACAGGAGAGAGAGCAGATGACATAATAAAAAAACTGTTCACAGAAGTGATGGCAGAAAACTTACCAAGCAGTGGAAAAGAACTTGACATACAGATAAGTGAGGCATATAGGACGCCAACTAGCCTTGATCAAAAATATCTACACATTGGGCCGGGGATTTAGCTCAGTGGTTCCGGCGCCTGCCTCACAAACTCAGGGTCCCAAGTTCAATCCCTGGTACCAAAAAAACCAAAAACAAAAAACAAATAAACAAAAAAATCTACACATAGGCAATATAACTGTTAATATTCCAGAAACCCAACAGAAGAACAAAGTTCTACAAGCAGTTAGAGAAAAGAAACAAATCACACACAAAGGAAAGCCCATCAAAATCACAGCAGACTTCTCAATGCAAACCCTCAAGGCAAGAAGAGCTCCGAGTGTTGTACTGCAAGCCCCAAAGGAAAACAGCCTCCAACCCAGATTGATGTACCTTGCAAAACTACCTTTCAAAATTGATGAAGAAATAAGATGCTTTCATGACAAAGAGCACCTTAGGAACTTCATGAATACCAAACCAGTATCCAAAAAATTTTAGACGATACCCTAGGAACAGACAATGAGGATCACAACCCCAGGAAGCACAGAAGAATGAATCCATCAGACATGACAAGAAATAATATGTAATGGGGGAGGATCAAACAAAAAGAAAAAGTCATAACAATGATAAGTCAATACATATCAGTTATAACCATCAATGTTAATGGTCTCAACTCACCAATCAAAAGAAATAGACTGGCAGAATGGATGAAACAGCAAGATCCAACAATATGCTGCATATAAGAAACAAGCTTAATTCAAAAAGAAACTGATAGACTGAAAGTTAAAGGGTGGAAAACAATACTCCAAGCGACGGGAACGAAAAAAAGTAGGAGTAGCTATAATCTTTGCAGACCAAGTGGATTTCAAACCCACACTGATTAAGAGAGACAAAGAAGGACACTAACTACATTCTTGTAAAGGTACAATCCAACAGAAAGAGATGACAATCATAAAAATATAGGCACCAAATGCTAGTGTGCGCAACTATATAAAACAAATAATAATGGACATGAAAAGTCTTGTATGCACTAATATAATAGTAGTGGGGGACCTCAATATGCCACCGTCACAAATAGGTCAATTAGACAAAAAATAAGTAACAAAATACTAGAACTCGATCGACCTCTTGAACAAATGAACTTAACAGATGTTTACAGAGTGCTCCACCCCACAAAATTAGAATAACTTCTTTTCAGCTGCACATGGGTCATTCTCGAAAATAGACCACATACTCACTAACAGAACATGTTTAAGTAAGTGCAAAGGAACTGGTGTTATCCCTTGTGTATTATAAGACTATACTGCAATGAAATTGGAGATCAATAACAAAAGAAAGTGCAAAAACTTCATAAACACATGGAAATTGAACAGCACACTTCTGAATAACCAATGGGTCACAGAGGAAATTAAAGAAGAAATCAGACAGTTCCTTCAGTTAAATGACAATGA
>NW_004624731.1:26648621-26668407 GCF_000247695.1 Heterocephalus glaber | reverse complement strand
TTCTTTTCCTATCTTTATTCCTTTTATTTCTTTCTCTTTTCTAATTGCTGTGGCTAATGTTTCCAGAACTATATTGAACAGGAGTGGTGATAGTGGACTGGAAAAAGTTCTTTATTCAATGACTGTGAAAATTTTTGCAATTTTGACCGCCTATCCATTTGATATTCAAATACTTTAGCTCTCTCCAAATGCAATATCACAATTTCTAAAATAAATTTGAATTTGACGTATCTGTGAAAATATCTGAATATTCTTTGTAATAAAAGGTGACACCCAGTGCAGCATAAAATTAGAGTAGCAAGTACCACTACAACCTAAGTTTTAAGAAAACATAATACAGGCCTGGAGATTTAGCTCAGTGGTTCCGGCGCCTGCCTCCCAAGCGCAAGGTCCTGAGTTCGATCCCCGGTACCAAAAAAAAAAAAAAAGCTTTAAAAAAAAAAAGAAAACATAATACAGAAAGTTACGGATTTTAGAATTCCCTTCCCCGATAGTTCAAAAAGCCTTTACCTAGTATCTATATACTACACAGATAAGTAAATATGTTTGTTTTACTCTTGTTTAACTTAACCACAGTTTCTTAAAATGAAATTTAAGAGTATGAATCATGGTTAACAGGAAATAAATGCAAATAAATATAAAAATGAAGAAAGTGAGAATTTTTTGAGAGGGCTTCTTAATAACTGATTATAATATAGAATACCTGCATGATGAAATGCTACTCCCCATGGTACAGTTTTTTGTAACACAGAGTCCAGACCTGAAGGTGAACGTTTCAATTGATCTACTACTTCCAAGAGGCTCTTTTGTTCCAGAATCGGTGGTATAAATTCAGATGCTTTTGCCAATCCTGTCAATGGGGGGCATGCACACACACACACACACACACACACACACACACACACACCAAAAAAAAAAAAAAACTATTAATACCTCAACACTGTTCACCTCTTAAGTGCTATGGGCCTAAATCATGACAGAGAAAATGCCAAGGCAATTGTTTAGAAACCACTGCATATTTCAAAATACTGATCTCCAGATGCTGTGATATACCTGGAATGGGTGTGACCTGGTCCTAAGAATTTTTCAGTCTTCTCAGGTGATTCTAACACAGTTTAGGAGACTTTGTATTAGGATGTTATCAAATCCAAAGGGAGGGGGAAGGACCTGCTATAGGAGAAAGAGGATTACAGAAACTAATTACTACTCAAAGATTAAAAATCAAAACCTTTACTCAAGGTGTGTCCCACGAACCAGCAATATCAGTATCACCTTGAAGCCTAGTTTTCTGGGAACAGCTTTCCAGCCTCTCTAGCACTAATTTGATAATCACACACTGCCTTTTGGTTTTGCCTGTGCAACGTTCTCCGAAGTAAGACCTTAACTTTCTTAAATGCAGGATCTGTTTTCCTAAAGAATTTCCCATTCTTCCCCAAAGAATTTCAGAAATTTAGATTTCTAAACTTGTAAAACTTTACATAAAATATATTTTTACAACTCATATTTTACATTTTTTAAATTTTTAAATAAACTTTTCTTAAAAGTTTGAGGAAGCACAGGTTACCAATGTTTTATTTTGCTAAGGACAACTAAAAATGTTTTCAAACTACCATTTCTATTAATATATTTTTCTCAGAAGTCATTTCATCATTTAAAAAAGACAGTGGGGATAATTTCAAAATTTAAACTTCAGATTTATGAAAAATGTGCTGCTTTATCTTTATTATTCTGGTAGAAATTTCATCATAGCCCAGGCTCCAGTTGGAGCACAAACATTTGGGAATCACAGTTACAGATCAAGATAACAAAACCTCAAAAAAAGGAAAAAAATGATTCTGGTCATTAAGGAATGAGTTGACATGGTTTAATGTGAAAAATACAAGTTAGCATGGTAGAGAAAGCATCAATTAAGAGGAAAATAGGACAGATAATACAGTGCTGGACAAGAGCCTAAAAAATATAAACTTTAGGCAAAGTTTACTTGTTAGAGCCAAGCTTGAGTTATCTATTCCTGCCCTCATGATGCCACTGACAGAAGTAATAAAATGCTACTATCCTGGAACTGGAACTGGTCTGTCTTCCCTATATTTATCTTAGACTCCAAAGGACCACAGGCTAATTAGTAAAAGTGTTGAGACAATTATGTTCATCCTTGAATCAGTACAAATAGATACCAATGGTTACAGCAATGCACTGAGTTACCATTGAGCAATTAAAAAGGAATAGGGCCGGGGCTCAGTGGTGCTCCTGCCTGCCATGCAATCAGAAGAACCCGAGTTTGATCCCCAGTACCAAAAAAGAGGAACAAATTATAAATGTAACAACATCAGTGAATCTCAAAAACATCATTCTGAGTGAAAGAAGCCATATAAGACATATATATGCTGTATGACTTCATTTACATAAAATTGTTAGTTTCTAAGACACAAGTAAAATGGCAGAAACATCCACATTAACTACACTATGTTTTAGAATGTAAAATCTCTTCAGGTAAAAATAACTGATACAATTTTTTAAAAACTGTATTGTGATAACAAGGCATTTCACATTCTCGAAGTTCAGATATGATTTGAACTAGATCCATCAGCCTTAACTATAAAATATTTTATACATTAGCTGAAACAAACTGGAAAAAAAAGAGAAAAAAAATGACAGTACCGACATAGAAGAGGCTGACACCAAAAGAGCAGAACAGAACATTTTAGTGATGGAACTGTTCTAAGTATTTGGTTTTAGTGATGGTGAAATGGATGTGCCCATTTGCTAAAATTCATCAAATTATACACTTAAAGAGGATACATTTTATTATGTATAAACTATACCTAAATAAGTGATTTTAAAATACATATGAATATATGTGTACACACACACGTCTATCTACGTACATAAGATTCCTTTTTAAGGTCACACCTTTGGAAATGTTAAGCAAAACGTGACCACTTTCAAGGGATGGGAGTACACCATATATGTAGTTTGGTGTACAATTTACAAACTCCAAGAATCGACCTCTCAAAGCCCATATATCCCAAATGAAGAACACTAGTATATACCTGTATAAACACAGCACTCTTAAACTCTGAAGACAAATGCCCTGAGTGTGTGTGAACATATTTTCTATAAGGAGAGGACAAGACTCCCAAAAGCATAGCTAGTGGGCAGGCAGTAGCCATAATGAAAGAGTCATGCTTTGTTAATATAATTACTAGTATTACTTTCTTTATTAGTAGTAGTACATGTTAGCAGTACATGATGTTTCCATTCCTGTGGGGAATTGGTACATGTACATAACACATCTTAATTCTTTTTGCATCCCTTTCCCTTCTCTCCCCCCTCCATCTATCTCTTGCAAACATACTAATAATGGAGACCTTTATTTTCATCTGTAACTCACCCTCAGCTTGATGGTGTAGATTATAAAACTCTCGAGCAATTATATCCGCCAGCTTCTCACACCATTTTTTTGATGGACAAAAAAGTAATACTGAATGGTTATCACGAACAGTCTCATAGCATAAACTAACAACATGATCGTCATCTCCCTAAAAAAGATTAACACTACCTCAGTGATACATTCTCAATCAGTTTTAAATCACTCATTTTGTTTCATAGAGAAGGTTTATCTACCCAAAGGCATAATAAAAATAATTTTTAAAACCAGTAAAAAAAACAAGAAGTAAAAAATAAACCTTATGATGCAAGGAGAGAAGGAAAGGTTTTTCATGCATTCAAATAGTTTGTACTGAACTCCAAGCCTCAGGCAGTAGGGACATACTGGTGAACAAAAGAAAATCAAAGTCCTAATCTTCAAGGGGTTTATAGTCTCATTGAGAGACACATTAAAATACTAAACAAGGTCAGGGATTTAGCTCAGTGGCACCATGCCTGCCTTGAAAGTGCAAGGCCCTGAGTTTGATCCCCAGTACCAATAAATATATAAATAAAATACTAAACAAATAAATGTAAAATACAACCACGAGATGTCCTAAAACAAGAGTTGTACAGTGTTTTTAAGGCCTCATATTTGACAGAAATTTGACAGAGACCTGAAAGAAAAATTTTCCTAAGAAAATGATTTAGCTAACATGTGAATGGGAGTGGGGGACATTATCTCAATGAAAAGTAACACACTATTCAGGCAGAACAAAGAGCACGTGTGAGTGCCCTGTGCCAGCCTGCAAGTTCTCCATACTGGAAAAATGTCAATCTGTGTAATGAATTCATGCCTCCTTTCACTCACTACACAATTGACTATGGGTCCAGTATTGTTCTAGGAACTGAGGATGGAGCAGAGAACAAAGCAAAAAAAAATTCTGCCCTCGTACTGATTTTACTCCAGTAGGAACAGACAGAAAATAGTAAAAAGAAAATAAGTAAAATTGATAATATGTTCCATCTTGAAAAAGTGCTAAGGAGAAAAATAAAACAGGGAAGACAATTAGGTACCATGAGAAAGACACTGTAATTTAAATAAGGTGTCCAGGGAAGGTCTAAGAAAGTGACATTTGAGTAAAGGAGCCATGGTTACTGAGTGAACCATACTGATACTGGAGGGGAAGGCACTTCACACAAAGAGAACTTGAGATGGGAGATGCCTGGCAGACTGCAAAATGGTAAGGAGGCTGGGTGAAGTGAGAGGAATGTAGAAAGTGAGCTCAGAACACCAAGTGGGTGGCAACAGATCATACAGGGCTCTGCACGCTGCTTGGAAGATGTTGGCTTTGATTCTAAATGAAACAATTAACCACTGCAAGTTTTTGAGCAGACAAATAACATGATCTGATGTTCATTTTAAATAGATCACTAGCTCCTTATTTAAGCAGAGACTAAAGGGAACAAGCAGAGAAAACAGTTAGGAGGCTGTTTCAGTGCTCCAGGTCAGAAGTGAAAGTGGTTCAAATAGAGTAGAGGCATAGACATGGTATCAGAAGGAAAGATTAACAAGTGAGCAAATGAATGTGTTTAACATATAAACTTACAGAGCTACTAAAGCAATGCCTGGTGTAATTTAGGGTAAAGAGCAAAGCAACTGAGGAAGATTCCATATCAAACATGCAGAGGCCACAAATCCATACCTATGAAGACACTGAGACATATAAATTTATCCCTACCCCCTACTCTAAAGCTCTTCTAGTACTCAGAGGTATAAGCATGCATAAAAATAGAAGATGCCTTAGCCAAAGTTGGTGGCCCATGCCTGAAATCCCAGCACTCTAGGAAGCTGAAACAGGAGGATCGTTAGAGCCCAGCCTGAACAGTTTAACAATTTAGCAAGAGCCTGTCTAAAAATTAAAAATAAATAAAATTAAAATGGGCTGGGGATGTTGCTCAGTGTGAAGGCCCTGGGTTCAATCCATAGGACTACAAAAGAAAAAAAGAAAATGCCTCTCACTCAGTAGAAGTACATAACACTTCCTCAACCTTAGGATTAAAGAATCAGGCTTAGCAAATAAAATATCGTCAACTAAAATTTTTAAAGTGTAGTCAGGGGAGGCAAAGGAGAAGTAAAAAAATCTAAGATGTGATATATAAATATGCCAATTCCCCACAATGAATATATGCAATATATATCACCAAAATCTACTAAAAAACTATTAAAATATTATTTAAAAATTAAAAATTAAAAAGTGTATTCAGGGGTTTAAGGATGTGCTTTTTACTTATCAAACTCTCCCAGAAGCTAGACAATTTTAAAAACTGTATTTTGTCCTTACAACAGTACTAAAGTATTACATCACATTTTATAGATAGATTCAGGGAGATTTTGCAACTCAACCAATATTTCAGTTATAACAAGTATTTCTAGGGCTGGGGATTTAGCTCAGTGGTTCCACCGCCTGCCCCACAAGCGCAAGGACCCGAGCTCGATCCAGGGTACCAAAAAAATAAATAAATAAAATAAAATAACAAGTATTTCTATTAAGAGGTAGGTCTGTCTAAATCCTAAAATTAAGTTCTTTTCATTCTATGTACTATTTAGTATAACTACCATTAGTATAGTACAAAATTAGTATAATTAATAAAAGGTTAATTTTCCACATTAAACTAGTATAGACTCAACCATAAGGAAATCTTTTCTTAGTGAAACAGAAAAATTTACAAAGTTTGGTACTTTTAAAACGTTTATATATCAGGAAATAATGATCATTTAAAGACACAACTACATTCCTTCTATCACCATCAACTCTTTAATATTAGCTTACTATTAATTCTAATGGATATACACAGTTTAATACTAATTCTAATGGATATATAAACTTTGCAACCTCTAATTATACAATTTAAGAATTGTTAATAACTAGTTGGACAATGCCATCAAACACAAAGATACTGATAGTGGTGATGTAAAAGTAATGATTTACCTTCACTTGCAGCATGGGTTGAAATTCCCTTATAAGTTTCATTGAAGAGTCATAAATGGAATTTCCAATTTTTACTAACTCCAAAAGTGGTACAGGACGAAAGTCAGTATGGTAGAGTTCAGCATTCAACCAGGAAGCTATAAGTTCCAAATTAGGGAGAGTGGCACTCATGCCAACAACCTGCACAGCATTAGACAGGGGACTGGCTAAATCTGCCTGGCTGTGAAAAATAAATGAAAATCACATTCAAAGATACATACTAAATTAACAAATAGTGCCACTAAAATGCTCTTGATCATGTCCTTTGGTGCATACATGTATACCAGAGCTGATCAACATGAGCTAAGATTAGTAATATCAACAAGACTGAAAATGGGGAAAGGTAAATTAAGGGAAGAGGGAAGGAGATTAAAAGAAGAAACAAACTGCATTATGTACATATACCCACTCCCCAGGATGATTGTAAACTGCATGCCCTGCAAGTATGTAGCAATAAAAAAATTCAAAAAGAAAGAAAAAAATATATATGGTGAATGTTTAAATATTAAATTTTATATGTATAATTATATGTAAATGTGTTTACATTATTTAAATAGCATTATTTAAATTATATGTAAATTTGTCATATGTATAAAATACATTGCCATTAATCACCTTCCAAATATTCTCCCTCATTTCAAACACACTTATCCCACTGTTCTTGCCACATTCTCTTTTTGTTTTTGTTTTTTGGTACCGGGGATCGAACTTGGGTCCTTGCGCTTGCAAGGAAGGCGGTGGAACCACTGAGCTAAATCCCTGGCCCCTTGACACTTTCCGAAGCAATTCCAGAAGTCCTCTTTCATGGGTGTTTTTATAAAGTATGATAAAAAATGCAGTGAATGTTGCTGCTGAGTGCCATCCAATAAAAAGGCAGGCTGGTAAAAACTCTGTCATGTGTTCTCATCTTCCTTATTCACCAGATCTGTAGCTCACTCTCAAAGTCAAAATGACAATGAAAGATACACGTTTTGAGTCAAATTCAGGACATCAAATCAGCCATAACAGCACAACTATAGACACTAAACAAGACTTCCAGAATGCTTCAGAAAGTAGCAAGAATAAGGGGATAAGTGTGTTTGAAGTGAGGGGGAGTGTTCTGAAGAGAATTAATGGCAGTGTGTCTTTCACCGTAATAAATTTTAAAAATTTAAATATTTACTATATTTTTCAATCATACCACAAATATTTAATATATAGGCCTAGGAACATAATTACTGGATCATGGATTACAGAGTCACCATTTATCTTCAGTTTTAATAGATAATGTCAAACTGTTTTCCAGAGACTATACCAAAATAATTCTCCAACCATCAATATATATTCTATTGCTCTAGTCACAACTTGGTATTGTCAACCTTTCTAATGTTAGTCATTATGGACAGTGTATGATGATACTTGTTTGAAGAGATGATATACATCTACTTGATTGTTAATGAGACTGAGCAGCATTTAACATTTATAGGCCATTTGTATACTCTCTTGCAAATGTCAGTTCAAATTCCTCATCAATAATTGGGCTATCTGTGCTTTTTTTACTTACAGAACTGGTTATAATAGTTTGGATAACGACTTTCCTCTTTCATTAATTTTTGTTCTTGTTTTTACCATTTTATTCCTTATATTTTCTGTGACATTACCTTACAATTCTTTTCTGAAGTTCTTGAAATGGATACAGTAAGTAATTTACATATCTATAAAATACTACCAATTTCACTTTAAAACAACTTCAGTTGCATTCATTTATTATGAGATTTTTTTCATTAGGTTTATTGGTACATTTTAGGTATACATTATGATCACATTCATCATTGGGAATGTGTACCTGTACAGATATACCTTGGTTCTTCTTTTTTCCCCATTCCCCTTCCCTCCCTTCTACGCCTCCACCCCTCCCTACTTACAAAAAAATGTGTTTCCATTTTTTCCTTTTCTCATATTTTTTCTTTCCCTTCTTTCCTTTCTCCCACTCCCCCCACTTCCCCTTCCCCTTTGGATTTTTTCTTCTTCTTTCACATTATCTAAAGAAGATGTGGTTTTTTTATAAAATAGGGTACTATTCAGCCATAAAGAACAATAAACTAGAGACATTTATAGCTAAGTGGATGTACATTGAGGCCATTCTCTTAAGTGAAATAAATAGTACACATGTGGGGAAATACCGAATAATTTCTCTGGTGTGAGAAATCCAAAGTGTAAATGAGGACCAAAATGTATTATGAGGTATTTTTGTAGCCCAAAACTATTTTCTAATTTCTATTGATTATTCTTTTGCCCCAAACATGAGTCCAAAAATATATTATTTAATTTCTAAATATGTATATATTTTCTAGTTATGCTTTGCTTATTTATAGCTTGATTCCACTGTTGTCAGAGAGCATATTTTTAACTTTTTATTTTTATTAGTATGTGTTTGCAGTACAAAATGATTACAGTCAATAGTTTTTGGGGGTTTTTTTGTTCTTCTTCTGTTTTTTTTTTTTTTGAGTCAGGGTCTCACAATGTAGTTCAGGCTGGCCTTGGATTCACTATGTAGCACAGGCTGACCTTAAACTCCCAGCAATCTTTCTGCCTCAGCCTCCTAAGTGCTGAGATCATGGGCATGCACCACCACACCCAGAAGCCAAGCACATATTTGAAGTAATTTCAATCCTTTGATATATATTAAGACTTATTATATGACCCAGCGTATGATAAATCTTTACCTAAATGTTTCATTTGAATAAACTGAAAAACATATGTACTCGCTGGTTTTGGTAACTATTCTACACACAACAATTAGGTCAAACTTGCTGATTGTATTAGTCATATCTTCTATACTCCTAAGGATTTGGGATATAGTATATCTATCATATATTATATTCTATCATAAACTAAGATATATATTCAAATATTTCTAAATGAAAGAAAGCTATTTAGTACCCAACATAACAAAAGAAAATAGAACAACACTCAGATCCATCAGTATGAAATCTCACCACACTAAAGGAAAAAAAAAGAAAAAAAATTAATTTTTAAAAATATTATATAAAGGATGAAAGATCAGCATGGCATTGGATTTTTCAATAAAATGAAAAAATAAAGTACTAAAATAATTCTATCTTGACTTTTATACCTAGACAATTTAATAAATATAAATTAAAAGGAATTTTCAAATATGGTTTGAAGGCAGCCTGGGCAATTTAGCAACTTAGTAATATCTTTAAAAAATAAAATAAAATAAAATAAAGGCTAGGGATATAGTGCAATGCAAGGCCCTGGTTCAATCCCTAGTATGGTAAAAAATAAAAATAACAAGTCTTAAAAACTTTATTCTGGTGTCTTTACTGAAATAAGGGGAATTTTCTAGATGACAGCTCCACAAAAATGAGGAAATAAATCAAGAGATAGGCATGTAATGCAGAAAAAGGGGCTCTGTATCAAGCTGAAGGCAACAGAAATGAATGATAATGATGAAGAGAGATCCCTAGCCAAGTGCTGTGCAGCACATACATAGACTAAACCTCTCCAGAATGGAGCATCTCGGAAGGCCTTCAGACAAACTTCTGGGTGATAACTTTGGTAGGAGAGCAAATGTATTGGAATACATAACAGGGGACTTACACAACTGGGGAAGAGGCCAGGGGTAAATTAATCATAAGCCCCTAGAAAGCCAAGCCACCAAACAAGAAAGACATCTATTAATTTCAGATAAAAGACTTTTTTTTAGAAAGGTAAAAGTAAGCACAGTATAATCTAACTCAGTTTACAATGGTACTCATATAGTTATATTACTATAACACTGAAAAATATTGAGCAAAATTATAATTACATATGGAGAATGAGAAGATGATAAGAGAATAAGGAGAGACTGAGGAGGATGAGAAGAGATTCAGTGTTAGTGAGGAGAGATGTTCCATAGTTAGAAGTTGATAGATGATGTCTAAAACTAAAACTCAAGTAGCTGCATTTAGAGATACTGCTGTAAATTTAAATAATTTTTTTAAAAGCTAGAAGACTTGAAAGTTACTGTCTCTGAGAAGTGGGGGCTGAAGAAATGTTATTTTGTAAAATTAGTCCTGATAATTCAAATTATGTGTATAACTGACAAACACTAAATCTAGATTTTTTAAAAAAATCTATCATAAAAGTGTGTACCCTGAAATACTGAGCAGTCAGAAATTTAACAGTGTTTACAAAGTAATCTAAAATCAATTTTAGCCTGAAATACTTCTTTCAGAACAAAAACAGACTACTGCACATGCATTTGTTGTAAAGAAAGTACTATATTCCTTTTACTTGAACTTTTGCACTTTGAAGCAAGTTTCTCAACACTGGATAGCAGGAATACAGTCATTTCCGGTACTCACCGAGATGCTGATTTCTGAGTAAGAAAACAAATCTTAGTGAGCAAAAGTTCCAGCAGATACCCTCGGTGAGAGTCTCCCAGCATGTGCAGCTCATCCACAACCACCATTCCTAAAAAGTTTCCAGATGCTGAGTTTTACAGAACTTCACAATCCTAAGAATTTTTTAAAACTCAATACCATATATCTATACAGCAAATACCTATAATATATTGCAAGTGATGAAATTTCAAGCTACACAAGAAAAACTATATTCTGCATAAGTAATTATTTTCCAAGATGCTTCAGTTATCATAAGCAGTCCTACCACAATGTACTCTGGATCTAAAAACCAATGATTAGCTATCTCAGAACTAACCAAACCCAAGGAACACTGCCTATCATTACTCAGACACTTCTAAATCAGCAACTTTTGCCAGGCATGGTGGTGAACACCTGTAATCCCAGCACTCCAGAGGCTAGGGCAGGATGATCGCTGTGAGTTCAAGGCCAGCCTGGGCTACACAGTGAGTTCAAGTCAGCCTGAACTACGTAGTAAGACCTTGTCTCAAAAAACCAAAAAATAAATAAATAAATAAATAAATAAATAAATAAATAAATAAATAACTTTATAGAAATAAACACAATGATATACCAAAGACATCTATGTTAATTATATAGTTTTGTTTGTTTGTTTTTTTAAGTAATGGGGTTTGTACGCTAGGTCTCTGCACTGAGTTACATCCCCAGCCCCCTTCCCCCTTTTTGAGACAGCATCCTTCTTAGTTGCTAAATTTTCCAGGCTGGACTCAAACTTCCAGTCCTCCTGCCTTAGCCTCCCAGAGTGCTCTGATTACAGGCATGAGCCACCATATCTGGCTTGTATTAACTTTATCTATAAGGAAACAACCATCTTCATGTAAAAAAAAAGTTGCTTAGTAAAAAACAGAACTGGTCAAGAAGAAAGATGATTTTAAGAGATTTCTTTTAATGTGATAGGCTAATGTCATCCTGCTGCAAAACATAAGTACTTCTCCATAACTTGAAAAAATGAACCAATTATGCACTTGGAATGATGTTCAAGAATTACAGAAAATTTAGTATAAACAATGCCTTCTTTGGATAAACAGTTTTGTAACATCAGTTTTTTCCATATATACTGGTATCCCCCTACCAAATCCTCCTCACCAAACCCAAATCTTTTCAGACAATTTCCTAAGGACACATGATACTCTTTTTCCTTACCAGTAAGCTATCTCCAAATCATACTATACAAGGAATTACTTCAGCACATATTCATGCATCCAAAAATATTCTATTTATTCTATTCTAGTCTATTCTATCAAACACTGCACTAGGTACACTGAATATAACAATAAGATTCTGTTACAATCCTCAAGATATTTAAAGGCCAATAGAGTCAGAAGTACTAAGCCAAACCTAATACAAATTGACCATGATTTCTCTCTCCAAGCTCTGCAAGGCAGAGTCCATGTCTTACTAATCTTTGATTCTCATCCCCCATACCTACCCTACCACCATTTGAACATGTTATTTTTTTTTTTTTTTTTTTTTTTGGTATCGGGGATAGAACTCTGGACCTCCACTGAGCTAAATCCCTGGCCCGACCATGTTATTTTTAAGTTCACCAGGTTCTTAATAAGTAGCTGATATTCTTGTTGAATCTGCTGCTAGGATTACAGGTATGCACCAGCATGCCAGGCTTCACTGTCATTTCTATGTTTCCATGGTTCCCTATCATTTACTTTGAATGGGCACTTCTAGGTCCAGGCCTAATCTAAATATCAGAGTACCAGAGTAGGATAATACACAGATATACTAACTGTGGAGATGGCAAATCTAGCCCACAAAAGCTTCTACTGCTGGTAAAGTTCCGAAGGAAAATGAAAACTGACAGACTCAAGAATATCCTCTATATTTTATAAAGTACAAAAATGTATGGTATGGGCCGGGGATTTAGCTCAGTGGTTCTGCTGCCTGCCTCGCAAGCACAAGGTCCCAAGTTCAATCCCCGGTACCAAAAAAAAAAAAAGTATGGTAGTGAAGTCAACAACAGCAGCAGAATGCAAAACATAGTTTCTTGGTTTTGGGGGGGGGGGGGCACGGGGTACCAGGAATCGAACTCAGGAAAAACATACTTTTTTTACACAGAGTTGCTAACATTACAGATGCCAATTCTTTTCTCCAGAAGCAGATGACAGATAGTAATACAACACAGGACCAAGGAACACTGCCTATCATTTCTCAGACACTTCTAAATTGGAAACTTTATAGAAATACATATATAATGTATACCAAAGACACCTATGTCAGTTAAGTGTTGATTTTTTTGTTGTAATGGAGTTTGTACCCTGAGCCTTTGCACTCAGTTATGTATAGAAATCATAATAGTTTCATTCTGTCCCATCAAAGATAGCAATAAGAAATATTTGCTTAAATTTTCTTACCCAACAGATGCATCTTATTTTCCTCTATGAGGCGATTGATCAAACCATTGGCTCTCTCAATTGTGCAGACAGCAATATCCAAGGAAGAGAAATGCCCTGATGGAGAGGCACTGCCCATATAACCATCCACTTTTATTCCTACTTCCTGAAACAGACTCTGAATTGAGAACAACACAGGTGAAAAAAATTGTAATTCACGAGTTATGGATGGGTTCTATACAAGCAAACAGACATAACTATCTAAAGACATTTATGGGATTTCTGTCAGTTGCTCTTGGCCAACACTCACATCCTTTTTAGAAACATGTACTGAAAATATGAAGTTTGAAACTGACAAAGCTCAATACAGAGACTTTTGTTAAGAAAGAGTCAAAATTAAGATATATTATGTACAAGTACAAATTCCCTGATGAAGTCAGCATTATGTATATCTAAAATGTTCCAATAAAATTAAAAAATAAAATAAAACCAAGTTTTAAAAGATCATATAAAATTAATTCATTTTAATGATAGCATTTAGTAATCTAAGATCTAAGAAGTGTTTATAGAAATTAAAATTGGAGGAAATTACCTTAAGCACTAACATTTTTAATCTAATAAACAGCAAGAAACTAATTTTAATTAATGATAATTTAACATTTTAAGGAACAAATTTATACTTCATAAGGAAGTCTTATTATTCTACCAATGACCAGTTGTTTATTAATGGAAGAAAAGTTTTTAGAAGTCAAAATCAGTTGGATTGTGGAATTAACTTTTTTCTTTTTCTAGTTTAACTTTTAGCTAACATACCTTCTCAGTAAAAAGGATCCTTTCATCATTTTGTTACTTTGGGTCTAAGTTGAGAGGATGCTACCATGAAGCACCAGCTTTGTTGGCTATTTGGCCTCTGAAATAACTGTTAAAAAGATTTATAGAACCACAGAACTTTAGAGCTGTTCATTCAATAAATTTCTTCTGAGCATGAGTGAATCCAGTAGTAAAAGGGACTAGAATCCATATTTTTTTTGCCTATTAGTACAATAATCTTTCCATTCCAACAACACATTTTTTTCATTGAAGAAATCACAATAGTAAGTTTATTGCATTTGGTGAAACACTATTTGTGAAAATGCCTTAAAAACTAGTTAGTATCATATCAATGTAAACTTGTACTATTTCTTTTTACAAAAGAGGGGAGGAACATATCACAGATCTGGAGCTTTGCCCAAACACCAATGGCTCTTGTCCATCGGCCCCTAACATTCCCATTGACCCTCAAACAGAATGGGACATGCTTCCTCAGCCACTAGCTGCTCATCACACTAGACCTACAATTCAGTTAAAATGCTGATTCTTAATTTTCAGGTTTATATGATAATTAACTATTCATTTACTTCCTAAGAAAACATTTATAAATTTTTACACAATAGTCAATAATCACTTATGGGACTTTAAGGCCCTTTCTCTTTTATGCAACAATAATTTTTTTAAGTTTTCCTCTGTAAACTTTTAACACTTTTAATAGTTTTTAAAAGTAAATGGGGGGCTGGGGATTTAGCTCAGTGGTTCTGGCGCCTGCCTTACAAGCACAAGGTCCCAAGTTTGATCCCCGGTACCAAAAAAAAAAAAAAAAAGTAAATGGGATACAGTAAAAGAAATTTTGTTTTTCACTTGCTTTCCTAAACTTTTTTAAATGAATAAAGCTAAGGATGCCAACAACAGGCCTTTTACTATTTCAAACTTAGTACTTGAACATTACCTGGAGATAATATTTCTTCTCTTTAGCCACAGAAACAAAGGGAAGAATAAACAAAGCTTTCTTCTGCATTTCCAAAACGCACTTCAAAATAAGTAATTCTGCAACAAGGGTCTTCCCACTACTTGTAGGAGCTAAAACATGATTATGCAACAGTTAAAATGAAAAACAAGTAATATTTTGTACACTGCATTAATAAATGTTTTATGCCGTATTCAGTATTAGAGAGCCTATCATTAAGAGCCCAACTAACATTTGAAACCTTTATACCCTGAAAAGCCCCTGACTTTAAACCAGCTTTCTAAATACTTTCTCACTGAAAATAGAGAGGAAAAAAAAATCTTTATTTTTGAGAGTAAAAAAATCCTTATATCAGCAATAAATGACCAATATTATTAGTACCTAGCATATACCTAAAGATTCCCCCCCGAAAAAACCTCCCAAAATACTCTTCCATTAACTGAATGACTAAAAGCCCTGCTCTGAGGAGGATGAACAACTTCAATATAACGTGATAGAAGCTGTGATAGAAACTGAGTGCAGCCAGTTGGAAGGAAGCTTGAAGTAAGAAACTAGAACTTATGAGAGGGGAGGTAAAATGGAAGGGGAAAAGAATGCCAAGCTTAAGAAACAGCACACAGAAAGGATATCCTGACCCACTCGGATGACAGTAAGGAATTTACTAAGTACTCTGGGAGTGGAAGAAGATATGAAATTGGCACGTGAGGAAGAGTTTTAGAATCCTACTAGGAAAGTAGTTTACTGGACTATCCTAAAAGCGAGGCAGAATCATTGATGGATTCTTTGAGAAGTAGTGACAAGATCATATTTGTACCTTTAAAGGGCACTTTGGCTGAAGGAGCAAGGCAAAAACAGGAAAAAAACTAGTTATAAAACAACTGCCTAATCTTAAAGAAAAATTATGAAGAGCTGTGCCCCGCAATGGGTGTAAGAACAAAAAGCAGTCAAAAGTAGTCAGAATCAAGAGACAGATGGGTAATTGTGTGAACAGATGACCAGAGATATGAGTGATAATTCAAGTTCTGGTTTGCAACTGAAGTGCATGCTATTCTACCACTACCACTAATGTCAACATTTAGGAGTAGTACTTTCTACATGACAGAAACTGTTCTAAGCTCTTATACACAAGAAATGTGATCCTAAATACTACCAAGCATTTGTCTCTTCCCTCCCCACCCCATAACCCATAATTTGCAAGGTTATACAACCAGTAAGTGATACTACTTTCAAACTCAGTCTAACTCCACAGGCTGAACTTATGTCTGCTGTTAAGTTAATTCTCGAATTCTTTTTTTGCAGCCATAATGAAAATTCTGGGTGACTCACAATTTCAGAAAATACTGACACAAAAGAATTGACTGGATTCCAAAGTCAATGTGGCAAGCACAGATCAAAAATTATGTATATCAAAGTTGCCCTAGATAGCCCACATGAATCTTCTACAAAACATACTATATATAGGTTGTACATACAACCCTGGTAAACAGATCAATTTATATGCATATAATGTATAATATTCACACCCTGAAAGCAACTGAAATGGGGAAATAAAAAAATTCACATCTCCCATCACACACACTATGGGACACAAGCTTGTATAGCAGAATTGCTTATTTTATAAATTATAATATTCTATGCCAGGGATGGTGGCGCAGGCCTATAATCCCAGCACTCATGCTTCGGCAGGAAGACTGCCACAAGTTTAAGGCCAGCCTTAGCTACATAGTGAGTTCAAGGTCTGCCTGAACTGCAAAGAGAGACCCTGTCTCAAAAAATACCCAAAAACAAAAAACAAAAAACAAAAAACAAAACCCAAAAACTAAATAAACCAATAAATAATATTCCTTGCTTTACCTCCCACTCAGCCTTATAATGGAACTTTCATAATTAAATATGCATATGATGACTCTATACTTGTAATGGATATTTTAAGACTTTCCTATTTATAAAGTCTTGTCTCATCCACTCTTTCAAAAAAAAAAAAGTCTATCTGGATAAGCCCAGCCCTCAGAAGGCTAAGGCAGGAGGACCTCCATGAGTCTGAATCCAGCCTGGGCGAGCTATATAGCAAGACCCTGTCTCCAAACAAAAATAAATTAATTTTAAAAATTTCAAAACTCCAACCTAACTCAACATAGTATCTTTTACACAGGTAACATCTTAAAAATAGTAGAGAAATTCGTTTGCATAAATTTGAGTACCTGAATAAACTAAATTCTTTCCTTCTAAGACTTGTCCAAGCAAAAGGCATTCTGCCTGCCATTCAAACATCTTTTTTACACCAAAACTGTGATATTTCTGTAGAATTGCTTTAGGAAGTCCCCAATTTGCCAATAACAGTTCGTCTGTTTGGTCATCAGGAACTGGTTGCTTGCATAGTCCTTTCAGAAAAAAAGAAACAATAGTTTAATTTAGTTCAGACATGTAACTTTGGTAGTTAGCCCTCCACTGTGTGTTGGAATTCCTGTGTGTTAGAAGGAAGCTATTTAAAGCGCATACTGAGTTCATGAAGCTCATGGGAAACTGGCCAGGTATAGAAAGGTAATAATAAAATGTTGCCTAGTGGATAGAATTTTTTTTTCTTAAGACAAGTTTTTGCTCTGTAATTCAGGCTGGCACTCACTCTGCAGCCCAGGCTGGCCTGAAACTCACCAGCAATTCTCCTGCCTCAGATTGCTGAGGTCACAGTTGTGCGAAACCATGCCAGGCTTGGATGGAATTTTTTAAACTTCTTAAAAGGCCCTGGGCCAGGGATTTAGCTCAGTTGTTCTGGCGCCTGCCTCGCAATCGCAAGGTCCTGAGTTCGATCCCCAGTACCAAAAAAAAAAAAAAAAAACCACACACAAAACTACTTAAAAAGCCCCAAACAATCCCCTCCTTCCGCAAATACGATAATACACAATGTAAGGAGTGTTGAAATTCCGATGGTGGGGAGATTAGGGCTGGAGGCTCCGCGGGGTACATGTAAGCATTACAAAGCTAAGTTAGGGAGGTTTCTATCTTAATGCTGTGATGACTGCAACTACAGAGTTGGCCTTGGTGTGAGTAAGGTTGGGTGAAATATACCCAGATCGTAATTTACGCTCCTTGTCACGAAATTTAACCTTACTCATGACCAGTCTGAGAAAATTACAATCCTGTCCAGCCTTCCTCTGGACTCTAAAGAGCCTGTGCCTCGGCACTATATATGAGAGGCAAGCCTGCTTCAGGTTAACAGGGTTTGGTCAATTAGGAAGTTGTCTCTGTGAAGATCGAAGGACCCATGCTGTGTGCACGCCTGTGATCCAGCACGCGAGAGGCTACGGCACTAGTTTCGGGGCCAGTCTGAGATACTTACTGAGTTCAAGGCGAGACTGAACTACATGAGAGACCCTGTCTCAAAAGAACAAAAACAAAAAAGACCGGAAGACCCAGAAGCCAGCTGAACATTACCACCACGCGCGGTCATTAAAAACGTGCCAAGGTTCCCGCAGCAAGACGCCTGGGGCGCCAGGCTCGAGTCACAAACAGAGAGGGAAAGGGAAGGCGGGGGCTGGCACACGGGCGAGTTCGGCAACCCCGGGAGTAGCCACACCTGCGGCCTTCAGGCTGCGTCCCAGGCCCGGAGGTGGGCTCAGCACCGGCCCGGCGGAGAGCTGGACTCTGACGCTACTGGCACCGCCGCTTCCCGGGGACGAGTCTGAGACCGATGCTGAACGCCGCCGTTTCCCACTCCGGAGCGGAAGATTCATTGCAAACCTTTGTCAGATGTTCAGGACAAAGCATAGTCCCAGCGCCCTCCTACTCCGGAGAACCCCGGCCTAGTGACAGATGTCACCACCACCTTCCCGCCAGTCTTCAAATTCAGGCCTCCCAGCCCGCCCCGGAACCATAGAGTTCCCGGTGGCAAGAGTAACCTGAGAACCATAGAGTGGGGAGGAAGGAAGAGCGGCTCGTGTAGGTATCAGACTTCCGGTCTCGAGCCTGGGCGGCTTGTAGGTAGGAGGATTAAGGTCGGACCTAGGTTGAAGAAGAAAAACACCAGGCTCAACATTTGTAATCGTACCGGCCTAAAAACATTTCTTCTCTTTTTGTCCATTTCTGCTCAATGAGCTGCCCGTAAGAGGTAGATTGAGCAACTAGTTCTTAAGTTATTAGTATTGTTTAAAAAATTATTCCAGATTGTGTGTGTAAAACAGTATACAAGAAACCCTAGGATTTCTAACAGCATAAATTGCCCTTCTCTTTTAGTGTATGATGGTGAGGCAGGGACTATTTCTGTGCATGATTTCCATTTTAGCCACCATACACGAGGAATAGGGGATAGGTGGATTGGACACAGACCCTAGAAAGTTGCTGGAACACTGCTAGAAAGGAGGTTTAACTGTCTGGGGGCGGGGGCGGGGAGGGGTCAGTATTCTGAGCCAAGAGCTTATTCATGGTTCTGTGGTTTACCATTTGACAAAATAGAAGCAACAAGTTCTGGTTATGATGCAGTGCCTGTCACCTAGTTGCGCAGTTCATTACACCAAGCAAACCTAGTAACTGAGGAGGCCGCCCTGAAGAAGCTGGGCTGTTCTAAATAGCTAAATAAATCAAAAGGGTCTGCAGTCAAAAAAGGAAAAGAAAAAAAAAAAAAACTAAACTGGACGTGGTGATCCAGGCCTGTAATCCCAGCACTGTGGAAGGCTGAGACCAGAGGGTCACAAATTCGAATCCACGTGGGGTACTGAGAGACTTTACGTCAAAAAATAGGGCAGGGCTCCTGGGTAGGAAGGATTAATATAGTGAAAATGGCCATACTTCCAAAACTGCTATATAGATTTAATGCAATTCCAATTGAGATCCCAGCAGCAA
>NW_004624731.1:26596192-26619740 GCF_000247695.1 Heterocephalus glaber | reverse complement strand
CCATAAGAGCTTTCTAGCTTCAAACCTAATCCTGTCCTGTTCCTCAGTGGTGAACAGGGTCAATAACAATTGCTGACAGTCATCCCAGGTCAGTAGATGAGTCCTACAGATCAACTCTATCAGGAAAATCAAAACCTGGGGCTTCTCAGAGAATGGTGGATTCTGGGTTTTCCAGTTGTAGAAATCAGAAGTGAAAAAGGGAAGATATACCAATGGGCACATTCCTGGTCCTTCTCCTTTGGAAGGAGGGGCCTCCCTCAAAAGTAAGAGAACCCCTGGACTGCATCTTCCCAAGGTGGTGACCTCCTCCCAGGATCAGAGACACTCTCCTATGAGAGGAGAGGTAGCAGGGGAAGTAGAGGAAGAAACAAGAAACAAGGGAGTCAGGGGCAGATGAGTCAGGATGGACAGGAGAGGGTTGTATGGAGGTTGACAGGGGAGGACTTCCTCAGCATCTGACTGCTGCAGAACCCATTTCTGCCTCTCCAGACTTCACCTACAAGGGGGAGAAAAGCTTTTGGAAATAAGCAGCTTTGAATAGGTTTTTGCAGCACAAGCACTTAGCCATGGAGGAGGGTGCTGCACTAGAGTAAACCGGGAATCAATGTAAGGGAACTGGTCAGAGTGTCCTGGTGACTCAGTAACAACCTTCCAAACTGCCTGAACCAAGGCAGGGTCCAGGGAGGGCCACCCTACACCAAAAGAGGGTCACTCAAGCTTGCAAAAAGTGTGGAGTTTTTCCTTTGACAATTTCAGGCCATAATCATCAGAAAATCCTGAGGAAAAATTTCTAAGCATGCAGACCAGGGGTGTAACAGATTGTGAAGATGACAACCTCATAGTAAAGAGACTTAGGACAGGCAGGAGGTATCCAAGAATAGGAGCTGCAAGAACAAATAAAAAGAAAAGAAGACAAAGCAGCATGAGGGAGAGGATATCAAAAGGGTTTCCGGTTAGAGGTGTCTGGCAGTACATCTATTGGGGGTTAAAGGAAAGGACTGGGACCCCTGTATCAACGTCAAAGGCCCAGAAGCCACTGATGTTTCCACTGGAGAAAGGCAAAGATGCTCCAAAATGCTTCCTCCTGTAAGGATGGTAGGATAGCCTCAACTGCAAGGTCTACAAGGGGTTGACCTCTGGGGTTCAAAGGGAGAGAAAAAATGTTCTCAGGACAACAATGTCACTGATGGTCAGAGGATGTCCTAAAAACTTGGTTTAAGGAGTCAAAAACCCAGGAGGGAAAGCACTGATGAACATTGTCAGGCAGGAGCCACCTGAGATGGAGATCAATAAAAAGCAGATGAAAGGCTGGGGATTTAGCTCAGTGGTTCTGCCATCTGCCTCGAAAGCACAAGGTCCTGAGTTCGATCCCTGGTAAAAAACACAAAAAACCCAGCAGATGAGTGACTCAAAGTCTGCCCGATCCCAAAACTGAAAGACACCTCTGTTATGCCAATTAGTCAGCCTTGGGTCAAAGGAAGCATGCCCAGGACATCAGCCTGGAAGATAGAAAATTTGGCTCTGTAGCAGCCAGTGAAATCTGTCCCAAAATATGATTTGTAAGGCACAGAAGGGACAGTGTTGGGAAGAATAAGACAGGTGAGAAAGCAGTCTGGGGAGTCCCAGCTGCAAGAAGTCAGTTGAAATTCAGAGAAAGAAGACAGGTCCAAGTGTTCAGGGACAGTGGGGGCATCGGGACATAAAGAAAGAGGCCTTAGTGTTTATGTGGTGCACCCTTGAACAATGTCTCAACAGGCAAAGGGAGTGAGTGTCCCTCTGTGGGAGGAACCACTCAATCAGCCAACTGGCCTAGGGCCTCTCTGCCACTTTAAGGACAGTCTAGGCTTTAGGGTATATTTATCTCATTGCAAGAGAACCCACTTGGCCCTTCTTAGATGCATCCATGGAAACACAGTTCAACCCCAATCAAGTCCTATAACTCCAAGGGGGGAAATTCCCCACTTTGTCATGGGACATGGATGGAACAGTCTATTGTTTGCACTGCCTGTTGCCAGTCATTCATTCATTCATTCATTCATACATACAGCAATCATTCAGACATTCCAACCCTATCCCCTGGGATTTACCAAATTGGCTGGCTTACAGCCAGACCAGACCAGACCAGACCAGACCAGGGGCCCATCTCAGTCAGCATCCCTGACCTTATGGAGGGGCCTGGGGAAATGCCTTCATCAAGGACTACTGTTCCCCACCAGAACCAGAAGGATCTTTTCCAGACCAGGTGGGCTCCAGAAAATTTGGAGGGCATCTCAGGCATCTCTGTAGTCCCCTCAGTGTTGGCAGTGAGACTATGGGGCCCTGGAACATCTCAGGGGGTGCATCCCCTATGGTTTGCTGCTGCAGATGGGAGGAATCACAGCAAGGCTAGTCCACCCATTGTGGCCATCTCACTGGGGCCTCCATCTGTTGTGGATGAGTGAGTTTGGACAATAGAGATGTGTCACACTCTGTGCCAGATTCAAGCCCATTTATTATAGCCAGTGGCCGAGCGGGGGCTAGTGCCCAGAAAGTTTCATTTCTCCTTTTAAATCATGCTTTCAGTTGAGGAGGGTTCAGGGGAGAGCAAGCAGAATCTTAACAGAAGCAGAATCATGCCAGGTTAGTGGGGCATACAAGGAAGTTTCATACACACTAGGTGAGCTGCAAAACATCCTGCAACTGCAGCAAGTTTACTGCCAAGCAGGATGTGGGGGTTTTGGGTGCTTTGTTCATGTGCAAGCACTTTGTTCAAGCACAGGTACAAAATGGCATTGAGGCACAAGATGGAGTCGGGTTGGCTATCACAAAATTAGGAACAGAATAGACAAAATACATGGTTGTAATTAGAACATGGTCATTCTAATAAGAAGGTTTTAATTGTGGGAATGGAATTTGGGTGTGAGTTACTCTGACCTCAGCATATAGACTTTGGCCAGACCCATTTCTATAAACAAGCCAATTGTGGGGTTAACTATAGCATGCTTTGGGCATAGTCAGTATTACAGTCTTCCACAGAAAAAGCATTTGACATAGTCCAGCACATAATGATGATAAAATCCCTCCAGAAAATTGACAAACCAATAGGCAACATCATAGTAAATGTTCAAAAACTGAAAGCTTTCACTGTAAAATTAGGAACAAGACAAGGGTGCCCACTCCTGTTCAATAGAATTCTGGAAACATTAGCCAGAGCAATTAAACAAGAGAAAGAAATAAAAGGAATAATGGATAGGAAAAAAAGAAGTTAAACTATCATTATTTGCTGATGACATATTATACATGGAAGGCCTCCAAAACAACACCAAAAGGCTCCTAGAATTAATACCACATTTGGCAACATAGCAAGATACAAAGTCAACACCCAAAAATCAGTAGCATTCCTGTACACGAATAACAAACTCCCTAAGGAAGAAATGTGGGAAACAACACCTTTCATAATAGCATCAAGAAAAATGAAATACTTAGGAATCAATCTAACAAAGAAAGTGAAATACTTATACAATGAAAGCTACTGTACTCTGAAAAGGAGATCAAAAAAGATATTGGAAAACAGAAAGATATCCCAGTTTTTGATAGGTAGAACCAATGTAGTGAAAATGGCCATACTTCCAAAACTGCTATACAGATTTAATGCAATTCTGATCAATATACCAATAATAAACCTCACTGAAGTAGAGAAAACAATCATAAAATTATATGGAACCAGTAGAGACCTAAAATTTTGGGCAACAAGGGAAAGGCCAGGGGCATCACAATCGCTGATTTCAAGTTATCCTACAAACCTTCCATGATAAAAACAGCACGGTAATGGCAAAAAAAACCCAAAACAAAACAAAAAAAACAGACCCAAGGATCAGTGGAGAAGGGAATGTACAAAAATGGCTCCAAGAACACTCAGCTGCCTTATCTTTAACAGATATATATATATCTCTGTTCTTCCCTTTCTTTTCTTAAATTTTATTTTACTTTTATTTTTTTATGGTACTGGGGATCAAATTCGGGACCTTTCATTTGTGAGGCAGGCACAGCACCACTGAATTTAAAGTGGCCAAACACTTTCACAGGAAAAAAGATAGACTCTTTAATAAATGGTGCTAGGAAGGCTGGCTTTCTACATGTTGAAGAATGAACCTAGACCCATATTTCTCACCACCCACTAAATTAAAATCAAAATGGGTCAAAGAACTAAATATATAAAAACTAAACACTTAATCTGCTGGAAAATAGAATAGGTAAAACTCCTGAAGACATAGGTGTAGGCAAAGACTTTATGAACAAAATCCAATTATACAGGAAATATTACAAAGAATCAATGACTGAGATCACATCAAATTAAAAAGCTTTTGCATAGCAAATAAAGCTATCAACAGAGGGAGGAGACAACCCAAAGAAGGGGAAAATAATTTTACCAGTCACTTCTCAGACAAAGGACTAACATCTAGAATAAAGTACCGAAAAAAATCACATCCTCCCCAAAGTTAAAGATTCAATCTAAAAATGAGCATCTGAAATGAATAGATACTTTTCAGATGAAGAAGTAAAAACAAAAAATAAATATATGAAAAAAATGCTTGATATCACTGGTCACTCGAGAAATTCTAATTAAAACAATGCTAAGATTTCATCTCACCCCAGAAAGAATGGCTGTCATTAAGAAATCAACCAATAACAAATGCTGGCAAGGATGTGGGGAAAAAGGAATCCTTCTCCATTACTGGTGGGAGTGTAAACTGTTCCAACTAGTATGGAAATATTATGAAGATTCCTCAGTAAACTAGCACTAGAGGTTCTATTTGACCCAGCTGTTCCCCTCCTTGGTCTCTTCCCAAAAGATTTAAAAGCATCATACTGCAGTGATATATGCATACCCATGTTTATAGCAGCACAATTTATAATAGTTAAATCTTGGAAATAGCCCATATGCCCATAAAGTAATGAATGGATAAAGAAAATGTGGTATTTATATACAATGGAGTTCTACTCTGCCATAAAGAAGGATAAACTTGAGTCATTTGTAGGAAAATGGATGCAACTTGAGACCGTAATCTTAAGTGAAATAAATAGGACACACAAGTTTAAAAATTGCAGTGTTTATTTTGTGTGAGAAACCCAAAGGGTAAACAAGGAGCACAGAGGATAGATACTGGGAAGTAGCAAAAACATGTTCAAATGGGAAGGGGAACAAGAGAAAGAGGAGAAGGAAGGGAAGGAAGTGAAAAGAGAAAAAAGAGAATGGGAGCAAAAATTGGAAACATAGCTTTTGTGAATGGAGAGGGTAAGAAGTGTTGAAGTAAGAGGAGGGGAATGAGAAGAAAAGAAGAATCAAGATATGTTTAGGCAAAAATTCCCTATGTGATCAATATGTATGACAAATAAGTACTAATAAGGAATATAAAGTTAAACAAATCTTTTGAATGAAAATAATGGGTCAAAAGTTTAATCAAGCAAGTAAATGAATTTTAACATTTAAATGGTCACCTGAAATAGTTTTTGTAAACCAATCTTTTTTTTTTGGTACTGAGGATCAAACTCTGAGCTTGTGAGGCTGGTGGTGGCACCAGAGCTAAATTCCCAGCCTTCACCTGAAATAGTTTTGCAAAAGATCAAAGAAATAAACACTCACTCCAAATGTATGAGTACCAATACTTAAGCTTGCATCATATTTTAAATTTTAAAAAAGTGATTGGATTATTGGATTCTGTGAGATTATGAGATTTCCCTTTTAATTTGCTTGTTGTTCCTTTACTTTTTTCTTTCTTTTTTTTTTTTTTGGTACTGAAGGTCAAACCAAGGCCTTGCACATGCTAGGCAATTGCTCTACCTCTGAGCTCTACCCAGAGCCCCTGAGGCCTTTCCATTCTTGTCTTTGTGTCCCTAGCAATGAACATACTCCACACAACACAATACAGGGCATTATAAAAACATACAGAACTGGGCACAATGGCTCACACCTATATTCCAGCTACTCAGGTAACTGGGGCTGAAGGATCACAAATTTACTGCCAGCCTGGCAAATTAGTGAGACCTTGTTTTAACAGAAAAATAAAAAGGCTGGAAAGTAGCTCACTGGAAACTCTGAGTTTGATCCCCAGTGCTGAATAAATAAATAGATCAAACAAAAACACATACAACAACAAAAAAGACAGGAAACAAGAAATGTTTGCAGCCATAGTGGTAGTCCTAGCTACTTAGGAGTCTGAGGTGGGAAGACCGTTTGAGCCCATGAGTTGAGGACTAGCCTGGGCAACATAACTGTCTCAAAAAATAAATAAATAGAAGTCAGGGGGATAGCTCAGTAGTACAGTGCCAGCCTAACATGCATGAGGCTCTGAATCATCCCCAGAACCATAAATAAACAAACAAATAAACACTTAATTGTACTTCAGTAGAATTTTTAGGTAGGAGTGGATTCAGCTCTGGGAAACTTGACTCAGATGAACCAAGCTTGGAAGGCTTAATATTAGCTTGCCATTAAATAGCCAGCTCTTGGGGAGTGGACCATGTTTATGTTCAGGACTGGGGGACGGGCCAGGGCAGTGACAGCCAAGAACAGATGCAGGGAGACAGTGAGAAGCTGTTACACGTGCAATGATCCAGGAAAAGATGGCCTGAGTCAGTTGGCTTGCCTCCTGTTTTTTTTATGGTGTCTCTTACTTCAGAAGCTTTGGTTTTGAGGTTCTATGATATTTTCTTTCATGCTTTTAAATTTTTTTCAGATTTTTGTGAAAGACAAAAAAAAAAAAAAAAAAGAGAGAGAATTTGAAGATTTCAAGGGAGCTTTTCTGAAAAAAAAAAAAAAATACCAGAGAAAAACCAAGAAAGATCGAAGGATTGGATAAAATTTAGATAGTAAAAGAAAAATTCCAAAAGAAACATAGAAATATCTGGACAAAATGAGAGCATGTGTATGGCAGAGAAGAAATTGAATAGGCAGAATGAATAGAAGAGATCACAAAAGATATCAAGGGTAAAAGAAAACAGCAAAACTTGATGTTGATTTTGAGAAAAATGTTGAGAACTAGAGATTTGAGAAAGAGACATTATCAGGGATCAAGAGAGTGAAAGAGTCTGAGTAAAAGAAAAACTGAGACAGTATGAGAGAAATTGAGTTTTAGAACAGATTCAGAGAGAGGATGGGGCAAAAACAGGAATAGAGAAGCAGGGAAGGGAAGAGGAGGAGATAAGCAAAGAGGAATGCAACCAGCTGATGGGAGTAATGGAAGTTGGGAGGCACAAACAGCGAAGAGACATTAAAAGGAGAGTGTGATCCTGAGGGGAGATAAGAGATTTTCAGAGAGGCCAGGCCTGGTGGTGCACACCTGTAATGCAAGCACATGGGAAGGTCAGGCTTCCCTTAAACCAATAGGAAAAAGCAAACAGGCTGCTTTCAACAAACAACAGCAGCTTCTCAGTAAATAGGGCAAATGGACTCAAAATGCAGCCCCCTGTCACTGAGAAGTCCAATAATTGTGTACACGTCTGAGCAGACTGTCCTTCCACATCCAAGTCATAAATGTGTCACCCCAGATTCCTTAGCCCCTTCAAAATCTATATAAACCTAATTCCTTTCCCAGTTAATTGGTATTATCTCTCGACCCGGGTGTTAGCCCATCCACTCAGGGATGAAATCTTTCCAGCTAGCTGCCACTATCTTTCTCAGTGTCAGCCCATCCACACATAGATGTGATAAACTCGGCTTTTTCCAGTTTAGCTGCTAGAATCTCCTGATTTTAGTCCCTGATTCTAGTCCCTGTTCATTGGAATAAACTTTTCTTTTTCTCACTACAAAGAGCCTGTTTTTTGACAAGTGGATTCTTTATAAGAGGAGGCTGAGGGGCCGAGATTTAGCTCAGTGGTTCTGTAGCCTGCCTTGCAAGCGCAAGGACCCGAGTTCAATCCCTGGTACCAAAAAAACAAAAAACAAAAACAGGAGGCTGAGGCAGGAGGATGATCTGGGTTACATAGTGAGTTTAAGGCTAGCCTGAACTACGTTGGGATATACTGCCACAAAAAAAAAAAAAAAAAAAAAAGATTTTCAGAGAGATGTTTAAATGAACTGAGGTTTTTCTTTCTCTCTGGAAAGCCTGCTAATCATTGTCCCATTTCCCGGATTGATTTTTAATGCCTAAATTTTTTCTTTAATATTATGTATATCTTTATATTTTGCTTTATTTGGGGTGCATTTCTCACTGTTGTCACATGGTGAATTCCTTCTTCTTTCTTTGGTAGTACTGCGGATAGCTAAGTTAGTTAGAAATTATTATAAGGCAGTTAGACAAAGCTAGGCCCTCAGCATAGAAAAACAACTGAGGCATATTCACTAGCTAGCATTATAAAAAGAAAAGAGGTGCTACTTCCCCTAGAGATGAATAAGAGTGATTGATATTCTAAATAGCATCAATCTCCCTAGGCCATTCCATTTCCAGAAATTCCTTATATATGACTTGTTTTCCCATTTGATCCCCCATTTAATCAATATTACCTGGGAAGCTGTACTTGGAATTTTTTTTTGGTACTGGGGATCAAACTCGGGTCCTTGCACTTGCGAGGCAGGCAGTGGAAACACTGAGCTAAATCCCCAGCCCTGTACTTGTAATTTTATTGGTTAGTCATGGTTTTGTTCCACCTCAGGCCCACTTTGTGATTTTTCCATTTGGTCTTATAGTTTTGTCCCACTTTTTACAGGCCTCACCTCATGGCTTTGACATATAGAACACCTTTGAAAAGTGGGGTGGGCAGGCAACCCATTTTCCAGTTCCCCTTCTGTCTCTCTTAGACCGAGGCTTTCTTTCTCCCAATAAATTTTCCCTACTCTTAACCTCCATTGTTTCTAGAATTCATTCTTTGATTTTAGAGAACACAAACTTGCATTTCAGATACCTAGTAGGTTTGGGAGTTACATCTGTTCCCCTATATCAGTAGGATCCAGAACATAAGCTGTGGTCTTCCTTTTCTAGATCTTATAGTCCAGTCTAAGACTCGTGTCCTCTGGACTAGATGGCTGAGGGGCTGGAAAGGCCAGAGACAGAGTCCCTACCCCACTCCGGAGAAGCCAAAAAAAAAGTGTGACTGTGAGCAGTCTTCTTAAATAAATAAGTTCTATACTCACCTAACCCATTATGCAACGTAATAAAGATATTTTAAGGCAGCAAAGCTAGTAAATATTTATAACCACAGGCCATCAAGTAAGAGAACCACTTAAGATTCTACATCAAAAAAGAATAAAACAGTGCTTAAAAGGGAAATGGAAGATGAAAGAAGCAATGATGATCAAAGAACTCCACAAACATATGATTAAATCTAAATAAATATTTTTGACTAAAATAATGACTACTTTTAGGGTCACAAAAGAATATTTGATCTAAAATAGCAAAAATAGCATAAAAGACTAAATTTTTTTTGTTGTTGTTGTTATCAGGCATCAAACTCAGGTCCTTGTGCTTGCAAGTCAGGCGGCGGAACCACTAAATTAAATCCCCAGCTAAAAGACTAAATTTTAACATGCATTTGTCATTGCAAATCCAAAGGGCAATTTATAATTTGAGAGAAATATAAAGACTGATTGATTTTTTTGTGTGTGCCGGGGATCAAATTTGGGACTTGGCACTTGCGAGGCAGGCGGCGGAACCACTGAGCTAAATCCCTGGCCCAAGACTGATTGATTTTTAATTTTAAAAATCAAGAGTGTATTTTCAAAAACAATGCAACTTTAAATTTTGCTTTTAACTTATTGTTGTGAGTGAGAGAATGAAATGCAACTATTCTAATAGAAGCCTGGAAAAGTTCAAATACACGCACGAATGTGGAACAAAATAAGGAAGTAGGACTAAATCCAAAGATATCACTAATCATTATCCAACCAAAGCACTAATGGATTAGATCCATGTTAAAATTCTCAGATTAGAGTGCTAACCCTAGAACTTCTTTTTTTCTTTTTGCAGCACTGGGAATTGAATCAGGGCCTTTGTGCTGAACTACACCCCCAGCCCATGGTTTTTATACTTTTTATATATTTTTTTCAAATTGTTAAGGAGTTTACTTTCTAATAGGAAGAGAGATAGATATAAACAGTAAATAGTTTGGACAGTGATGATGGCTTTGAAGGAAAACAATCCAAAAAGCAAACCAAAACAAGATTGTGGGCTATGGGGTACCTAGAATATGGTCAAGAAAGTACTCTCTGAGCTGGAATACTTTTTAAATTGATACAGGATCTCTCTATTTTGTCCAGGCTGGGTTTAATCTGTGACTCTCTTGCCTGAGCCTCCCAGAGTGCTGGGATTATGGGTGTGTATCACCACTCCAGGCCTAATCCTCGAATTTTAAAAACCTAATATTTTAAACAATGCAAATGTAAGAGTGATGAAGTAGTAGCATCAAAACATCACAGGAACCAGTTTGAAGGTTTGGTTTAAGGTAGGTAGCTCGAGTATAAAATGAAAACTCTAATTGCAGCCACAGCTGTACTAGACCAAGCATACTTTTATCGAGTAAGTGAATTAATTAATGAGTTGAATGGATGAATGAATGAATCAGTGAATCAATGGTGGGACTTTAGGGTTTATCTGGGTGTTGTTTGTTGGGCGGTTTGATCATATCAGACTTACCTTTAAATACCCAGTCTCTCACCATGAAGACACACTTGGAAGACTGCATTGCTTGAGAGAGACTCACCAAGTTGGACTGAAAATGGGCACTGCAAGGAAATTCACTACAGGTAAGCAGGGGAGGAGGCAGAGGAGGTAGGGAGGGGGCAGAAAGTGGGACTTCAGTGGTCAAAAAGAATCCAACAACCAAAGGAGCAAGATTAACAGATGCTACTCTCAGCTCTATTCACACTGAAGGGAGATAAGAGAGGGTGGGATGATGAATTGAGGACCCAAGGAAGAACAAAAGGCCTGACTTCATCTGGAAATCGAAGTGTGTGTTGCCTGGGCAGCTGCTCAGCCAGGCTCCCACACCTTCCCAGTTGGCCCCAGGTTGCCTGAGCCCCATCAGGGTGAGAATTCTGTGTGTTTGTTCACTGCAGAACATCAGACCTGGATCACTGCCCACTTGTAAAAGGTGGGCAGTAACTATATATATATGCTCCTGCTGGCAGTTCTGCCCTGTGCTTACCATAGTGAGAGTGTTTAGACTGTAAATAGGAGTCAGTAGGTCAGACCTGATAAATTCCCTATGCTACCCAAACTTTAAGAGCTTATGTCTCATCTGTTTGTCAAGAATCAAACTGTGTATGTGAAGCATCTGGGTATTTGACACATCAATTACATACTGTACAATATTCTACTGTTGCTATTTTAACTGCATTCTGTTATTACTACATTTTCTCCAAGGATAGAATTCAAGTACTGGTGCTTAGGTAAGTTTACTTTTTTTGTTTTGTTTTTTGTTTTTGAGACAAAGTCTCACTATGTAGTTCAATCTGGCCTTGAATTCACTATAAAGCACAAGGCTGGCCTCAAACTCCCAAGTGCTGAGATTACAGGCATGTGCCACCATGCTCAGGCCTTAAATTTACTTTCAATCAAGTGCCAGGCCCTGGTGTATCCCCTGCTTTTCACACTTAGGGTCTCAAAGTCTCTTCACATTTTTTCATTCTTGAAGTTCTAATTTTCTCGCTTATATCATTTCCTCTTTAGCCTGAAGAACTTTGAACATTCTCTAGAACAAAGGTACCAGCCACAGATTCTTCCAGCTCCAAACAGTGTCTTCATTTTACCTCAATTCTTGAAAGATATTTTCCTTGGATATAGAATTCCAAGTTGACAATTCCTCAGTGCTTCAAAGATTTCATTCAGCCTGTCATAATGGCACATGCCTGTTAATCCCAGAACTCTCAGAGGCTGGCACAGGAGGACAGCCTGGGAAACTTAGTGAGACCCTGTCTCAAAGTGGGGCTGATGGTGTAGCTCAGTGGTAGATCACTTGCCCAGTGTGAGGCCCTGGTTCAGGAAATCCCAGCACTGGAGAAAAGTCATTTGCCAGACAAAGGGGAAGGGTTGAAGCAACCCTCCCTTGCCTGAGGTCATATAGCAAACCCTGGCAATTGGAAACCTTGTTTTCCAGAGAATAAATGACCTTATTAACACTTGCTTTCTCTTTTAGGCCTTTCATCCCAGATTTCAAAAACCCTGAACAGAATGACCCCAGAAAATCCTCAGCTAGACTGTTTCCTCAACCAGAATTATGTTGGCAAGAATTTGATAGCACAGGTCCCAAGTGGTCCCAGTGAGTAAACCTCTCCTTTCTCCTGCCTTCCTCCTCTCCTCTTCCCCTGGGGCTCTGTATTTGCATTTTGTACTTGCTTTAAAGCTGCTATTGTTGGTTGAATAATATTTTTAAAAATCTATTCAAAATCTTCCCATCATTAAAGCAAAGCTTTAAATTTGAAATCAGATGGGCCTTTTCCCCATGACTAATTCAAATTAGGGTGGATAAGGCTGAGAACACAAGACATAGAGCAAGGGAGAGTATTTCTCTGGAGAGAAGGTCTGAAGTATAGGGAGACAGAAATAGAGAAGCTCTCTTTCCAAGGTAAGAATATTGTAGGTCAATATTATGTGAAAACGGCAAAAAGGGCCGGGGATTTAGCTCAGTGGTTCCGGTGACTGCCTCACAAGAGCAAGGTCTCAAGTTCTCTCCCCAGTACCAAAAAAAAAAAAAAAAAGAAAATGGCAAAAAAGAAGGTCTTTAGATAGAGAAGTAGAGTATAAATGTGTACAATGTGTACAGGATTTATATAAATTAGATCGTACCATATTACTCTGAAATGTGTATTTGTTATTTAATAACACACCCTGGAGATTTACCTGTGTGCAAAGCACATACTGTTTATCTTTTAAAAAATATATGACCATACAAAAGTTGCTTCTATATACTAACAATAAAAAGACTGAAAAAGAAATTAAGAAATCAATTCCAGGGGCCAGGGATTTAGTTCAGTGGTTCCACCGCCTGACCCTGCAAGCTCTAGGACCTGAGTTCTATCCCTGGTACCAAAAAAAGAAAAAAAAAAAAACCAATTCCATTTAAAATAGTATCAAAGATAGTAAAAATTAAGGGATAATTTTAATGAACAACATGAAGAATTGGTACACTGAAAACTATGAAATACTGCTGAAAGAAAATTAAAAAGACACAGATAAAGACACCAGGTATGTGCAGATGGAAGATTCAGTGCTACTGAAATGCCAGTAACATCCAAATGGGGCCAGGGATTTAGCTCAGTGGTTTTCGCTGCCTGCTGTGCAAGCTCAAGGACCCGAGTTGATCCCCAGTACCAAACAAACAAACAAACAAAAACATCCAAATGATCTACAAGTTTAATACAATCCCTAAATGGGCGTGGTGGTGCTCACTTGTAATCCCAGTAGGAGGCTAAAGCAGGAGGATCAAAAATTCAAGCTCAGCCTGGACAATTTAGCAATTATTGAGACATTGTCTCAAAATAAAAAATAAAGAGAGCCTGGGTTCAATTCCCCAGTACTGGAGGGAAAAAAGTGTGATCCTTATAAAAATCTCAATGATGCTTTTTTCAGATTAAAGAAGAAGAAGAAAAAAAGGACAGTTGTGATGGTGGCTCACACCTGTAATCCCAGGAGGCAGAGGAGGATCCTGAGTTGGAGCCCCGTCTGGGCTATGTAACAAGTTTATGGAATCTTAAGGGATCCCAAATCCAAACCAGCTGAGGATTTAGCTTGGTGGTGCAGTGCCTGCCTCGAAAGTGCAAGGTCCTGAGTTCAATCCTTGGTACACACACACATAAAAAAAATTGAGCTCAAATAGCCAAACCATCTTGGAAAAAAATGAACAGATTTAGAGGTCTCAAACTTTCTAATTTCAAATTTTATTACAAATTGCATTAAGTTTATTGGTGCATTTTATGTATACAATATGATGACATTCATCATTGAGAATTTGAAACTTTACATGATGTATCTTGATTCTACAGTAATCAAACACTATGGTATTGGCATAAAAAGAGAGAAGACATATTAGACAAGTGGAGAAATACACTATTGTAGATATGGTCACATGATGTTAAACTAGAGCGCCAACACCACCCAAAGGTAAAGTGATCTCTTCAAAAAAAGGTAAGGTGTTAGATGCACATGCCAAAGAACAAATTTGGATCCTTACCTTTTTTTCTTTCTTTCTTTTTTTTTTTTTTTGAGACAGGTCTTGATCTGTAGTTCAGGCTCTCCTTGAGCTCACTATGTAGCCCAGGCTGGCCTCAAATTCAATGTGATCCTCCTGCCTCAGCCTCCTGAGTGCTGGGATTTTAGGTGTGCGCCACCATGCCTGGCTTGGATCTTTACTTTATATTGTACAAAAATTAACTCAGAATGGATCAAAGACCTCAATGTAAGAGTGAAATTAAGACTCTTATTGGAAAATGAGGGAGAGAGCTTAATGGCATGGGACTTGGCAATGATCTTGAATTTCTTGACTCTGGCCCCTAAAACACAGACAAAAAAGGAAAAATTGAAAAATTGGACTACTTTAAAATTCAAAATCTCTGTATCAAAGGACAAAATCAACAGAATGAAAATGCAACTTAGGGTAATGGGAGAGAATACTTGCAAATCATATCTGATAAGGGGTTAATATCCTCAATGTGTAAAGAACTACAAACTCAACAGAAAATCCAATTTAAAAATGGCCAAAGGATTTGAATAAATATTTCTCCAAAGAAGAGGTAAGAATGGACAACACATGAAAAGATGCTCAGCCTCATTAATCATTATGGAAATGTAAATCAAAACCACAATGGGACACTGCTTTACACCCAGGAAGGTGGCAACTATCAAAGAAATGCAAAATAACAAGCACTGGGGAAAATGTAGAGAGACTGAAACTTGTGGAAATGTAAAATGGTGTGGCCACTGAGAAACAGTATGGTGGTGCCTCAAAAATTAGAAATAGAGCAGGGCAGGGTGGTGCATGCCTGTAATCCCAGCACTCAGGAGGCTGAGACAGGAGGATCCCTGCAAGTTTGAGCCAGGCAGAGCTATGTAGTTCAAGACTACCCTGAACTACATAGGGAGACCTTGACTCAAAAAAAAAAAAAAAGAAAAGAAAAAGAAATAGAATTACTGTGATTCTAAAATTTCATTTCTGAGCATGGACCCAAAAGAATTAGAGGAGCCATCTCAAAGAGCTTTGTACAACCATAAAGCATTATTCACAATAACCAAAGGTGGAAGCAATCTAAATCTACGTCAACAGATGAATGGATAAACAAAATGTTTTGTGTTTTGTATACATATAAGGGAGATTGATTTAATCCTAAAAAGATAGGAGATTCTGACACTTGGTACAGCATAAACAAACCATGAAAACATTATGCCAAGTAAAATAAACCAACCACAAAAGGACAAATTTATATGATTCCACTTATAAGGTATCTATAGTAGTCAAATTCATAGAGCCACAAAGAAAAACATTGGCTGGCAAGGGCTGAGAGGAGAGGGGAATACAGAATTGTTTTGGTTTTTTTAAATTTTTAAAAATTAGTACATGTTTAGCTACATGTGGTGGCACATGCCTATATTCCCAGCACTCTGGAGGCTGAGGCAGGAGGATCACTGAGAGTTTGAGGCCAGTTTAGGGGACTACATAGTGACTTCAAGGCCAGCTTGAACTACATAGAGAGACCCTGTCTCAAAAATTTAAAAAATAGCACATTTTTTCTTTTCTCTCTTTCTCTTTCTCTTTCTCCCCCCCCCCCCCTTTTTGGTACCAGGGATTGAACTCAGGACCTTGTTCTTGTAAGGCAGGCGCAGTGTCACAGAGCTAAATCCCCGGCTCTTTTCTTTCTTTTTTTTGAGACAGAGTCTTGCTATGTAGTTCAGGCTGAACTTAAACCCACTATGTAGCCCAAGCTGGCCTTGAACTAGCAGCCTCCTGAGTGCTGGGATTACAGGTGTGCCCACCACGCCTAGCTGTACATGTTTATAGTACATAATACATAAGCATCACATTTATCATGGGGAGTTGGTGCACTATAGTACAGTACATAACACAACCATAACCTCCTACCCCTTCCTGTTTTTCGTGTTTTTTTTGTACTGTGGATTGAACTCAGGACCTTGAGCTTTGGAGGCAGGCAACAGAACCACTGAGCTAAATCCCCGGCTCCATTTTGCTTTTTTGAGACAGGGTCTCGCTATGTATTCCAGTCTGGCCTTGAACATTATGCAGTGCAAGCTGGACTCAAACCCTGCAGTGATCCTCCTGTCTCCCAAGAGCTGGGATCACACACTGGGCTACAGTTGTTTAATGAATAAAGGGAGTTTCAGTTTTGCAAGATGACATGTTCTGGAAATTAGTTGCACAATCAGTGAGTATATACTTAACACTACTGAACTGTATGCTGAAAATTGGTTAAGATGATAAGTTTTATGTATATTTTACCATGTTTTAATTATTCCAAGTCATGAATGCATGAAAGATTATTTCTCCAATCTCCTAATAATGAACATTTTAAATTCCTGAAAGTTAATATTCTGGGTTAACTGGTATGAAGATATTGAAGATATGGTAATGGTTTAAAGATATTAATTTCTCTCAAAACTTGCACCAGTTTATAGTCCCACTAATAGTAAGTAATGTTAAGTATTCCTCTATATTCAGTAATCATTGATTTATAACTAAACTTTTGCCGGTCTTGGTAGAAAAATTAACTTGTTATTATATTAATTTACATATTTTAGCTTATTAAATTTTATTTTTACTCATATTCTCTTGTTTTACCCATGATGCAATTAGTTTTTCTGTACAAATTCCTTTTTAAAAATGGTGTGAATATTTTGTCTTCATATATGTTGAGGCTGTTCCCTTACTCTACTGCAATTTATCTAAGAGTTCTTTTATTATTTCAATATAAACTTAATTTTTTTCTGAGACTTTATTTTATTTTTATTAGTACATGTTTGCAGTACATAATGATTACATTCATCCTAGGGAGTTGGTATGTGTAGCTAACACATCTTAGTTCTTTTTTTATACCCTTCCCCTCCTTTCACTCCCCCCAAGGTAAACCTTAAAGATTAACTATTGAACCCTTATATAATTGCTTTTGAATGTTCTGAGTTATGGTGCAATTTAATTTCTTGCATTTTAATAGCCACATGTTTTGTTCCTACTGAATGGAAATGTCATCTTTCCATCTCTGCTAGAGTTTTTACCTTCTATTCTCTATTCTAGTCTAATGCTAAATTATCTCTTTGGGTGCCGTACATCATCTATTTAGGGTATGTTTGTTAGATGGCATTCTAGACTTCCATTATTCAGCTTCCATTTATTTATTTGGTTTTTTGTTTGTTTTTCTGTTTTTCGGGTTTTGTGGTTTTTTAGTTTTTTTGTTTTTGTGAGACAGAGTCTCACCATATATTTCAGGCAGGCCTTCAACTCACTATGGCCCAGGGTGGCCTCCGACTCTTGGCAATCCTTCTGCCTCCACCTCCTGAGTGCTGGGATTACAGGTCTGCACCACCAAAACTGACTTCAGCCTTCCTTTTTTAAAAGTTGTTCTGGGGGCTGGGGATTTAGCTCAGTGCTAAATCCTAGCCTAAACTGCCTAGCAAGTGCAAGGTCCTGAGTTTGATCTCCAGTACCAAAAACAATAAGTTGTCTTGGGGTTTGCTCTGTAAAAGGACAGATACATTCTTTTTATTTTCTTTAGCACAAGTTTTAAGCATGTGTTTGTGTGATATCTGGTGCTCTCCAAGCATGCTGGTTCCTGCTTGTCCTTTTATTTATTATAGAACTTGGGGTCATGTGTACAGTGGGTTTTGTTTTTGTTTTTGATTTTTTTTGCAGTACTATTACTGAAGCCAGGGCTTTGCACATGTAGTAGGTGTTAAATAGAAATTTACTGAAAGATATGAAAAATCCTTTTCAGAAGCATTTAGGGGTTGGCAGAAGAACTCATGACATAACAAGGGTTGTTATTTGCTACACCTTACATTGTACATAGCTAAGAATTTTGCAGAAAATCCCTAGCAGGATGTTAATATGGAAACACAGGGGCTGGAACATGCCAAGAACTAAATGAACAGAATAAATTACAGAAAATAGAGTGTATGAGATCTGATAAAAAAATACAGTGAATATTTTTAAAAATTTATTATAGTAAAGGACATATTAACATTAATCCCCCTTAAAACCCTCCCCTGGTTTCAATCACACTCATCCCATCATTGTAGCCATTTTCTGAAGCAGTTCTGGAAGTCTTTTGTGCATGTTTTTAGCTGTGCTGTTGTGGCTGCCTTGGTGTCCTGAATTGATTCAAAATGTTTACCTCTTGTGGTCATTTTGACTATGGGCAAGGGTCAGTCAGATCCAGTGAATAGAGTGGATGAGAACATACCACAATGTCTTTACCAGCCTGGCTTTCCTTTGGATGTCACTGGACAGCAGCATTCACAGTGTTTTTGATCATACCCTGTAAAGACACTCGTGAAGGAAGACTCCAGAACTGCTTCAGAAAGTGGCAAGAACAATGGGATAAGTGTGTTCAAGGGGATAGTGAATATTTTGACAGGGATTAATGGCAATATGTCTTTTACTATAAAATTTTTTAAAACTTTAAACATTCACCATACATTTCAATCACACCACATATGATTAAGATTGAGTGTATATATCAGTTAGCTACTGCTATTTAATATAACTTCAGTGGTTTAAAATAATAAGCATCTGTTTTGTTCATGAATCTACAAACCAGCTGAGCAGTTCTGGTCTTGGCTAGGCTGTCTTGCATATTTGAGGGTTGGCTGGCTGTAAACTCTTAAAATAGCTTCAGCTGGGGAATGTGAGTCCTTCTCTATATGGCCTCTAGTGCTCTGACAGGCTAATCCAGGCTTGCTGAGAGAAAGAGACAGAAACAGAGGGAGAAGGAAGGGGAGGGGTGGAAAGACTGCATAGCTTCTCACTTCAGACTATCACTCTCCGGTTTAAGAAGGTGTGACTGCAAATAAAGGACAAGGAGAGGAAAAATGGAAAAGCACAGGAAAAAATAAATTCTTATAGTACATAATCCCCCACCCCCACCCCGGGAACAGGGATCAATCTCAGGACCTTGAGCTTGCAAGGCAGGTGCAGCGTCATAATACATAATTTATAACTGAATAAGATAGTGCTGGTCTTTTAAATTTTATAAATATAAAAACTGAGTTTCTATGTGAACATATATTTATGTTTTGCCAAACTTTCTAATAGAAATGTGTTCCCTGAGATGGTAGTCGGATGGTCCTGAAGTGTTCTCTATTTCCAAATTCAAATTTACATCCTCTCCTTTTTTCATCTTTTGTAATAAAGTCACACTCGACGGTACTGTATCATTTATTTATTTAGTTATTGTGGTACTAGGGATTGAACCAAGGCCTTCACACTGAGCTACATCCTCAGCCTCCTCACCACTTTTTTATTTTGAGACAGGGTCTCACTAAGTCACTACATTGCCCAGGTTGGGCAACTGTGATCCTCTTGCCTCAGCTTCTTAGAGTACAGGGATTACAGGCATGCCCTTGCCACATCCAGCTTTTACTTCATAAACAAAATTGCAGCAAGCTGTATGGTATTTAATTAGATAATAATGCATCTTGAAATATATCCTAAATAAAATAAAATTTTAAGGCTGTGTGTGGTGGTTCATGCCTATAATCTCAAGCAAAATAATGATAAAGATAATAATGAAAAATAATTAAATTTAAAAAGGAATTTTTCAAATATTCTTAGATAATGTGTCTTGCCAATTATGGGAAACAGCTTTTCAAACTCCCTGAAGATTTTTGTTGAGATGCTGATTAGGATTAAAGTTAATCCTAATGATAGTGAGGGACTTTTTTGTAAAAGCCAATATTGGCCATTTGTTTCAAAAACATAATATGCTTTTCTGTTTATACTAAAGACAGACAGAATAAAGGGTTAAAGTGCCCTTTAGCACTGTTTTGCAGTTTCTCTCATATAGCTCCTGCACATTTCATTTAGATATATTCTTAATTTTTAAGTATCTTATATATTTTGAGGTTACTGCACACTGGCTCTTTTAGAAGGTAATGTTTGTATTACATTTTATATTTTCTTCAAATTGACTATCAGTGGTATCACCTGAACCTTATATTCTTCCAACATGTTGAAGTGTTTTATACAATATCTTTTTCAGAGACAAGCCCTCCCATTTCAATTTTTTTTGCAAATACTATTTATAATTTGTTATGCTATTTGTTTCTTACTCAAATTTTGCTTCATTTGCTACCTGCACCAGTGGGACTCTGTACAGTACCTATTATAACAAGGACTCATAAATGCACCATAAAAAATGGTATGCGGGACAGGTATGTAGCTCAGTGGTGCCATGCCTGCCTAGCAAGTGCAAGATCCTGAGTTCAATTCCCAGTACCACACACAAAAAAAGTCTGCATGTAAATGCATTTTTTCCAGCTGCTCCATCCAACTTCATATTAGGTAAATCAGTAACTTGGCCTCATCTATTAAAAAATAAGATAGAAGAGATGAAGACGAGCTACACAGTAATTCCTCCTGTAGGCTCCAATGTATTGTCTGTCTTTGAGGTAGTTACTAAAATAGGTTTGGTATAAATTTTGTAGTCTACTTTTTATACATTATATGTACATAAACTATAAATTTGTACATTTTAAAAACTATTTTTCCTATATCATATTACATAGAAAAATAATAAGAATTAGTAATGTACTTCTTAATTGTTTTTTTTACTTTCATCCTTTGTAATGTAGTTTTAAAACTTTATTTTCTAAGAAATAATTTACATAATTTATCAATAATATTTTCCCAACTGGCAGTTGATAGGCAAAGGCAAATAACTATTGGAAGATCAGTAGGGCCATAGCTAGTAATTTAATTATCACAAATGTGATGAGTTCAGCCTATGCTCAGGATAGCCTATCATCTTAAGTAAAAGGACTTTATTTATTAGTAAAAATATACTCAAAAATAGTGAATTAATGAAAGAAAACATATACACATAATGTGACATATTATTCTAGTGTTTATTATTATTATTGTTATTCTGTTTTTTGTTTTGTTTGCGGTACCGGGGATTGAACGCAGACATGTGCACTGAGCTATATTCCTAGCCCTTTTTAAAATTTTGAGACAGTCTCACTAAGTGGCTAAATTGTCCAGGCTGGGCTTGAATTTATGATCCTATTCCCTCAGCCTCCTAGTGTGCTGAGATTACAGGAATGTACCACCACACCCAACCTAATACTGTTTTTCTGATGTTATCATTCTAGCTCTAGATTCATATATTCATGAGATAATTTACAAAGCCTGTTATAATCAGATACATGAGTTTAAATATCACTTAGTTTTTTTTAATAAGAAACCCAAATTATAAATAAAGAGCAAAATAAAAGATACTAGGAAATAGAGAGATAGATCTTTTCTTTTGTTTTTTTTTGAGACAGGATCTTGCTGTGTAGTCCAGGCTGGACTTGAACTCACTATGTAGCCCAGGCTGGCCTTGAACTTGCAGCAATCCTCCTGCCCCAGCCTTCCAAGTCCTGGGATTACAGGGCTGTGCACCAGGCCCAGTTGGGAGATAGATCTTTTGCAGATGGGAAGGGGACCAAGAGATGGGGAGGAGGGAGAGAGAGGGGAGTGGAAAGGATGAAAGAGAATTAAGATGTTGTTATGTACCTGTACCAACTCCACATGAGTGATCATGTACCACAAACATGTACTAATAAAAATAAAATTGGGAAAAAAGTGAAGATGCTCTTCATACTCACTTTCTATGCTTGATGTACCTCAGGTGAAGCAGTTGATCCTCATCAGGTGCCTATAAATGTAGAGTTCAAAGGCAAATTTTCTACTATTAAATATATATGGTTCAGAATAGGGATTAAAACTTTTCTAGAGAGCAACTTGCATATCACAGACGGAGCTTATGGAGTAGAAAATAGGTTTGTGTTTACAGAAGACACAGCACACATACATTTAACTTTCAGAAAGAAATTTGTCCCACATGGAGTGACTTTTCTAGGGTATAATTGGGAGTTGTCCATATATGACCATTACATGGACAGTATGTTTGATAAATACATCAATATAATTAATCTTCCTTATCATGTTGCTCTGAAAAATAACTTGGCTCCTTATTTAGAATTAACTTGTAACTCAAAGTCTATCCTATCTCCAACCTTTTCATTTTTCAAAGCTGACTGAAAATATTTTGAAGCATATAATTTTTTATTTCAGCAGTACCCCCGATAAACAGAATGCCTCCTGTGACTCTCCAGCCACACACTTTAATTAGCCCAGATGATCCCAGGATGTACTGGATGCCACAGGTCCAACACAATCCCAGTGAGTATGGGTCTCCATTTCCCATGTCTTCTTTAATCTGCTTCTCTTCTCCTGGGAGCCCCTTGTTTTTCCTTTCAAAAGAGTAAGGTTCAGTGCAAGCAAATCAATGAGAAGAGACTAAATCCCTTGCCTGTGTGTCTTGTCTGACTGAGATGGGCTTTCCTGGAATAGAATTGGGAGTTTCCCTCATCCTTTGCTGTAGAACGGTTACTTCTCTGGATCTGAGAGTCTAGGTTTGCTTCTCCCTCTAGCCGTGTTTCCCAAACACTTCATGATTTGCCCTCCAAGGTGATGGTGTAATCAATGTTCTCTTCTTCTCTAACCTTTCTTATGGTTTATTTTATTTTTTTAAATTTAATTTTATTGGTACATTCTAGGTATACAATATAACGACATTCATCATTGGAAATTTGCACCTTTACATAATCTCTCTCGGTTCTTATTTTTTCCCCATTCCCCTGTCCTCCCTTCAACTCCTCCATCCCTGCCTATTTACAAAGACTTTGTTTTCATTTTTTCATTTTCTCATATTAATTCCATTCCATTCTTTCCTTTCCCCTACCCCTCCCACTTCCCCTTTGCCCCTTTTCTTCCTATTTCATATTATCTATTATACCTTTCAGTCTTTATTTAGACTATCAGTTTCTCACACTAGAGAAGCTACTCCATATTTACACATCTGTGTCATATTTATTTCACTTAAGTGAAATAATGTGCATTCATTTAGCTATAAATATCTCCAAAGTTTCTCATTTTTTATGGCTGAGTAGTACTCCATTATATTAAAAAAACACATTTTCTTTAACCAGACTCTGATTGATGATGGGCAATTGCACTGCTTCCAAGTTTTAGCTTTTACAAATTGTGCTGCTATGAACATGGGTGCATATATAACACTATGGTTATTCTTTTAATTCTTTGAGGAAACCACCCAGCAAGGGAATAGCTAGACCAAGTGGGACTTCCAGTCCTAGTTCTTTGAGGTATCTCCATGCTGATTTCCACAGTGCTTGCACCAGTCTACACTCCCATCAGCAGTGCAGCAGGTTCCTCTTTCCCCACAGTCCCACTAGCATTTCTTATTGGTTGATTTCATGATAGCAGCCATTCTTTCTGGGGTGAGGTGGAATCTCAGCGTTGTTTTCATTTGCATCTTTCGAATGACCAGTGATGTTGAACATTTTTTCAT
>NW_004624731.1:26554333-26592150 GCF_000247695.1 Heterocephalus glaber | reverse complement strand
TATGTTCTTAAGTGGCATAGCCTATATTTTCTTTCTTGTACTGTTTATTCTTACTGGTTGTAGTTGTAAGGCTAAGTGAAGATTTTTCCTTTTTTTTTTTTTTTTTTTTTTTTTTTTCTGGTATTGGGGGTCGAATTCAGGACCTTGCACTTGCAAGGCATGTGCAGTGCCACTAAGTTAAATTCCAGGCCCAAGATCTTTTCTTTTGTTAAAATGGATTATATAGGGCCGGGGATTTAGCTCAGTAGTTCCACTGCCTGCCTCCAAAGTGCAAGGTCCTGCGTTCGATCTCTGGTACCAATAAATAAATAAATAATGAAAGGGATTATATAATAGGAAAGCTAGCACAGCATTGCCTTGCATTCTATAATGTTCCTATGTTTGTATGGTTATTCACAGTCTGTATTTCCTTTTTAGCTAATTTTGGTAATGGTGTTTCTTTAGAAATAGTTTTCTTTAGAAACACCATTCATTTTCTTCCCTGTTGCCATTTAAAAAATTCTATATGTTGGACCAGGGATTTATTTAGCTCAGTGGCCCCACAGCCTGCCTTGCAAGTGCAAGGTCCTGAGTTCAATCCCTGGTACCGACGAAAAACACTGTATGTTTCTCAGTCTTCACATATTTAGTTATGTTTCATTTCTTATGCCCATTTTCCCACAAGAGTAAATACAGTCTTAGAAATCCTCAAAGAGATAAACCACATTTGCCAGGGGAGATGGACTGGGTTCCTGAATAAGCGAGAGAAGATGGCAGAGCACTCTTACAGGGAGCTGAGACCTGGGGTCTCTGTCCTCTGAATTCTGAGTGTGGTTGAAAGGGGGCCAGGGAAGACTCACAGCTATGGTTTGGGGGTATGATTGTTGTTTTCTTTTGTTTTATTGAGATAGGGTAACTGGTAGCATGAGTAACCACCCCCATCTCTTCCTTATAGCCATTAGGAAGAAACATCAAGGACGCACCTCATTCACTCACAAGCAGCATAAAGAGCTGGAGGCTCTGTTTAGCCAGACTTCATTCCCAGATAAGAACCTCCAGAAAGACCTGGCTGCGAGACTCAACCTACAGGAGAAAACAATAAAGGTCTGATCCTGAGGTGTACAGGGTGCCCCAAACCACATGAAACCATTCAGACTAGAAATTCCTTCCTAACACAGTAATAACAGGGTCTTTATCATGTACCTATTGAACTGGCATTGGACTGGGCATAGCACTCATGTTTATCTTACTGTTATGCAGTTTGAAAGAGGAAAATTGAGGCTCAGAGACAAAGTGAGTGGGTGACAGAGGTAGCAAGTAGTGTAACTAAAATTGAAACTGCAGGAATATTTGGGGGGGGGCGGGGAAGGGGACTGGAGATTGAACCCAGATGTGCTGAGCTACATTCCCAGAACAGTCTGTTTTTGAAGCAAAACATTTATTGGTACATTTTAGATATACGTAATGATATCATTCATCATAGGGAATTTGTACCTGTACATTATATATTGTGCTGCTTCTTTTTTCCCCATTCCCCTCTCCTTTCAACTCCTCTTGCCTTCCTTATTTACAAAAGCTTTGTTTCCATTTTCCCTTCGATTCTCTTTTGTTTCTTGACCTTTCTTCCAGAACATTTTAAAAACTATTATTTTGAAACAAAGTCTAGCTAAATTGCGCAAGCTTGCCTGGAATGTGAGATCCTCCTGCTTCAGCCTCCTGAATAGCTGAGACTATTAATTGTGTGCCATTCAACCCAGCTAGAAGTCTTATTCTTAACCCTTCTCCAGCAAACGTTGCAGTTTGTTCATTCACAACAGTACGAACAGAAAAGTGACTTCCTCCCTGTGACCTCTGGGTCTGCCAGGCCCATAACATTTTTGGTGGAGTAGCCTTCATAATGGAGGCTTCCTGAAATAACCCTCAAGAATCAATTATTTCAAGCTGGGGGCGGTGGCACACCCCTATTATCCCAATACTCTAGAAGGTCGAGACGGAAGGATCACAAATTTAAACCCAATCCAGACAACTTAGTCACTTAGTGAAACCTGTCTCAAAAAGGTTTAGGGGTCCTGGGGATGTAGTTCAGTGTGAAAGCCCTAAGCTCAATCCCCAGTGCTGAAAACCCTAGTTCAAATTCCTCATTTCTCTCTAGATCCCCAAGCCCTTCTCTAGAGTTCATAGATCTTTCCCTGAATCCCCAGCACAACCTATGAGACACAGGCCCTTTTATCCTGTCTTCTCTGGGACTCCAGACCCTATCCTCATTATCTCTCCTGCTGACTCCACTTGTGCCCCATTCCACTGTCTCAGAATCCAGTGCTGTAACTTGAAGAGGACATGAGGGTTGTAATCCAATTGTTTTCTCCCCAAAGAAGCCTCAAATGCCTCTGTGTTGACAGACTACAATGTCTCTCTCCCTCCACTCTAGGTCTGGTTCAGGAACAGGCGGTTCAAACAGAGGAAGCAGCAGAAGCAGCAACAGCAGTCACTACAGCAGTCCAGCCAGATCCTTCCAGCCAAGAGGAATATGCCCTCCTCACTCAGAATGTCCACCAACCCTTACTCTTTTTTTCCTACAGTTTTAAATCTCCATAGCTCCCCTCCATATCAGCCCATGAGCCCTTCTGACTGTTCAGAGGACTTTGTCTTCACAGAGAGCCCTGAGATTGATTTCCAAGTGCAAGATCCTCAGCTGGAGAGGCTGATGGCCTCTGTCCCTGCTCTATTTCCTAACACCTATGACATAATTCAAATCATAGAACTGTACAGTTTTCCTGGTGAGTGTGAGGTTTCTAGCTGTTCCTTCAGCTGTCTGTGTCAGTATCTTTCACATGCAAGGTCCCAGCTAGAAGGGCAGACTGTCTCTCTCAGCACCTTTCATGGTCCAGCTGTAGGTCCACCTCCTGGGCAAACCTGCACACCCAGTATAATGAGCCAAGGCTCTGCTCCCTGCAGTCTCAGAGATAGCCCAGCATTCCAGAGCCTCCCCACTAGGTAGACTTTGCATTTATTTCTCTGACCAAAGTGTTTTAAAATTAATTTTATTGGTATATTTTAGTTACACATGATGATCACATTCATCAGCGGGAATTTGTAGCTGTACATAATGTATCTTGATTCTTTTTTCCCCATCACCTTCCCTCCCTTCAACCCCTCTTCCCCTCCTTATTTACAAAAGCTTTGTTTCCATTTTGGTTTTTTTTCTTGTCTCTTCCTTCCTTTTCCCCTCTCCTCTCTCTTGTTCCCTTTTCTATTTGAACATTATTTTTTTCCTGTTTTCCAGTATCTGTTATACATTTTGGTCCTTATTTCCACTTTCAGTTTCTCACACCAGAGAAACAATGTGATATTTAAACACGTGTGTCCAATTTATTTCACTTAAGAGTATGGACTCTGAGCAAAGTATTAACAAATGTCAGATCATTTGGAAAAGAGATTTTCTTGCCTCTTCTATATGACTTTTCTTTCCTTTGTCTGATTTTTAACCCAACTATGTAGGTTAGTGTTACTTGTTTTATTTTGTTGTTGTTATTGTTGGGTATTATTTTTTGTGTGTGTGTTTTTGTTTTTCTGGCATTGGGGATTGAATTCAGGAACTTGCATTTGCCAGGCAAGCACAGTGCTGCTGAACCTCATCCCTAGCCTAGTGTTACTTTGATTTCAGTACAAATATAAAATAAAATTAGAGGTTTTTTCCAAGTACAATTCAGTATTATATAACCAACCCTGTAGTTCTTCATGGGGAAAGTCCTCCAAGCCGTGAGAAGGTCATTGAGACTCTAAAACTCTCTCTCTCTCTCTTTTTTTTTTTTTTGTTGTTGTTGTTTTGAGACAGAGTCTCGATATGTAGCTCAGACTGGCCTTGAACTCACTATATAGCTTAGGCCTTGAACTCACTGCCATCCTCCTGGCTCAGCCTCCCAAGGGGTGGGACCAAGTGCTGGGATTACAGACATGTGCCACCAGGCCTGGGTTCTAAAACTCTCTCTTCTCAAAATTATTTTAAATTTTTTTTATAGAGATAGACCATGGCTTTAAGAGTAATCTACTTTTGGGGGGGGGGGGTCCTGGAGATGGAACCCAGGTACATTACACCACTGAGCTCCTTATGTTTTTATTTTCTAATTACTCAGAGCTTGTAATTATTCTATTATGGTTTAATTATAAAATCTCTCCCCAAAATCTTGTGTTTTTAAAATTTTCTTTTGCTATTATTTTCTAATTTCATTCCACTATATTTGGAAAACATACTTTGCAACATTTCAGTTCTTTTAAACTTCTTATTTTATGACCCCTAATCCCTTTTATTCTATTTTGTGGCACTGGGGATTGAACCTAAAGCCTTCAAACTGAACTACATCCCCAGTCCTTTTTTTATTTTTTATTTTGAGACAGTTTCACTAAGTTGCTAGACTGCCTGGACTGGTCTTGAACTTGCAATCCTCCTACCTCAGCCTCACAGAATGCTGGGAGTACAAGTGTATGCCACCACACTTGGATCAAATACCTTTATTTTTATTTTTTACTTTTTGAAACAAAACATTTATTGGTATACTTTAGATATACATGATGACATCGTTCATCATATGCAATTTGTGTCTGTACATGATATATCTTGCTGCTTTTTTTCACACACACACCCCCCTCTGCTTCCCCTCCTTATTTAAAAAATCTTTGAAGTTTTCTCCAAAGGTCTTCATTTTCTTAGTTAATTCCTAGATACATTATTAGAAACAATTATTGAGAGGTTCTTATCTTATTGTATGTCTATTACCAGTGTTGAGGAATTCTATTGATTTTGTAAGTTGATCACGTAATTGGAAAATGTGCTGAAATATTGTTCTACAATTGTGACTATTGATTTTGTCATTTTTCCAGAATTATCAGTCTTTTTTTTTTTTTGGTACCAGGAATCTAACTCGGGTCTTTGCGCTTGCATAGCAGGCAGTGAAACCACTGAGCTAAATCCCCAGCCCATATCAGTCTTTCTTTAATGAAACTGTTTTATCTCTTCCTATGATATTTCCTAAAACTCTCATTAGGCCTGGTCTCTTGTACTGTCTTAAAATGAATGGTGATGGTGATCTCTCCTCAGATTTTGATAGGAAATTGCCTCTAAAGGCCTTAAAACTAAAGATCAGATCAGAAATGATAGATGTTATGACTTGTATCTAGATGTCCCTCCAAAGCCTCATGCACTCATAGGTGGGGCTTTCCAGGGGTGACTGGATTTAGGGTATGTGAATATGGATTAAGGGTGTGCGATAACTAAATTAGTCTACTGATTGGTTTAGCATAGTTCTGGTTGTGGATAATGGGAAGCCCATCCTTGGTGTGGGTGGCACCAACAGGTTTGTACCCTGGATGGACTATAAGGGGAAAAGAAAGCAAGCTCACTGCGCACTGCCTCACTGCCTTGCTGCCTCCTGCCTGACCTGCTATGGACTGTTTCTCCTCCTCCATGCCCCTCTGCCATACCACCTTGCCTTGGAGACAGCTAACTATGGACTGAAACCTCTACAAACTGAGCTAAAATAAACCTTTCCTCCTTTAACTTGTGAGTGTTGGGTATTTTGTCTCAGCAATGAGAATAGTAACTAAGACAACAGGATAATAAATCAACATTAAAAAATCAATAGCTTTAGTATATACCAACAATAGACTAGTGGAGAAAGAAATCAGGAAAACTGTTCCACCCATAATAGCTTCAAATAAAATGAAATACCTAAGGATCAGTGTAACCAAGTCCAAACTTCAGAACACTGAAGAAACTGGAAGCACCAGAAAATGGAAAGACCTCCCGTGTTTATGGATTTAATATTGTTAAAATGCTCATATCACCCAAAGAAATCTATATAGATTAAGCACAATCTCCATCAAAATTCCAATGGCGTTCTTCACAGAACTGGAAAAAACAATTCTAAAATTCAAATGAAAACAAAAAAGACCCCAGTTAGCCGAAGCAATCCTAAGCAAAAACAGCAAGGTTGGGGGCCAGGGATTTAGCTCAGTGGCATGATGCCTCCCTTGAAAGCGCAAGGTCCTGAGTTTGATCCCTGATACAAAAAAAAACAAACAAAGAAACCAAACAAACAAAATGTTCAGGGCATCACAATGCCTGATTTTAAATTATATTATAAAACCTTAGAAACCAAACCAGAATGGCACTGGCAAAAAATAGACACATAGACTAGTGGAATAGAATAGAGGACACAGAAACAAACCCACAGAGCTATAGCCATCTGATTCTCAACAAAAGAGACCAAAACACATGTTGGAGAGGATAGTCTTTTTAACAAATGGTGCTGGGAAAACTGGATATCTACTTGTAGAAGATTAAAATTAAATACTTTTCATCCTGTACAAAATTCAATTCAAAATGTATCAAAGTCCTTGGTGTAAGATCTGAAACTTTGAAACAGCTAAAATAAAACATAGGGAAAACACTTGACACCATGGGCACAAAGACTTCCTGAATAAGACTACTGTGTAGCACAGGAAATAACAGTGAAAATCATTAAATGAAAATACTGTATATCAAATTGAAGAGTTTTTTCATAGCAAGGGAAACAAGCAATACAATGAAGAGAAAACCTACAGAGTAGGAGAAAATCTTTACCAGCTACTCTTCTAACAGGATTAATATCTAGAATAAAGAACTCAAAAAACTTAACACCAAAAAAAATCAAATAGCCCAATTAATAAATGGGCAAAAGAATTAGACACTTGTCAGAAGAAGGAGTATAAATGGTCAATAGGTATATAAAAAATGTACAACTTTTTTAGACATTAGAGAAATGCAAACCAAAACTAAAGTGAGGCTAGGCATGATGGTGTGTGCCTATAATCCCAGCACTCCTAAATAACCAAAGGGTAAAGAAGAAATCATAAGGAAAATTAGAAAATACTTTGAAATGAATCAATAGCATGGCATTCTGGCCCATGTCCAGTGTGGATACAGTGGCCCTGGCCTGGGAGCACCCTCACAGAGTATGCTGACAGCCAGAGAAGCTGGTCAGGATGGTGGTGAGTGAGGGAACTGCTGGTCCTTCATGTTGAGAATTTGGGCCACTTCTTGCTCCTCTGCAATTGATAAGACATCTGGGTAGCAGATGGCAGATGGCCTCAAAACCCTTTTCCATAACCTTGGCAGGTGAATTGAAAACTCCATCTGAGGCATTTTTACTATCTCAAGCTAGATGCTAAAATCCAGCAAAATAGAGTGGAGCAGCACAGAGGGCAAGTAGTCTCTTGGCTCAGAAGAGAACCTGAAGTACAGAGCAGAAGCAAGAGAGTGAGTTATGTATTATTAGCAGAATTTTCCGGGACTGTGCTTGGAATGGTAGAGTATTCTGGGTCAGTCTCCTGTTGTTTTATCAAGTATTTATTCCTGTACTTCAGTCAGTAACAGCCCAAATTATTCGTGATACATCACCACCTGGAGATATTTGGTCATGGCTGAATTCTCTTGTCAGTTTTCAGTGCTCTTGGAGGGCTGCCCCTGTTTGTGCTTAGCAAAGTTGTGAGTACCATCTGGTTTTAAGATCTAGCTGACCTGGCATTTGAGGCATCAGAGAGGAAGCCTTGCCCATTCCCCGGTGTTAGCAAAGTACTTCCTGATGTTTTCTTCGCCTTTTGCTGCAGGCTCTTTCCTTATCCAGGGGATGTTTCTGAGTCTCTTTCTCATCCTTCTTGTTGGTCAGCTGGTTAATCTACTGCAGATGTCCCTGCAAAGCACTGTACTGCTTCAAATATCATTGGTTCAATAAAGGAATTGAAATACATCAGCGATTGTCAAACATAGAAAGGAACTGGCCTTGCTACTTTGGATTAGGTTTGCCCTTGGCTTTCCCACAGCAGTGCAGTCCTCATATATTATCAGTGCTGCCTCTTCTTGATCCTCTTTCTTTTATTCAACATCAGTGCCAATGGAGCAAAGACCCTTTCAAAAGCATGCCTTTCCCCATTGCATCTCTTTTCTTTGGTGGTCTTCTGGCAACAGATTCTTCTTCCATAAGACAGGTGCTCTGAGCAAGACAGACTTGCTCTGAGCAGCTCCACCTCTGCAGAGAAGTTCCCTTCACCACATCCATCTCCTGCCACACTGAAGGCTGCTGCAGGCCACCAAGTCCCCTGACATCTGGAGGGGGTGGGTAGGCTCGCAGAGAGGCTGTGGCAGCTTTTTTCTCTGTTCTCTTCCCCTAGCCAAGAAAGGTGGGACTAGCTCTGCCCAGGATCCTTGGCATATTCCCTTCTCTTTTCTTTTTATTTCTCCTTCTCTTTAAGGAATTGGAATTGTTGTCTCTTATGCACATTAGGCAGAATCTTTCTGACACCAGTGTGTGGATTTTTAGCACCATCATGAATCTGAATGGACTACAGGTTTTTCTGTAGCTGTTTTATCGCATTTGCCAGCCCCTGTGCCTGGACTGATTTGAATACCTTTTTTCCTCTTGCCATTTACCCTCCTACTTGTTCCTTCTGCCTTCCAGGACCCTTGAATGAATGGATTTTGGAATTCTAGCTGTTGTGTTTTGTGGATTTGTTGTTTTTCTTTGAAGCACATACTTTGGATGTGGGAGGTAAAAGGCTGTCTCAGTTGCTCCTTGTCTCTCCCTTGACAGCTACTGCTGCCTTATTTCTTGGACGAGACAAGCCAAAAATGGTGCCAAAATTTGAAAAATGAAGAGTGAAAGGGTAAGGGAAGAACTGGTTCTGTAGAACAAACTTTGGCCAAAAAAAGAAAGGAAAGGATAAAAAGCAACATAAAAGTGCACTCTGCATCTAGGAAACAGAGTGGGCTATTGAGGAGCATGACAGCGGGCTCCTCATGGCATTTGGTCTCCTTTATGGGGTCCACATCTCGTTGGAACCCATGAGAAGTTCTACATCCGGGTCCTGAGAATCATCTGGCACCACCCTTGGATCTTGCAATCGACAGGTCCCGTCCCCATCCATTTCTCCAGCCAGCTTTGGCATGCCCCACCTCCTACGTCAGTGATGTTTGGTGTCATTTTAAGAGACTAAATATGGGGAGGGAGGGAAGATGTCAAAACAGTTGTCCAATTTTAAAATGTCACAATTAAATGTGAGCTGGTTTCATACACACACAAACACACCTGAAACGGCACCCCAAAACTCTACTGGGTGATGCCAAATCAGCATTTAGAAGGAAACTTATACCAGCAAATACAGTGGTACCTCAGTTCACAAACTTAATTGGACCACGATTCTGGGGAAGATGGCCAAGTTTGTGATCATGCAAGGAAGATGGCTTTGGACATGTTCAACATCCTATGCAGAATTCGCAAACGAAAGCAAAATTTTGCAGAATGCTTCTGTTTGTGAACTGAATTGCTCAGGAACAAAAGCGTTCATGAACCGAGGCATTACTATACCTATAAACAGGTAAGAAGCTGGCATAGTTATATTAATACTTGTCAAATTAAACCTTTTTTTGTTTTTGTTTTTGTTTTTGAGACAGGGTCTTGCTATGTAGTTCAGGTTGGCTTTGAACTTGCAGGGATCCTCCTGCCTTAGCCTCCCAAGGGCTGGGATTATAGGTGGGTGCCAGCATGCTTGGCTTTGTCAAATTAAACTTTAAGGCAAAACACTTTATTAGAAAAAAAGTATACTAGACAATGGCAAAAGCAACAATTAAACTGAAACATAATTCTGAACTTGAGTATAGTTAGTAACATATACCCCAAATATATGAAGCACAAATTAGTAAAATCTTTGGAAAAACTAGGGAAATACATAATAATATCAAATACTCTCAATAATTGATAGGTAACACAGATTCAAATTTAGTATGAGTGGAAAAGATTTAACAACAGAGTTAACAAGAACAATTTACTGGAAGTATGGAGATTTTTACATCTAACTGGTAGAGAGTACATATTATTTCAAGACACATAGGCCACAAAACAAATATTAACAAACTTGAATGAATCAATAACACACAGACATCATTCACTGATCACAAAACAATAAAATAAAAACTCTCACCTCTCCTATTTATTTATTTATTTTCACCTTTCGTATTTAGAAAATAAAATCAATTGAGGAAGAAATTAAACTTTGAATAATCTGGCCATACAGATATAATAATGATCTGGAGCAGCATTTTGAGGGAAGTCAGTACCAGGCTTTTAGGTCTCTGTTACTCCTAACATTCTAGGTCATCACAAAAGGACCTGGCAAAGTTAGGCTGTAGAACTGGGACTGGAGCCAGGCATGGTGGCACACGCCTGTAATCCCAGCACTCAGGAGGCTGAGGCAGGAGGATCACCATGAGTTTGAGGCCAGTCTGGCCTACATAGTGAGTTCAAGGCCAACCTGAACTATGTAGTGAGACTCTATCTCAAAACAAAATAAAACGAAGCAAAACAAAACAAAAAACAAAAAACAAAAAAAAACTGAACTGGGACTGGGCCCTTATGCTAGGAGAAATTTTTTGTTTTGGTTTGGTTTTTCACTTTTGATTTTTTTAAACTAGACTATTTGTACAGCAATTTTAGGTTTGCAGCACATTGAGCAGAAGGTAGAGTTCCCACAGCTCCCCATCCTTACATATGTACAGCCCTCTTCACTGTTGATATCTCCTACCAGAGTGGCGCCTTTGTCACACTGAGCCCATTGGTACATCATTGTAACTCCAAACCCATAGTTTATGTCAGGTTTCATTTTTGATGTGGTACATTCTAAGGGTTGACAAATGTGTAATAACATGTATCCACTGTTAATAGTATCATAAATCTTATAGGATAGTCTCACTGCTTAACGTAATTCTTAGCTCCACCTGTTTATTCCTCCCTGCCCAGACCCTTGACAAACACAAATTATTTTACTGTCTTCATAATTTTACCCTCAAATCAGTAAATTTTTACCTTAAAAACTAGAAAAGGAAGTACAAACTAAATCCAAAGGAAGTAGAAAGAAGGAAAAAAAGCCTATAGCAGAAATAAATGAAATGGAGAATAAAAAGGCAATACAGACAAATCAATGAAACAAAAAAGTGGTTGTTTAAAGAGATCAACAAAATGAGAAACTTTTAAGCTAGACTGAGAAGAGGGGAAGAGAAGGACAAGATAATTCAGTTACTAGAATCAGAAATGAAAGGGGATTTTATAAGCCAATTTTACAGAAGTGCAAAGCATCATAAAGGAATACTGTGAATGACTGAATGCAATCAATTAAATCACCTAGATGAAGACAAAATTCCTAATCTGACTCAACAAGAAATAAAAACACGGTGACTAAGGCTGTAAAAACAAAAAGAGCGAGTTAGTAACCAAAAACTTACTACAGAGAAAAGCCCAGGCTCAGATGGCTTCACTGCTAAATTCTACCAAATGGCTAAAGAAGAATTGAAAATTCTTAACCAACTCCTCCAAAAAAACAGAAGGAGAGGAAATATTTCTTAACTCATTCCATGAGACCAGTTTTACCTTGATATCAAAACTAAGCAAAGATCTCACAAGAAAATTACAGACTAATATCTCTTCTGAATATAAATGCAAAAACCCCAATAAAATTCTAAGAAACAAAAACCCAGCAACACATAGAAGGAATACTATACCATGACTGAGTGAGATTTATCCAGGAATGAAAGTTTGGTTCCACATACAAAAATTGGTCAATGTCATACACTATTAACAAAGGACAAAAGTCATATGGTCATCTCAAGAGGCACAGAAAAATTCCATCCCCTTTTATAATAAAGACACTCTCCTTAAATTTGATAAAACCCACAGGTAACATCATACTTGTGAATGAAAGACTAAGGTCAGGGACAAGTTTGGGATGGCCCCGCTCACCACTCTTGTTCAACATAGTATTGGAAGTTCTAGGCCAGACAAAAAACCAAGAAAAGAAAAGAAAAGAAAAGTCATCCAGATTGGAAAGGAACCAAAAAAGACTCTGTTTACAAATAGCTCGATTTGTATGTAGAAAATTCTAAGTAATCCATAAGAAAGCTATGGAACAATTTCAGAAAGTTTCAAATTACAAGATCTGTTTAGAAAATTTTTACTATTTTTCATCTGCTAGTTTTAGTAAAATACACTCACATACATCCAAATGGCATGTAGAACTTTTGAGCACTTTGTACATAGTAGACTTCACTCATGTGCTTTTTGTGTACTGATGTACATGGTCATATCAAGTAGTCTCATGCCCATTTCACAATTGGGAAAACTGAGAAAAAGAACACTCATGTAATTTAATCAAAGCCATATACCAAGAAATTAGCAAAACCAGGATTATATATTTTCTTTTCTCAGAAGATAGGTGAATGAATTTATTTGAAGAAACATAAGACCACTGGATTTGGAATTAGAACTATGTCTTTCCACTGGCAAGCCATGTGATCATAAATGAACATTTCACCTTCTCTGAACCTCTTTTTTCCATTTGTAAAAAGAAGAATTGGACTAAATGATAGCTAAGGCTCCAACCACCTCTAATGCTGTACACTGGACTTGCTTTCTACATGATTCCTACATTACAAGTTCTCTCCCTTTCCCAGCCACCTGGGAAAGGCAAGGACCAGGAGAGGACAGCCACTTACTTGTCATGACAAGAAATAGGAGAAACTGCAGCAGAACAGCACGTCACTTGCCCAAGTTGCTGCTTCAGCCAGTATGGGCTTAGGTGAGGAGCACAGTTATAATTAGAGCAGCGGCCTGAGCTGGCTGCTCCACCAGCCTTCCCAAGCACAGCTGGGCCTGCCCGAGACACACTTGGGACTCAGACACTGCTCTGGTCTTGAAAAGATCCTTCTCCAAAGGGGTTTTCTCCTCCCTTCAGGGAGAGAAAACCCATTGGCCTAAAATCCCACTTCCTATCCAGTCTCCTGTGCTAAATTCCACTGCAGGAGAGAATGAATGTTGAACAAGGGAAGGGAAAAAGTCGTAAGCTGAGCCTGGTCACATTGCCCCTTGTGATATAGTTTTATTTTTAACTTGGAAACACTCAAACTATTTCTGTTGAAGTTTTCTCCCCTTTCCTTCCCTTCCCCACAGAACTCCATGCTCTGCTGCAGCTGATGCATCGGCAGCCACCTGCCTGTGATCTTGCTCAGTGTCCAGGGACCCAGTTGTAGCAGATGCTGACTCAGCCCATGCTTAAGGTAAGCTTTTTGCACATGAGCAGGTGCATCGTGGAGACATTCAGACAAAGAGCAGGTGGGTGGGGGCTTGCTGTGCATCACCTTTGTGCCCCAGAAAAGTGGGTTGTTCAGCAAATTTGTTATAAGTGGGGGTAGGAAAAAGGTTGGTGCTGAGAATGAGACCCAGCCATTTCACATGTAAAGTCAGAGCAGCTCAGAATCTCAGCTGCTTTCTGACAGCTTAGGTTCTTTCTGCTACCACTGCAGTTGTGTCTTTAAAGTTACATAGTGGTGATGCGGGAGGGGGTAGGTAGGGAGAGGAAGGAGATGGTGGAGAAATAGGTGGAAGACCCATAACCTAGAATTTCTATTTTCCAAAGTTCAAATGCTGTGCTCTTTCTCCAGTCAACCTCTTCTGTGTTAATTGCAAGTCATTCCCAGGCAGCTTAAATTCCACCTACCATGTCACACCACTTATGGTTAATGAAACACAATTGTGCCTACTGCACGAACCATTTAAACCCTGCCTGCAGTTTAAAACCTGTTTTTCTCTAACAATATTCCATAAATGTGGCTGTCTCCTTCCTAGCGCTCTTGAATCTAAAATGCATCCATGAACTGTAAGTAAAAAGTATTTTATGAATTGAAAACCCTCTACAGGCTTATGTATCCAAACCAAAACTTGTTTCCAACTTGCACACCCAGATGGACAAAAATAAAATGACTGGGCGGGGGATTTACCTCAGTGGTTCCGGCGCCTGCCTCGCAAGTACAAGGTCCTGAGTTCGATCCCTGGTACCAAAAAAAAAAGTAAAATGACTAATGTTGCTTGAGGTACTGAAAGCTATAAAATGTAAATAGTATTTCTAGCTTCTGGAATAACTGAACAGTGTTGCGTGCACAAAAAATTGGCAAAGGTAAGGGAGCACTGATCATTTTCTTGTGTTTCTCTGGTTTAAAGTTCAGCTAAGGACATCAGGGGAATGGCCTATGCAGCAGAAGGGATTCTGTATCCCTGAACGTTGAGTGCTCAGGGTAAAGCCACCAATGCCAAGTACAAGACCAAAAGCAACTACTCAGATACCCTCATTTTGGTTCCTTCTTACTGGCCTCTGTAAGCTCCAGATGTACCTCATAACTCTGTTGGAGGTGTCTGTGTTATAATTATGCCCGTTTGCTAGGCACAAGCAAATTCATTGTGTATAATTGTCCAACTCATTTAATTATGCCAACGTTTCCATGGCACCAGGGTCTGAAATGTGTGCTGGGGCACCATCCTGGTGAGAGGAGGGTATGTTAGTTCAGGAGTAATCAAGCAGAGAGGCTGACTCACAGCTGCCCCTAGGTAATCCAGCTAATTAAGCACTTCCTTGGCCAATGCCACAGTGACTTAAAATATTGATAACACTATAGCACCAGATAGGAGAATTAACTAGCTAAGCAAATAACTGAAAAGTTTAAAGACAGATTTCTAGTGCAGGTGGAGAACAGCAGATTAAGAAGTTAAGTAGTTCTGAGGGAAGTAGTTATGTTTTTAGGTCATGGTGAAGTTACTGGAAGCTTGATATCTTGGAACCAGATGTGGAAATTATCCTCAGCCACATGGTTGTGTAAAAATCTAAAGTCAAAAGGATTATTTTAATGCTCAATGTTGTATATTTTCTTTCTCTAGAATCGAATAACTCCATAGCAAAGAAATATGTTAACACTGTAATTATGTAATAGTTAAGTATAATAATATAATTAATTTAATAATTAAAGTAGCTAATCAATTGGCTGGTTAATAGTTCAGGAATATCTTTGACCTTGAACTTCTGACCTTGTCACTTTCACTGAAGTTGAAGCTCAGAAATGAATCATTATTGTGAGGGCCAGCCACATGAGGAGGCAGAATAGTTAGTCATTGACATCATGTGAGGGGTGCTGAGAGGGCCCTTTGCCTAAAAATATCTCCCTGACATCAACCCTGTTTGCCACTAACTTTAAAATTATAATAAAGAATGTTAAAACTATTATGTGTTAATCCCATTCTCTTTGACTTGAGTCAGTGACTTAAATATACCTGCTATATGTGTTATTATGACCTTGTTGGCCTGTGACAATTGGTCACCACCTTCTCACTCTTTCAGGCTATGTCCTGTCCTGCCCTTGGTACCATCTAAGCTGCCAGCATGCTCTTGGCCACCACCATGCAGGTAGCTCTGTGTGGGGCTATGTTTTCTATCGACTCAATAAAACATCACAGTGAAGTAGGGAAAAAGCTTGAGATAGAATCAGGGGCTCTGGGAGTAACCAGTAAGACTCTACTTCTCTGAGCCCGTTTCTCCTCTAAAAAGTGAAGAAGTGAAATTAGACCCTTCCCTTTCAAAGTAAGGCCCTTGGATTGAACCAGCAGGATTGTCTGGAGCCTGGGGTAGGGGAGAATCTCAGGCCTCACCCCAGTCCCACAAATCAAGAGCTGCATTGGTCCAGGTGATTCCTATACACCTTAAATCAGAGAAGCTCTGGAATAGAGGATTTCTGGTTGTCTGCCTGCTCCAGATTGCTGACTGTAAGCCTGCACGTATTCAAAGATCAAGGTATTATTGTTACCAGCTAGCACAGGTCCTTGCTTCAGTGATAATGGAAATTAAAATGGAGGCAATCAGCACAAATTTACAGGTAAGCCATAATTGGAATGTAAGAGAAGTGGGAAAGGAATTTTAACTTGAGGATCTGGAGAGGACATAACTCTGATGAAGAAGATCAATCTGGCCCAATAACAAGGAAAAAGGACTAGTTTTAAAGGGTGCTGTCGCTTGAAACCATAATGTTAAGTGAAATAAACCAGACCCAGAAACTTAAATGTCACGTGGTTTCTCTTACATGAGAAATACAAAATATAAATAGAAAGCGAAATAAAGGATAGAAAATAAGAAGTAGGGAGATAGAGCTTTCTCATATGGGAAGGGGATTAAGAGATGAAGGGAAGGGGGAGGGAAAATGTTGAAAAAAAGAGTTAAGATGTGTCATGTGCATATGCCAACTCCTCACATTGAATGTAATCATGTGCTGGAAACAGGTACTATAAAAAATAAAAACTGGAAAAAATAAAGGTCCTGTGGTGGGCTGAGGCCTGGTTCTGTAGTTTTGGAAGAATCCTTATGGCTTGAGGGGCAGTTTTTTGTTGTTGTTGTTTTGTTTTTGGTTTTGTTTTTTTTTAAGGGGGAGAGGTTTATTTAGCTCACAGTTTGAAGAGGTTTTGGTCCATAATCGGCAGTACTCTACACGATCAGAAAAATTTTTCTAGTAAATAATTATAGAAATGATGCCTGAACATTTAGCCTTTTGAGGGGCAGTTTGTCTCCCATGAAATAGTTGTTCTTCCTGGGGGTGGGGGGGTTAGTCCCTTCTATCATGGGATAATTGGTCCAGCTTGGGGAGGTGGGGAGGTGACCTCATCACGGGGTAGCCTTGTTTTCTTTTCTCTCTTTCTTTCTCCCTCCTTCCCTCCCTTCCTTCCTTTCTGAGACAATGTCTTGCTATGTAGTTCAAGCTGGCCTTGAATTTATGGTGATTCCCCTGCCTTAGCTTCCTGAGTGCAGGGATTACAGATGTAGGTAAACACATTGCCAATGTCAGGAAAGAAAGCTGCCCATTCCCAGGCCTTCTAATGACAATGCCTTCCCACAAAAAAAAAGTCTCGGACCCCAGTGCACTGTCTGAATTTCTGAATGCTTGAGGAATTCTTTGTGGTGATTAAAGAAGCTCAAAGGGGTGGAAATTAAGGGGATTTACATTCTTGAAAAGAGTGAGATGAGTTGTTTTGCAAAGTAGGTTTGAAGATTATTAAATTGGCAGTGGTGTATAAGATCCATTGGTGTGATGGGGAATTGAAAATTGGAAGGCTAGGACCGGGTATTTAGCTCAGTGATGCTGCTGCCTGCCTCTCAAGCGTGAGGTCCCAAGTTCAAGCCCCAGGACCAAAAAAAAGAAAAAGAAAGTTGGTCTCTGGTGATTTTTTTTTTTTTTTTTTTTTGTACTGGGGATTGAACTCGGGACCCTACATGGCAGGTGGTGGAACCACTGAGCTAAATCCCCAGCCCAAGAAGAAGAAAATTGGAAGGCTAGCCAAGGGCTACAGGAGGCACACAGTGGAAAGCAGTGGAGCCTGGCTGACGGAGGTAACTGTAAGAATGGCCTTCCTCATAGAGGAAGGACTAACACTTGAGTAACTTTTGTATACTAAACACTTTCCTTATTTTACTCTCTTGAGGCTCACACAAGCTTATGGGTTATTATGAGCCCTGTTACATGGATGAATACATTAGCTTTAGGGAGATTAATAACTTGTCACAAAGAGTGCAGCTAATTCATGAGTGTCACTGATGTACTTTGTAATGGAGGTATCAGATAAGGCTCTTGGTGTAAGTAAGATGTAAGCTGAAATCTAAATGGCAAGAAAAAGCTTATAGTGCAAATAAGGAGCAAGGGGAGAATTTTCCTGGCAGAGAGAGCAAGTACACAGATGCCCTGCTAGAGTAAGTGACCAGGCAAAGCGAAGTGCACAAGGACAAGTGGAAAGGAAAGGGGGCAAACGGGACAGCTTCTTCAGACCTTGTGGTCTATGATCAGGACTTCACAGTTTGTTTCTTATGGTGGGAATCACTGGAGATTTTAAGCAGAGGAGAAAAGACCTAATTTTATAAATTGATAAAATCACTCTTTGCTTGCAAATATGGATTATGGGTGCAAGCTGGGGGAAGTGAGTTTGATTATAAAGCCACCATGCTATTCCAGATGAGAGATCATGGTGGCTGGACATGGGCAGCAGAGGCAGAGATGGAAAGAGGTGGATAGAATTGCACACTGCCTTTCCAGATCTTTTGTCAAGCCCTTCACACCTAACTTGCAGTACTTTCTTTGTGCCTGGGGAACACAATACCACCCTGCTTGTAGCTCAGTGGTTCTCAAACGTGAGCTTCCATAGAGTCCTCTGGATTCAGTAGATCTGAATCAACAGGTCTGTGGTAGAGCCTCAGATTTGTACTTCTCACCAGTTCCCAAGTTTTACTGATCCTGTTGGTCTGGGGACCACACTTTAAGAACTACTGTTCTGGCTGCCTTGGCTTTGTCAATTTACTGCTTTGGAGTGATCCACACAGTGCCTCAACCTGCATCAAATCTAGCTGCTCTCCTCCTGCCTGATTCCAAATGGTCCTCCATTTCTTTAGAGAATTAACCACTCCTTATTTAAAGTCACACATCTGATACTCCTGCCAACTCATATTCCACTTAAATGACATCTAATACAGTCAGTAAAATTGAGTCTATATAGATCTTTGGACTATTTAAGTCTAAATTACATTATTTTGACTATCTCCCCTAACCAGGGACACTTTAAAATTCAAAGTTTGAGGACAGCACCTTCACCACATACTCTAATGAAGTTCATCAGTAAGAGGCCGGGATGTATTGCCTTTTCAGTTCACCTTATAAAGGAGAACACAGGTCATGGAAATTAAACAGGGAAATGGCACTTGGACAGCCATACTCTGCTTCAGTCTTAGATTTTTATTAATTTTTCCACAGTGAAGTTTCTACAATCTATGTGACTGATTTGGTGTTTCATTTAAATCTCAGGATCCCTATCATAGTCCAGATTTTTAACCCTAAACCTTCCCTTTCACATTTGTATTCATTGAAATGCAAAACCATCAGACCTAGATGCTTCTCTTTTCCCCTCTACTCAGAGAGGACACAATGTGGGATGTGGCCCAGAGGAGTTAAAAAAAAAATCTATATAGAGATGAAGGTGCTTCCTAAATGGAGGAAAACTGGCACTTTTTCATCTGGATAGATTACACATGTGGACACTACATTCTGTGTCCCACCTGTTGCTATAGACTTGCATTCTTGCCAAATCATGGGAATGGACCACAGATGTGTCTGTGGGTCTCCAAGACACAGTGTGCTGTAGCAAAAGTTAAAGAGTTTGTGCCTTAGTATCTTTGTTTGTAAACTGAAAAGGGTAATAACTATCTTTTGCAGTTGTTGTGAGGATTGAATGAGATGTTATATTACATAAATGCATATGATAGGCACCAAAATCTTATTTCTGTTCCTTCATAACACCCAAAACACAGAGAAACCTCTCAGTGTAAGAAAGTTAAATTAGCCCCATGAATCCTTCCCCATGAAGGGTGCAGTCACTGTGCTCACAAGGAAGGTAATGATATATCTAGTATTATTCATCCGAGGCAATGCTGATTGGCCCCACGTAAGGTGATCAATGGACTGTCCAACTTTGTCTAGGATTGAGGAGTTTCCTAGAATATGAAACTTCCAGTGCTAAACTAGGAAAGTTTAAGACAAACCAGGATGATTGTTCACCCTATTCACCCAGCACTAATTAGAATATCAAGAATCCTGGCTTGATCCTTTTCTCACTGAAACCAGTTTTTCCCAGATATACAATAAAAGAGCTCCATGTGATTTTATGCTCTTAGGCTAATATTTGCGCTTATTCTTCCTTCTACTGCTAAACTTTTCCAGAGTGGTCCCTGTTCACCATGTATTTCTGGTTAGCACATGTCCTTTCTCAAAGTCACTTATTTGGAGCTACAGAGGCTGACAGATTTTTAAATAGTACCAGAAAGTACCACAACTGTTCCCAGCTTCAATAACACTTTCTTAGGAATCATACACTAAACGCTAAAGGGTAGGAAGGGATTGGTTCTAATTGGGTATGGTGGAGCATGACTGTAATCCCAGTATTCTAGGAGGCTGGGGCAGGAGAACTGCAAGTTTAAGTGCAGCTTGGGCAACTGTGTGACTTACCAAAACCTGTCTCCAAATAAAAATTTTAAAAAGGCTGGGAATGTAGCTCAGTGTGAAGGTGCCTGGTTCAATCCCCAGTACTGCAAAGGAGGTGAGAGGACTAGGCTTAGGCTATCATAGTGTTCCTCCAGCCAGACATATCCCTGCTGCCAGGAAAGAGTTCTCACTATAAACATGAAGCCCTCTAAAGTAGCCAAGCCTTCTTTTCTCTTCCTGGAACTGCGCTCAACATCGTGATGGATGAATGGCTACTCTGAATAGAAAGCACATGGTCACATTCTTCCAGCCAGGCTATAAGCCTGCCAACTTTGGAGTATGCACTTAATAGCTTTCCCCTCCCCTCTGAGAAAACACCACATTTCTAATGGCCAAGGGTCCCACAGCTAAAATGCCAATTTATTCTGGCAATTGCTCTTGGGGACCTCCCATAAGCAGTGGCACTGTTGTCATTATTCTTGGCAGTGGCGTTTGAGGCTTCACTCTTCATATTCTTCACATTTGTGACAATATAGTCCTGAATTGCTTAGCTCTCTATCTCTTTTCTGGATCTAGTTCTTCCCAATTTCCCCTAATGTGGTCATACATAGCTATGTATTTTGTTGTGCAGGTGTCTATTCTGTGCCCTCACTCCCCAGTCAGGGGAGTTCTCTGATCTCCATCTGATCTATCATGATGTGTAATAAATTTGCTGGACCCATCTTTCCTCCACAAGTACTTCTGTCTAAGACTTCTGTTTTTCTCAAAATGATAGCCAAAATTCGCTCTTCCTGGTTTAAAATCTTGGCATCAACTTTGACTTTTCTATTTCCATTTCCAGCCAGAGACAAAAATATGATTCTCCCTTTGTAATGTCTCCTTTCTGCCTCATCCTATCTGATTGTTTTTATTCTCATCCATACAAGCTTCCATCACTCTACGTCCTACTCTATTTATCTCTTGGCTATGTCTAGTCAACACCCAAGTTACAATGTAAATGGCTCCGTATTGTATACCAAATAATTCCAGGATCTTTAGTCAAATATTTAAGAATTTCTACAATAAGTTCACAATAAAACCAGAATGCTGATAAGTATGTGGGGAGTAAAGGCCAGACCCAGGAAGTTTCAACTGGTAACAAGTGCACCATTGACAATTGGTCTAGAGGTCATGTGTGTTTCATACATTCTGGCAGAAAAATTTTCTACATTTTGACCATGTCTTGAGACTGTGGAAGACTGAGATTGAGGAGGGTGAACTAATTTATCTGGCAGATGAAATTTCAAGGTAGCCCAATATTCAGGTTGTGTCAAGAGTACTTCTAGCTGCTTTTAGCCAGATTTATAGTGAGAATTGGGGACAAAAAGAACAGAAAAAATTTAGAAGACTTAAAACTTCTCCCAAAAAGAACTATCTCTAAAGTTGGGACCAAAACAGATGTGATTGTTGAAGAGAGAAACCTGAAATATAAAAAAGAGCAAAACAAAAGATAGGTAATAAGAAATAGGGAGATCATTTTCAAATGGCAAGGGGAACAGGATATGGAGAGAGCCATAAATGAGGGAAGGACAAGAGGGTGGAAAAAAAGAATTGAAGGGGAAAAGTGGAAATAGATCTTTTGCCAATGGGAAGGGGACTAAAAGTTGGAAGAAAAGAGAGTTAAGATGTGCTATGTTCCCTACCACATTGTAAATATAATCATCACTTACTGGAAATATGTACTAAAAAAAAGAAAAGAAAAAAGAAAGCAAGTATTTTGCATAGGGATAAAAAAGAGGGCATCTCAGGAGCCAGCAAGATTTGGCCCATTGCTGGCACATTGCTGGCATAAAAGTATTAACCTTTCATTTGAGAAGAGAGTTCCTGGGGCCCTTGCTTGAGCAAGGCCTCCTTGGGAATTGATTTCCCAGAACTAATTTCATTGTACTTAGCCATCCAGGCACTCAGAAGCTACTTCATTCCCTTGAAGGCAAGGCATCTTTTCTTCCATGTGCCATGGTTCCCACTTAGGGGAACTTTGGGACTTCTGGGACCTCTGGTGTTTTGACTCCTGCTCTGGCCACAGGACAGCTGAAGACATTAAGGTGAATGTTACGTGATAAAATATGTCACTGGCACTTAAGTTACTGCTCTGGACCAAGATGAATATGAGGCTGACCTCTCAGTAGACATGAAGTTCTAGTGAGAAAGAAAGTTAGAGGGTAACTTGGGCCAGATTGGATGAAAGGTCAGTAGGAATGCCAGGAAAATTGTCAGTAGACAATGGAGAAAACTCACAAGAAGCAACAAGCATGGTTGCCCCCAACAGAGGACAGTGTGGGTTGTGAAAAGAAGATGGGCCAGCATGGACTCTGTTGGAAAAGTCAGATTTCATCATGTAGCAGCTGTGTAATCTTGGAAAAAGCCTCCATTTCCTTGGCTGTAAAATGGGGGGAATTTCTCCAGGATGGTTGAGGAATTAATGAGAGAGGTGAAGTCTCTTTGGCCACTGCTAAAATAAATAATCACACTACTTTTCTTACTAATCATTCATATTCATATTTCCCCCTACAGTTAAGAAGCAAGACAAATTGAGAAGCTATGGTAAGTAACACATTTTTACTGAAGCTTCACTTTCACAGGTCCAGGTCTTGATTTATTTTTTTTTTCAGGTCTTGATTTATTTAACTGGTAGCTGAAATGGCTAACAGACTTGTATTTGTGGTTTGATTTATTGGCAAGAAATTGACATAGAATAAAGGGAAAGCAAAAAATTGAGAACAATTTGTGAGCAAAGATTTTTAGTGAATATTTAAAAATAAGGTTTCCAACACATAAAAATGATACATTTTTGAGGAGATGAAATGTTAATTACCCTGACTTGATCATAACACATTGTATATGTGTATTGAATTATACTGTACCCCATAAATATATATAAATAGTATGTCAAAAATAAAATAGCAAAAAAGCCAGTAGTAATCTACACTTGATCTTAGCCAAAAGGCCAAAATGGCTAATAATTCCTTCATTCAGCAAATATTATTGAGAAGTTACAATGATCCAGGCCCCATGCCAGGTCCTAGGGTGAAAATGTGAGCTAAAGCAGGCCTCCAGTGTGCCCTCTGAAGGTGAATGGCTGAGTGAATGACAGCACACCCATATTCTGGAATGTTGTACTGCCATTATGAAGAAAATGTGCAAAGAATAATTAATAAAATAATCTAGTCTCATGTTACAATAGTAAAAAGCGGAGACATAAATAGTAAAAGGGAAGACACAAAATTGTATTCATAGTATTAACAACATGATATAAATCACCCATAACCCACAACTCAAAAATAACAACTGTCAACATTGTATTCCATAACATTCAGATTTTTTTGTTTTTTTGTTTTGGTACCAGGGATCGAACTCGGGTCCTTGCTCTTGCGCAGCAGGCAATGAAACAACTGAGCTAAATCCCCAGCCCACATTCAGCCTTTTCCATTCTAAACATATCTACTATATATGTAGAAGAAACTATTCAAAGATTTTAAGTGTTGATAGTCATTATTCCTTGATTGTGGGATTATAATGGATTTTTTTCTCCTACGATTCTCACTATTACAAGGTTCCTATGACAGTCACAGAGAGACAGGAAATGAATTAATTAAAGCACAGTCACAGGCATGCATTGAGCTTCTCTTCCTGCATTCATTTGCTTTCTCTTTTCCTTTGTCCGTGGTGTGTACAGGGCAAGGTACACAGGCCCCCACCTGGGCAACACAGGCATTGTGAGGGATGCATCAACCACCACTGCCATGTTCCTGTGGAGCCTGGTGTCTCCTGCCTGGTGATAAATTGCCACCTGCTGTGTGGTGCAACTTTCCACATGTGCAAAGAGACAGAGCACGAGCTCCTGTGTCCTTTAGAGCAGGTTCCGTGCCTCAACTCCGAATATGGCTGCCCCCTTTCCATGTCCCGTCACAAGCTGGCCAAGCACCTGCAGGTGTGCCCAGCCAGTGTAGTCTGCTGCTCCATGGAATGGAACCGCTGGCCAAACGTGGACTCAGACACAGTCCTTCATGAGAACATCATGAAAGAGGCTCCGAGTGAGGAGTGTTTGGACACAGCCCTTGCCTTACAGGACCAGAAGGTCCTCTTCAAATCCTTGAAAATGGTAGAACTCTTCCCAGAAACTAGAGATGCCACTGAGGAGGAACCCTCTATGAATGGTGAAACCAGTTGGGAAGAAATGGCAGGAGCAGTGGGGGGAGTGGGTGCCATTTTGGAACCACATGCAGCAGCTAAAGGTGAAATGATAGAATTGAGCCAAGAAGAACGAGAGGCATTAGCCAAAACCAAAGAAGGGATGGACCTGGCCAAGTTTGACCAGTGGGAAAACATGTTCAGCAAAGAGCATGCAGCCTCTGCTTTAACAAGTACACCAACAAGGAGTGAAAACAAGAGTGAAAAAGCCGCAGGGAAAGAACACAGTTCCAGTGGCAATAACATGACAGACACAGAAGTTGCTGCGAAAGGGGCAGAACCACAGGATGACCAGAAGCAACAGAACTTGTCTGCAGTCATAGAAAAGACAGGGCTTGCCCCCTGGCAGGATGGTGTTCTGGAAAGACTGAAAACAGCTGTGGATGCAAAGGACTATAATATGTATCTAGTGCACAATGGGCGGATGCTCATTCACTTTGGTCAGATGCCTGCCTGTACACCCAAGGAGAGAGACTTTGTTTATGGCAACCTTGAGGCTCAAGAAGTTAAGACTGTTTACACCTTCAAAGTTCCTGTGAGCTACTGTGGAAAGCGAGCTCGGCTTGGAGATGCTATGTTGAGTTGCAGGCCAAGTGAACACAAGGCTGTGGATACTTCAGATTTGGGGATCACTATAGAGGACCTGCCCAAATCAGATCTCATCAAGACCACCCTCCAGTGTGCTTTGGAAAGAGAACTCAAAGGCCACATCATCTCTGAATCCAGGAGCATTGATGGGCTGTTCATGGATTTTGCCACACAGACATACAACTTTGAGCCAGAACAGTTTTCCTCTGGGACAGTGCTAGCTGACCTCCTTAGCACAACTAACCTGGGGGGACTCCACGTGGAGCTCCACAGTGAGTGTGTCACCAGGAGACACAACAAGAGCAGCTCCACCTTTACTTTCACCTGCAACAAATTCTTCAGAAGGGATGAATTCCCCCTGCACTTCAAGAACGTCCACACAGACATTCAGTCAGGCCTCAACGGCTGGTTCCAGCATCGATGCCCCCTCGCCTACTTGGGATGTACATTTGTTCAAAACCATTTCCGTCCCCCAGGGCAAAAGGCAAAAGTCATCTACAGTCGAGAGCTCAAGACCTTTGCCATCAAGCCAGAGGTTGCTCCAGAGCTGAGTGAGGGAAGGAAGAACAACCATCTCTCAGGCCATGGAGGAAAAAGCCAGAATTGTCTAACTAACCTGCCCCTGGAGGTTTTGCAGTACATTGCTGGGTTCTTGGACAGCATCAGCCTGTCCCAGCTCTCACAGGTATCCACACTGATGAGGAATATCTGTGCCACTTTGTTACAAGAGAGAGGAATGGTCCTCTTGCAATGGAAGAAGAAGAAATATTCCCATGGAGGAACTTCCTGGAAAGTCCACAGAGAGGCAAGTTAATACTCATTCATTCAACAAATACTTATTGAGAGTTTTCAATGTGCCAAGCACTGTACAGTTCCTGCAAATATGACTGATTCAATAAGATCAATCTGCTAAGGAATATGATAAGGTTAAATATATATATATATATATATATATATATATATATATATATATATATATATATATATATGCTAGTGCCTGTATCTCTGTCTGTATGTTCTGAATGTTTTCTGTTTGCTCAGAAAACTTTGTAGAAGATGAGCTCTTTCTACAGCTCATCTGTCTGCTGTTCCTCTGCAGATTGCCTCAACTGGGCCCTTTGCCTTTCAGCTTCCAATTGGGCTAATTCAATGGGAGGCATTGAGGAGGGGAAGCATGGGTTGAGGGATCTGTTCTTCTGACTTCTTTCCTGCATGGCACCTTGAACTGGTTATGTCCCTCCACTGAAGGTGTCTGTATCAGGAGACTCTCTCCACACAGTTATTCATTCTGGGTTCCAAGGACCAACCTCCTTCTTCCCTTCCATATCATGTGACTTTCCTTTACTATGCCCATGAATTTTAAACATCATTCTTTAAAAAATCCTTTAAAGTTACCCTGTTTAAGCGTGCCATATGTTTCCTGCTTGGACTCTGATACGAGAGGGCAACAAATTCTTCTCAGTGCTATGTCAATTAATTTTTAAAAGTTTTGTTTTCATTTTTGCAGTACTGGGGATTGAACTCAGGGCTTTGCACATGTTAAGCAAGTGCCCTACTACTGAGCTACAGCTTTAACCCTCAATTAACTTTTTAAGGTAGTTTTTTGCCTTTAATAAAAGGATTTTGAAATGCTAAATGAATTCGGTCCACTGATTCCCCCTGGTTCAAATGCTTATTTAATTTTTCAGAAAATTCCACTGTTTAAATCAAAGACTTTCCCTTCAGTAAAATCTTGTCCTTTTTTCTCAGTTGGATACTATTTGTTTAGCTGTATTATAACTTCTACATAAGTGAGATTTTTAATTCATCATATCCAAGGTACCTATAAAAACCTTTCTCAGAGTAAATATGTTGGTAATAGCATCATAAATATATGATATCTTTTGAGGTCAATAATTCTATAATCTCACTAATCTCACTGTGGTATTTCTTCTTAATATGTATTTGCAAATTGGCATCTGAGAGTTGATTTTTATTATGTCTGAAATATCTATCTTATATATTTCCATTATTGATTTCCTGAGCAGTCTTCTTCAAAATATAATTAATGGCTCTCCCTAATGTATCCATGCCTACATTCATCCATGTATTAAACTCTGAATACCAACCATGTATTGGGGATAAACCTGAATAAGACCACAATACTGCCTTCAGGAATAGTTGTTTCTAAAACTGTCTAAGCCTGGTGTGGTTGACAAGCCTATAATCCCAGCACTTGGGAGGCTGAGGCAGGAGGATCACCACAAATTCAAGGCCAGTTTGGGTTTAAATAGTGAGGCCAGCCTGAACTACATGGGAAGACCTTGTCTCAAAAAACCAAAACCAAATCAAAACAATAACAACAACAACAACATAAAAACCTATGTAATACTGTATCTTCCTCTATAAAATCAAATGCAAATAATTTCATTTATTTGCTAAGAATCTGATTACCTTTTGGTTCAAGTTGGTTCCCAACCCAGTGTTTGCTGACCACTCTTGGATATCATTTGGGACAAACTAATTTCCTTGCAGAAAGGAATAAAGGGAAAATAATAAGTTCCCAGCAAATACTTTCCTATACAAGGAAACAAAACAAAAACCTGAGGATGATGTAGTCAAGTTTAAAAGATCTCAGTTTATGCCTCCTCTTAAATCCAGATTTTAAAACTAGTGACTTTGCCACCAATTCCAGGTGGAGAGACCATAGAGTACTTTATGGGTACTAGACTCATGGAATATTTGTTTGGGAGTTCCTATTCTAGTGAGACTTTTTATTAGTTAGGGTACTTTTACTCTCAAACTACAGAGAACCAGCCTGAAGTAGCGTAAATGGTAATGTATTAGCCTATATAACTAAAACCCATTAGCTTCAGGTAAGGCTTGACCCAGAAGCTCAAAAATGCCCCCCAAGTGACCTTTATCTTCCTATTTTTTAACTATACTTTCTCAATGTTGGCTACATTCTACAACTGTTCTTCCATGGTGGTCTCTGGTGATTGCTGGCCCTTTTTTGAACTATAGTTTCCCAGTTCAAATACAGAAGGAAAAAGATAATCTGATTTTGGATATCTTAAACCAAAGTTCTAGAGTCAAGTCTTATTGGGGCCAGTTGTCCTGATTCAAACTGTATCTACTGTAGAACCAATCACTGGTGCTAGTGGAGGAGCAGAGGAGGACGTGTGTCAATATGCTGATTGGTGACAGTCAGTAGAACACAACTACAAGCCTGGATGGGCAGATGATTAACTGGAAGGGGAAGCTAGGAACTGGATGCTGGGGAAGAAACTGATAAATATCTGTAGCGGCCACTGAGCAGCGGAAGCTAAGCACAGGAAGAGAGGCATTCCTAATACTGTTTATACATGGTGCACCTGAGGGAATAGCCTGGTTCACCTTTGAACTTCTGTCTTTCCCAACAGATCTGGCAATTCAGCAGCCTGTTCTCCAAAATCAAGAGCTGGGAGTTTAATGAAGTTACTTCCATGTCTGAGCACCTGAAGGCGTGTCCTTTCAACATTGTAGAGCACAAGACCGACCCGATTCGTTTGACCAGCATGTGCCAACCCCGTGAGCAGGCCCAGGAGAGCTTAGTTTCCACCTTTAGAGCCAGATCAAGAGGAAGACACACCTAAAGATCCAGATGTTACCATGCTTGGACTTCTCCTTGGAGTTGTTAAAAGCAGGACAGTGTGTGGTTTGTGGACTCAGCTCCGTAGCTGTGCATCTGCATCTCTGGGTGTTAAAACATGCAATGTCCTTCAAACCTTGCACTTGGCATAAAAATTTCCTAAGCTATGGCTTGTACTACAGTGCCACACTGATGTCTGTTTTCTTTTTTTAAATAGATCAGTCTGAAGAGAAAATAAGTAACTTGAGGCCATTTGGAAAATGAACCCAGATCCTGTGGAGATGAGAGAACAATAAAATTCCATAACCAGAATAAGCCTGTGATTTTACCTAGGGCTTTTTAATTTACAAAGCACTTGCAAACTCATGTGGCAGACAATGCAGGACAGCAACTGAGAGGCAGAGAGTTATCTTCCAGCCTGAAGGTTCTGGAGTCAGGTCTGTCTTCCAGAAAATTCCAGGGCTTCTTTTAGTCCCCTTATTGCCTCTAAGCCCAGATGGGCTCAGCTCAGCCTAACCGAACAGAGCTGCCATGAGGGCATCACAGACCAAAAGATGAGAGTGTAATGAGGCCATTGAATTTATTCTGTAGAATCTTGGCAACATATAGAAGGAAAGCTTTGAAAAATTAAGGAGAGCCCAGAGGAGACATTGTATTTATGGAGAAAATTGGGATAAAGACACAAGTCTACTTCTGAACATTTTAATAATGATTTAAGAGTTGAGAATGTTCTTTCTTAAAAAGAACATTCTAGGCCTGGCTTAGGGATGGCACAGGCATAGCCCAGTGTCACTTCATGTCATCAGAAGTGACATCAATTCATAACACCAACCTCAGTGTCATGTCAGATTGCACAGGGTGGTCCAAAGACATCACACATACAGCAGAGTCCAGACAAAGTCCACTGAAGTCCTTGTAGTATCAGCCATCAGGTCCTAGACACCCCTGGGGTACTGTTTGGGGTTTTGGAGAGGAAGATAATAATATAATGGGTTCCTAAAATTGCTCCTACCAATTACTGGTCATGCCTCCAGCCTGTCAAAAATGGATGACACTGCTATTTTTGGTAACAAACTGAATATGTGTGAGAACAGAAATTTTAAAACATAATAAAAACTATTATCTCCTACAGCAAGTTTTCTCAGCCTTGAAACTAGTGAGATTTTAAACTGGATAACTTTTTGTCATAACTCTTTGTCTCTGTCCCATGTATTATAGGATATTTAGCAGCATCCTTGGCCTTTATCCATTAGATGCCAGTAGCACCCCCATAATAAACAACCAAAAAAGATCTCCAGACCCAATGTCCTTGGGGAGCAAAATAGGTCCTGGCTGAGAACCACTGTCCTAAGTATGTTGTAGAAGTGACAGTGAGTTAGAATACACTTATTTTTTTAGTACAGCAAAATATAGCCTCACATAGTTAATGAAAATGGCTACGGTTTAATGTAGTTCTTATTTATCTAGTAATACCAAGTTGGGAACTAGATGGGGCTGGTTTGCTTGATATGACTTTATGTCCTTGAGCCGCATGCAAGAATATAACCTTTCTACTCTCTCCCAGGTAATATAATTGAAGCTAGAAAGTTTGAATTATTTGTTGTGTTTGTATCCCTCTTACCTTAATTGGTGCCATTTTACCAGCAGTTCTCAGGCAAGTGAGAAAGAGGGAAAATGGGACAGGCATCGTAAGGAAGCAGAAAAAAAAGAATTTAGCCAATGAAAGAAAGAGTCTCGTCAATCTGGGCGTTGTTGTTACCTGGGTCTTGCTCTGACCATGGGCCAGAGCTGGCACAGATGAAGCAAACTCCACCTCACCAAAGAGTCACGATGGAAGTAGAGCAAGTCCCAGAGCAGAAATAGCCTCAATTTTTTTCATTATATTGTGCCACTTGGTACATTTGGTAATGTTATTCTCTATTTCTTAATATTTATTGTTTCATTTATATTTTGCATTTGTATACAAGCTACCATTTTTGAAAACTGTAGAGTGTGATTTTGGTTTTTTATTCAGTGAAGATGAGTAACTGAAAACTACTAGACACTGAAATGGGAAAGAAGGAAGAGAGTTCTCCTCCTATCAGTTCCATGTGTTTTTAATCTGGCCTTTCCTACACAGAGAAATAAGAATCCCAAACTCCAACATACATATATATATATATGAAAAAGAGACAAAGGGGAACTACAGACAGATAGAGATGAACATCAAGGGCTATAGTTGCATGTATGAGAAGCAGGATACTAGAGAGACAGGTGTATGAGTGTGTGTGTGTGTGTGTGTGTGTGTTGAAGAAACACCGAGGAGGGCAGAGGGCTTTCCCTGTACAACCTGGGCAGGTGGGGCAGCCCAGGTCCAGGAAAGCAGTCAGGATAGAACTCTGCTCACACCTGCTCCATGTGTCACACTTCCAGCCTCACTTTCTTCTCCTAATTGCTGCCTTCAGAGCAGTACCACATTGATCAACATCACTAAACACATTTTATATGATTTTTAAATTGTCTGTGTTGCTGGAAGCCAGTGCTGCAGGTATCCTCGGTCCCTAGGAAGAAGTGCATTTCACAAGGCATGTGCAGGTGTAGCTAACGGAGACCCTTTTAAAGAGGCTGAGTTAGATAGATGGTTTGCTTCACAAGGTGAAGTTTCTAGTGAGCAGAGTGGGGAACAAGTGTCATCTGATAGAGGCAAGAGAGCTAGATGTGACTTCAGATTAAGATGCCCTCGAGGAGCTGGGCATTGTGGGGCACACTTGTAATCCCAGCATTCTGGAGGATAAGTCAGGAGGATTGCAAATTTCAGTCCAGCCTGAGCAACTTAGTGAGATCCTATCTTAAAATAAAAATTTATAAAAGGGCTGAGGATGTAGCTCAGTGGCTTGCCTAGCATGTGCAAAGCTCTGGGTTTGATCGCTAGTACAATTTAAATAAAAAGAAAGAAAAAGCACCGAAGGGGATGAAGAGGGCTGTGCTGCAGGAGTAGAGGCTGGATAAGGAGACATGTAAAAGCAGGCCCGTGATGAGTGTCACCATTGAGAAAGGCAACCAGAAAGAAAGAGAGAGAGAGAGAGAGAGAGAGAGAGAGAGAGAGAGAGAGAGAGAGAAAGAAAGAAAGATGGATGGAAAGAAAGAAAGCCATAACTGAGACTAGCCAAGTGTGAGGGTAAATTTTTTTAAAAATAAATTTTATTTTACTTTATTTTATCCTTCTTGCGCTCAAAGCCCCTCCCCCTCCCTATGTACAAAACTTTCTTTCCATTTTTTTCCTTCTATTTTTACTTTTTTCCTGTCCCTTTCTTCCTTTCTCCCTCATGAGGGTAAGTTCTTTAGAACTGAGCCAAAGAGGACCTGGGGCCTTAGCAGCAGAGGGATCTGGAAAAGATGTTTCTGTTTTGCAAAGAGAAAATGAAAAGCAAAGTGAGAAATGGAGATGTATCAGGAAAACCATTCTAAAAGTCTGATTTTTGTGTGATATCAAATCAAACAAAATGAAGAAGGATATTGCACACATCCATAACAACTTGTCTCCATGTCCTAGAAATCCCAATGTTTCTAGAAGAGGACATAAAATCTGTTTTGGACTCTGGAAGGCTAAGTGAGCTTGGTCTAGTGAGCTAGGTAAATCTTGTGAGCTAGGCCTAGAGATAGACTTGTGATTCCCTGGCACAGAAGTCATTGTTGAAACCCAGGTGTGGGGTGTGTGTGTGTGTGTGTGTGTGTGTGTGCGTGCATGTGTGGTGCGTGTGTGCATCTGTGTTGAAGAAACACCAAGGAGCAAACTTGGAGCCTGAAGCACTCTAGACACACAAGCATCTCACCAGCTCTATGCAGCCTGAGCAACTATGGGTCTCACCCCCTAATCCTTGCCTTCCTTGATGCCAATGCCTTCTCTGTCTTTGAGAGCTGGAGCCAACTTTCTATACTGGTAACAGCACAGATGTCTATGTCCTTCCAACCAAAGGTGCCCTACACCAAATCCCTGGCTTTTGTTTTGAGTGTGCTCTAAGATCTCCTATCTCTGGCTGTGCTGAAGCTGAGCACAATAGGCTGAGGCTTGATGAGCCCACCTTGCCCTGGCACCTTATTTTCCCTCACTCTCATATTTTGCTTGGTGATTTGCTTTGCCCATCACTGGCTGTCCAACTATCCTCTCCTCTCTTCCTATGTCCTTTGGCTTTGGACCACACAGAAGCTCCCAGTACTACCTCCATCCATTCTCTTTCTTGGACTTTGATTTTAGTCACCCTGCTAGAAGGGAGCCCAGACTGGCAAAGGCCACTGTCTCTGGCTCTAAATCCTCTCCAACCTCATCTGAGTTTGTCCTCCTTTAGCTTTAATATTTTCTGATGGTCAAATCTGCCTATTTCTCCTTCCTATCCTATAATTTGTGCTTCTTCAAGAGTCACCACATGCTGAGAGAGTGTAGTCATTAATCCTAGGCAGGTGACCTGCCTCACACAGCTTCTAAAGCCAGCAGAAGTTGAATGGACACCCGGTCCCCTGCTATCACACCTTACTGCCCTTCCATAGGCAGGTCTGTTTTGGACTGGGATTAAAGTGGAGCCAAAAGAAAAGGCCTACCCATTGACATTCAGGATGCCAGAGGGAGGGCAAGGGGATGGCCAGTGGTAAGAGGGAGTCATCTGGATGTGCCTAGAGGAGGAATGGAGAATTGAAGCCATGAGGGACAGGGCCATTGAAGGCTGCACAAAAAGTACTGTTTACATCTGCATAGAGGTGAGCAATTGTCCTACTTTATTTCCAGTATTAGGGCTGAACAGAGAGAAGGTTCAGAGATAACCTGCAGGGATGAGAAGTGGGCTAAAAGCACAACCAGGAAAGCCAGACAGTCTAGACCTACCTTCCCAGTTAGGCAAACTGGGGAGCCTAGTTCTCACAAGGGAGGACACCAGAGTTGGGATGTTACTGGGGACATTCTTGGGGAAGGAACCAGGACCACAAGATAAATGTCCTCTAGCTCATGCCTGATAGGACCCTGAGGGGAAGGAGACCCCCTTTCCTCATGCTATCTCCACCCAAAGCCCTTCATAAAGCAGGAGAGGGAAGTCTGCCCAGAACTGCAGGTAACACATGGTGTCTATCAGACACTTGCAGCAGGAATGGGATTGGGTGGAGGCTCAGCCACTATGGACATAGGAAGTCATAGTTGCAGTAGACAGTGAGGGCCAGTTACTGGAGGAGCTTGACATAATTTGCAGGGAAGAGTCCAAAGTGACCACGACAACATCCCCGCCACCAGCCCTCATCCACCATCTCAATGTCAGTGATGATGTCATCTGGATCAAAAGAAAGCTCATCACTTCCCTCTGGGGAAAAAAGCAGAGAGAACATTAGAATGCTTAGCTGGGAACCCCTCCATGTTTCCCCAGGCCCACTCTAAGCCTCAGGGAAGGAAATGGGCCTGGCTTTCCTCTTAATGTTAAGCCCTTCCCTGACTCACAGAATCCATCCCCCTCTCTTGGATCAGATCCTCCAGGCACCTGGCTCCTTGGAGCCCTCCAAACTTACCTCCTTGGTAATCATACAGGGCTACAGCTGAGATCCCCAGAGCCCCAGCCTGGCTGCCTGATGATCCTGCATGGTGAGAATACAAACATGGTCTCACCAACATCGTGAAGGCAAACAGAGATCCTACAGGGCAGTGTGGGAATTCCTCTTCTTCTGCTCTCTTAGACGGGACCAAATCTAGATGCTTCTCTCCAATTATCACCACCACCACTCACCAGCCTGGGTGGTAGGAAAAGAAGAATCCTCAGGCTCCAGCACATCTTCATAGTCCCCTTCTGCCTCATCATCACACCTGTCTATCCCCTCAACATCCTCATAGTCATTTTCAGGCTCAGGCTCAGGCTTGGGCTCAGGCTCAGGTGCTGCTTCATACACTGGCTCTTGCTCCACTTGGAAGTCTTCTGGAGCCCTAGGGGGCAGAGCTGGGGGCTCCTCATTGTCCTGAAAAGAGATAGAGTAGAGCAGGTGACTTCCACTCAACAGAAGTATTCAGTGGAGGCTTTGTGGGGGATCTCTAAGACCCCACCATCTTTACAGCCCTACTGATTATGCCTTCCCCCAAGAGCCTCTCCTTAGGAACACAGTCCATTGCCTCGCCTGCATTTCCAGCCTCGCCACAGCCACCCCTCAAAACACCTACCTAGAGTTGATGGGAGAAGAATGTTAAAGGTGTAAGGGGTGTGGAAGGCATGTCAGAGTCCTTGGAAGACCAGGAAAACATGAAAGCTAAGGCCCCTTGGGAAACAGAGCTGAGAGAACCAGCTGTCCTACTTTGTTGAGGATGGGGCAGAGTTTTCTAGAATGCAAGACTTTCAGAGCTAAGACCATAACAGTACCAGGCAAACCAGGATGGTTGGTCATCTATACCTAAAATATAGGAGTGGGGTAGGGGGCAGAGAAGGTCTGGGCATTGCTTACCTCCAGGGGACCCTGCCTTGTGGGCAGGGAGGGCACTGGTTCCCTGCTGGCTCTCACAGGCTTAGGCTCTGGTGGTGCATAACTTTGTGCTGGAGGCCAGGCCTGTGGAGAATGAAGCATCTCTCCAGCAAGCACTGTCTTCATTCTAACACATATCAGGAAACCCCTCCTATTCTCTGCCAATCCAGATGGAACTCATCCCTCAAGATTGGCTCCAACCTGAAGTGATAGCTCCTTCCTCAGTTCCTGCAACCTCAGTTCCTGCTGGTGACCTGCCTTCTGTTGTACTGTATAAAGCCTGTTGTTTATTTTTTCTGACAGTCTGGTATATGAGCCCAATTACACAATCAGACTCAATCTTCCTGCTTAACAGGAGAGGCCTTTGCTTTATTTTCTGCCCATTTTTTTTTTTTTTTTTTTTTGAGACAGGATCTTACTATGTAGTTCAGGCTGGCCTTTAACTCACTGTGTAGCCCAGGTTGGCCTCGAACTCATGGCAATCCTCCTTCATCAGCCTCCTGAGTGCTGGGATTACAGGCCTGTGAAACCACACCCTCTCGCCATCATTTGAACCCCTTAGATCTGAGCAAGAGATCCTGGGTGCTGATTCTGGAGGCCAGGTGCTTACCTCTGAGGAGATTTTCTTGGGCAATGGGGCTGGCACCACTTGCTCTTCTACAGGTGCTGCTGGCTGCTGAGCTTCAAGGTGCATCTTCACCACGGCCTTACGTTCCTGTTGCTGCCTGGCCATGTGCTGTGCCTTCTCCTCTTCTTCACACTTCCTCTTCTCCTCAGCCATGGACTCAAATTTTGCCTTCAGCCCACGGGCACCACTGGAAGCTGCAGATATAGACAAGAAAAATTAGGATCTTCTTGAAGTAGGAGAGGAGTCGTGTTTGAAGGAGGAAAAATCAGTTAATATCCAGGAAGAGAGAAAATGTGGAGGGAACTCCTGGAGGGGAAGATAAGGAGGTAGCAATGGAGGACCATGGGGATTATAGGAAGATGGTTTGGCCCTGAAGCTCAAATTTCCATTTGGTCTGTCTGTGTGACCTCAGATTCATGTCCTTCCTAAATTATAATAAGCCTTGGTGCCCCAACCAGCATCCTTTCCTATCCATTTTCCTTATATCTGTATGCCTTCTAGGCACCACCATGCTTCTAGCCACCACCAGCTCCTGGCCCTATCTTCCCTTCCCAAGTAGTTTCCCACCCCCCCTCCATGTTCTTTGCCCCCATTTTGTTCCCTGACACTACTCTATCTCTCTGTCCACTTGACCTTACTTTTCTAGGAGAAAAAATCTGGCCAGAAGTGTGGCGATCAAGTCATTCTCAGCTGATCTAAGTAGTTGAAGGTATGTGGAAGATAGTCTCAGGAGAAAGGGTAGGAAGGGAGAGGAGGCTGACAATCATAGAAAGAGTGAATCATTGAGACTCACCAGCCTCTGTGGGTGTTGTCTTCTTATAAGCTGTGGTTGGGGCCTCCATCTCACTGAAGCCAACAGCGCTCTGCAGGTAAGAGAATGGTATGTGTGGTGTGGGGAAGGAACAGGAGTGGTCATGATGCAGAAGGCAGTACTGGGTGTTGGGACCATTGTAGAAGGCATCCCTTAACTATTTGGTGCTCAACAGTAGCACAAGCTTCTGCAATTTTGCTTTGTATCAGGGAAGGGTAAAGATATTCTCACCTGATGGGCTCAACTCTCCTTTCTAGAAGCTCAATGTACTTAAAATCTCATATCTCCAAGCCCAGCTGCCTAGAATGTAGCAGGACCCCTAACTAACGCAGGAGGGACAGTTAATGTACAAGAGGAAAATTGCACGGGACAGAAAGAGACTAAAGACTTGGTCAAGCAATGCCAAGCAATCCGTGAAACTTCACATCTAACATCACCTTCCCCTGGGGTTTATCTCTCCTCTCTGTCTCTCCTTGCTGCCCTATACTCTCCTCAGTTAAAGCTCAGGCTTTGGAATTCATGGCCAGTAGATGCTGAAGACAGTCAATGGGAGAGTAGGACCCCAGCAGGACAGGCTCAGGGCACCTAGCACACTGGCCCATCCTTCCCCAGCATTGCCTCTCACTGTTCTCTGTGCATAGGGAACATTTCTCGAGACATGGATGTCCTGATGTTTTACCTTATCCACTCGGTCCTTCTGGATTCCATACTGGCCACCAAAGCCTTTGGCATAATCTGTAAGAAAGTTCTGAGAGTCAAACAGGAAATTAAAATGCTGGAAATGGGTGGGTAGAGGGAACAGTGGGGAAAAGGATGGGAAGACAGGACTGTGGAGGACAGAGAGATATGAGAGGAAAATATGGGAAGGAGATATGGGAGAAAGAGATATGGGAGAATCAGAAACAGAGGCAGGGTCGGAAAAAGAAAAAAGAATGAGGAGGAGAAAAGTTAAGAAAGAATGAGGAGAGAGATGGTGGGAGGGAAAGGAGACAAGTGATAGACAAGAGAAATGTAAAAGAAGAAATAGGGGGAAAAAGGACAGGCCTCCAGCCAATTTCTCTGTGTTGCTGTGTGTGAAGCAGAGCCTGGGAGACTCCTTCCTCTTCTGGCTTTTAATCCTGCTGTTGTCCTCCCCACCTGCTCCCACTTGTCCCTCTGTCCCATTCTGCATCCGGTCAGCTTCCAGGAAGGAAGGAAGAAAGGTCCTAGGCCACTCTGTAGCCTCCCTCCTCCCAACCCAACTCACCTTTCTGGGACTCGTGTTTCTCCGTCTCTCCCTTGTAGTCATATCCCAAGGCTGCTTTGTCCCTTTTATCTTTCTCCACTCCATAACGGCCACCAAAGCCCCGAGAGTAATCTACAGTTAAAGGGGAAGTTGTGAGAGCCCACTCACAGCCCACATGAAGGTGCTGGAGAAGAGAGAAGTCTGGAGGCAGAGTAATAAGGGCCGGGAGTGAGCAGGCCTCAAATACAGGCCTGGCTTAATTGAACATGGCTCCTTCTTTTCATCTCCTCCCATGCTTTCACCCTAACATGAGAGGATCACTTCAACGCCCCCTCCCTACCGGTTTTTTCAAGGAAGGGACAAGTCTAGAAAAAGTGG
>NW_004624731.1:26507811-26548021 GCF_000247695.1 Heterocephalus glaber | reverse complement strand
CAAGTAAAAAAATTTTTAAACGAGAAATTCAACCAATAATTAGCTATAGCTGAGGAAAAAATTAGTGAACATATCATAGACCCAAGGGAATTACCCAGAGCACAACATAAAGAGATAAGGAGATAAAAATAAAGCAGAGAAACTAAGAGATATTAGAAGAGAATGAAAGGACCAAATATGCATCTTATAGGAGTTCCAGGAGAAGGAATAAAACCTAAGATAGGAAAGGAACTATTCAAATAGAAAATGCCTGAGAACACTCCATAATGAAGTTCATGTTGGGGGCAGGAAAAGAGTAATAGGTCTCATATTGGATAATAGAATAGACTTAAAACCTACACACATATCAGAGAACAAATAATAATTCAGAGACCTTTAATAATTTTTTGAAAAGACAGAGACAAGGTATGTTATCTACAAAGAATGATGATTAGAGTGACACAAGAGAAATGCCAGAAAAATGGAATATCTTCAAAGTGATGAAGGGAAAATAACAATGAAGAATGGTGCAAAATAAAGACATTGTTTAAAGACTGGGGGTGCTTTCATAAACTCTCACTAAAAGAATGAATAAACCATGTACTTTAGCAAGAAGGAAATGGAAGAAGCAATGGGAAAACAATGAAATACAATAAAAAAAACAATGAGCTAGGAAACTGGTAGTTGTTGGTCAATTTAAATAAGCATTCACTGTGTAATAATGGATAACTGGGGGCAGGTTAAAAACAAGATAGAGGCTGGGGATTTAGCTCAGTGGTTTAGCCGCCTGCTGCGCAAGCACAAGGACCCGAGTTTGATCCCTGGTACAAAAAAACAACAAAACAAAAAAACCAAGATATAGCCAGTATACCAGACAGCAATAACATGGAAGAATGCAGAAAGAATTCAGTTAAAATATTCTATGTCTTCTGTATTATTCAGGAAGAAATAGTGATTAGTTTTAAATTTAAGTCAGAGATACATGTTATACTTTAAGGATAACCTAGAATAGAGGAGTAGCATGCCTTATTTTTAGTCATTATAGGAAAAAAGGGATTAAAGGAAACTTGACCAATCTCATAGAAAGCAATAAAGGAGAAAGAAAAAGGAAAGCACAACTGGAAATAAAAGTAAATAAAAGACACACATGTGTAAATACCGAATAGTTTCTCTAGTGTGAGAAACTGAAAGAGTAGAGGATTAAAATGAATAATTGATAATGTGAAATAGGAAGAAAAGGCCCAAAGGGGTAGGGGAAGTGGGAGGTGTAGAGGAAAGGAAAGAAGAGGAAGGAGAAAATGGAAACAAAGTCTTTGGAAATAGAGAAGGGTGGAGAAGTTGAAGGGAGGGCAGGGGAATGGGGAAAAAATAAGGACCAAGATGCATCATGTAAAGGTACAAGTTCCCAGTGATGAATGTAAATGTATTATATACCTAAAATGTAATAATAAAAGAATTTAAGAAATAAAATAAAATAAAAGCTTGACTTAACAAACAAAAATCCCACAACCCTCTCAATATAGAATTGAATATAGATTTAAGTATCCTTCTAGAATAACAGAATAATGAAAAAATGTATAGGTGGTCAAAAAACTGCAAAATTTTTCAATGCAGAGTTTAATGAAATTTCTCACAAAATGCTTCTATATACCTGGGCAGTGTGTAATTTTATACTTAATTTTTTTTTATAATAAAGACTCAGATATAGGACTTAGTATTATTTATTAGACAAGTTCCTATTAATAATGGTGCATTTAGGATGACATGATACTCTATACAGATGACCCAAAAAACTCTGCCAAAAGATTTCTAGACTTCATAACCAAATTTGGTAGAGTAGCTGGATACAAGGTCAACACAAAGTCAATACAAGGTCAACACAAAAGTCAATACCCTTCTGTACATGAAAAACAGACTCACTAAGAGAAGAACTGGAGAAACCACTCCTTTCACAATAGCATCCAAAAAAATTAAAGACCTAGAAATCAATCTAACAAAAGAAATCAAAGACCTCTACTCTGAAAACTACAGCACTCTGAAAAAAAGACATTGAAGAGGATATCAGAAAATGGAAAGATATCCCTTGCTCCTGGGTAGGAAGAACCAATATAGTGAAAATGGCCAACCTTTCAAAACTTCTATATATATTCAATGCAATCCCAGTTGAAATCCCAACAGTATATTTCACAGAACTAGAGAAAACAATCTAAAAATTCATTTGGAACAAGAAGAGACCTGGAATAGCAAAAGTAATTCTAGGCAACAAAGCCGTGGCAAGGAGTATCACAATCCCCAACTTGAAATTATATTACAACACCACTGTGATAATAACAGCATAGTACCGGCAAAGAAACAGACCCGAGGATCAGTGGAATGGATTAGAAGATGCAGAAACAACTCCAGACACACTAAGCCACCTCATCTTCAACAAAGGAGCCAAACATCCTCAGTGAAGGAAAACTAGCCTCTTTAATAAATGGTGCTGGAAAAATTGGGTTTCAACTTGCCAAAAATTAAAACTAGACCCATATCTTTCAGCATGTACTAAACTAAAAATCAAAGTGGAATAAAGATCTAAATATTAAAACAGAAATATTAAACCTGCTGGAAAATAGGTTAGATGGAACTCTTGAAGACATTGGTGCAGGAAAAGACTTTATGAATGAAACCTCAGTAGCTGGGAACTAGCACAAAGAATCAACAACTGGGATCTCATCTTATTAAAAAGCTTCTGAGAGACAACCTACAATGTGGGAAAAAAACTTTACCAGCTGTTCCTCAGAAAAAGGACTACTAGGGCCAGGGATTTAGCTCAGTGGTTCCGCCGCCTGCCTTCCAAGCGCAAGGACTGGAGTTCGATCCCTGGTACCAAAAAAAATAAAAAGGACTACTATCTAGAATATATAAAGAACTTAAAAAAAATCAGATCCCCCAAATATAAAGACCCAGTCAAAAACTGGGCATCTGAAATGAACAGACATTTCTCAGACAAAGAAGTAGAAGAAGCAAATAACCATATGAAAAAATGTTCAACATCACTGGTCATTTGAGAGATGCAGATGAAAATAACACTGAGATTCCACCTCACTCCAGAAAGAATGACTGGTCTCATGAAATCAACCAATAACAAATGCTGCCTGGGCTGTGGGGAGAAAGAAACCCTTCTCCACTGTTGGTGGTAGTGTAGACTGGTGAAACCACTGTGGAAATCAGTGTGGAGATTCCTCAAAAAGCTAGGATTAGAGATACCATTTGACCCTGCTATTCTCCTGCTGCGTTATCTTCCCAAAAGAATTAAAAGCATCATACCACAGTGATATATGCACACCCATGTTTATAGAGGCACAGTTTGTAATAGTTAAATCTTGGCAACAGCCCAAAAGCCCATCAACTGGTGAGTGGATAAAGAATATGTGGTGTTTTTTTTTTATAAAATGGAGTACTACTCAGCCATAATGAAAGATAAGCTTGAGACATTTATAGGTAAATGGATGTACCTTGAAGCTATATCATAAATGAAATAAATAGGACACACATAAATACCAAATTGTTTCTGTAGTGTAAATACCAAAATGTGTAAATACCAAATTGTTTCTCTGGTGTGAGAAACTGAAGGTGTAAATGAGGACCAAAATGTATAATAGATATTCTGAAACAGGAAGAAAATGTTCAAAGGGGAAGGGGAACTAGGGAGAGGGGCAGGGGAAAGAAAAGAAGAGAAAAAAAAATTGAAGGTAACAAGGAAAAAACAGAAACAAAGCTTATGTATACAGGGAGGGGTGTGGGGGTGAAGGGAGGGCAGGGAAATGGGAAAAAAATAAGAATCAAGATATATCATGTACAAGAACAAATTCTCAACAATGAATGTGATCATAAGATATACCTAAAATGTACCAATAAACTCAATAAAAATTTTTTAAAAAGTAAATAAAAGAGTGGGAGCTGGGCAGTAGAAGCCAGGGGAGCTGAGGGAGGCTGCTGGGAGGTGGAGACCGAGCAGGGCAGTGGCCAGTGGGGTAGTGAGGCAGACGCACAGTTCCTTGCCTTTCTGAGATGCGTGCTTCTCCACTTCTCCTTTGTAATCAAAGCCCACAGCTGACTATAGAGAAGAGAACAGAGAGCTGGTTAGAGTAGGAGCTGACAGCCCCACTCCGCACTTACCCTTACTCCCCCCTCCTCAGCCCCAAAGGTGGTATGCAGGGGCTCAGGGGTAGGTGCAGAGGTTTAATGCGGAAACAGTGCCTTGATGTTGGTGTCAGGCAGTGGGCTACAGAGCAAGGAGCACAGGCTGTGGATGTAGACAGTTCTAGATCCAAACTCCACCTCCCCATTCATAGTTGTGTAGCTTTAGGCAGGCTCCTTAATGTTACCAAACACTGGTCTCTTCAAAAAAAAATGAGAAGTACAGAAGTATGTCTGCCTCATCTACCTTGATTGTAAGATGAGAGAAATGCTCCCTCTTCCTATATGACAACTTAGGGGAAAAAGATAATGTATACATTTCACCTGAACTGAGTCCCTTACTAAACCAGTGCTTTTCTTCTTAAATAATCCTTTCAAAACTGAAATGAGATAATAGGCAGAAAAGTGCCTTGTAAACTATACAGACTAAGCACATGTATTGCTAGTTGATTTTCCTGTGCCCATTTTCTTTCATTATGCAGCAGTGCAAACACAAGCATGCAGATTTAGGTGGTTTGGGAGCAATCAGGAGAGTCTGGATCCTAGCTGGGCCCAGGATGGAGGAAATTGGCCAGAGGCCCAGAATCACCTCTGAGCTGCATCTTCATCGGTTCAGTAACAATGGGTCTCTCTAAGCAGGTCTAAGGTTTTGCATCGTGGGAGCTAAGAAGTACTGTCTCTTGATTTACATGACACTCAGTTGTTTAGATGATTAAGTTTGTGGCATACTATTATTGCTTTTAAAATTTCTGCATTTTCCTTTCCTTCACAGCATGTTTTCAAGTTTCCTGGTTTGATTTGGTTCCCCTCACTGCCTATTCAAACAATTAATTCTGGCACTTAGCTTTATGGATTCAGTCTCACCAAATTAGCAATTGGTAGTTAATTTAAAAGATGACAACAATCTCAGCCAACTGTGAGGGAGAAGTCCTCTCTCAGTGCAGCTGCAGGAAAATAGATAGCAGTCTGCACTCTGAAATATGAATTCAAAGAGTCTGATTTAATGAATGAGTGTGGAACTGTGAGCATCAGAGAATCCAATCTCACTCTCCCCTCCTTTGTACCATCCTGTAATTATACTGCACTATGTTTTCTCCTTAAACCTACTCTTGGACAAAGAAGTCTATAAACACCTGGACTTTAGAGATTGGTGCTAAATCCTCTGAAAAGTAACTTTTGCCTTCTAAAAATTTATAATCCTAATTGTCTTAGTTGATTTTTGCCATCATGGTACTAATATTTAACTGACCTCTCTGTTTTTCTGGAAAGCATAAACATTTATTTATAAGGTTTTGATATAAGGCCAGAAGAAGAATTTTGGAAATTCTGTCTTCTTGCTTCATGCATACAGGTATAATAAAGAACCAATGAATTCAAGGGGTCTTATTTAAACAGTTTGAAAATCTTTGCCTTTATTCATTTCTATTTTGTAGGGCTGGAGATGGAACCCAGGGCCTCCCCATGCTAGGCAAGTACTCTCCCACTGAGCTGCATGCCCAGCCTGTGTCCTCATTTAAATGAATGCCTTCGAGCTCAGTACGTTGCCTCCAACGTTCACACCAGGGAACTTGCTGAGAGAGATCATAGGAACTACCTTTGTGATGGTGCCTGACTCCAATATCCACTGTCTTTTACCCCAAAACGAGTGCCTGCCTCTACTCAGGGGTGAGTATTGGTAAGTCCTGTAGGATTTAAGGAGGATGGTCTGGGAAGAAAGGTTGTCACTTACTTTATCTGCTCTGTCCTTCTCAACTCCATATTTTCCCCCAAAGCCTTTGGCAGCATCAGTCTGCGAAGAGTGTTTCTCTACCTCTGCAACATACTCGTGGCCCACAGCACTCTGAAAAGCAAGAATGGAGTGAGGCAAAAGGTAAAGCCAACCTTGGAAAAAATAGATACAGAGATTCATGGGTTGTTACCATACAAAAATATTCCTTTCTGGGTGGGATCTGTAGCCTCTGGCAGTGGTGCCAAGTAATTTGTGACAGGAGAGCATGGTGATTTCTGGAGCCCTGCACACCCCTAGTTCCTCTTCTGTGCCATTAGGGAGCCAACATTCAGAGATGCTCGGAAGATGGGGTTGGGGGCACAGGAAATAGACCAGGGAATAGACCAGGTAGATTGAACAAAAACAGATCTAAAACAAGGCCATCAAATAGAAATGAGCAGTATTGAGGGAGATTCAAGGGGACAGACTGGATGGATACCATGACTGGGAGTGAAGTTTTCACTAAACCAGCCATGTTTTTGTCCTAGCTCTTTGCTTGTGTATGGTCATCAACGTTTAGAGATGAACTTTTCTACAACATATAATGAGTAATATGTATATATACAAGACAATCACTGAATACACAGTAAAAAAAAAAAGTAGCAACATAGACACAATACATTTTAAAAAGCAGCAAATGATTCTAAAGCCTGTTTTTCCTCTTCTCCACCTGAGCTCCCCCCTCCCCAGTCTAGGAGTTAATGTGCCTGGAGCTATGGAGGGCCTGCTGCTGTGAGATCTTGACTCTATTTTCTATCATCTACATCTTACACACTGAGCTAAAAAAAATGGATATAAACAGCATGTCGACATTTTATTTTAAATCCCAAATGAATACTGTACTTTCAACAAGCTCTAAACCATAACACCAATAAATGAGTTGATGTATCATTTATTCTTTTTTTTTTTTTTAAGCAAATCTCTTCCTTTCAACTCACCTTGTCCATTCGGTCTCTTTCCACTCCAAACCGCCCTCCATAGCCATGGGAGGCTTTGGGCCCTGATTCCATCTCTTTCTTCTTGAGAACATCGTGTTCCTCCGACACTTTGCTCCTCAGCTGGTGGATGCTGGAAGTAACCACATGACTGAGACCTGGGACAGGAAGGCTAAAAAAACCCACTCTCCCAGAAAAACAGAAAGCTTGAAATCTGTTTATTTGTACCCCTAACCCGAGTCCCCAAAGTATACTGGTGATGGTTCTGGAAGTACAGCTCAGTCTGACCTGTATACCATAGCCTGATTGAAATTCTCCAGGTACCACTAGTATTTCCTCTAGTCTATTATTTTGCTCACTAATGTAACCTTCTGATCTTTAGTCCTATTTTTCATGTTCTCAAGTATTAGAGTACAATGATGCCTATATTGTAATAGCTAGGAAGTTTGGGAAGTTATCTTCCTCTCCAAGGGGATCTGTTTTCTATCAACTTGGTGATTGGCCTCAAGAAGCATAAAAATATTCATATACACTGGGACCTACACATTCTAGTCTAAGGTGTCTACCTCAGAGAAATAATTTTAAATATGTACAGCAGAGCTTAATGTTTAATCATTCACTGAAACAGTGTCTGTAGTATTAAAAAGCAAGAAAAAACTTATATGGCCAATAACTGGGAAATAATTTAGAAAATTGAAATGTCACCTTTTAGCAGCATACTAGAAGTCATCAAAAGTGGTGATTATAAAAATGCAGCATTGGAAAAATTTATTTATGCATAAGTATTTACAGTTTTTAAAATCAAGAATTAACATCTTGACCTCTTCCTCCCAAGCCTGATAATTTCTGAGGCACTAATAACAAAAACTAACTATAAAGTTTACAAATCATTAATTTTATAACAGTTTAAAGCCCAGATAACTTTGATTTGGGACACTGCTCCTGTATTTCATATCACTTCCATCTTTACCATGAAGGTGAATACTGAAGAGAGCAGAGACACCTTGGCCAGTGTGTGTGGCCCAAGGATATAAAGCCACAGCTCAGCACCAGTATCATTAAGTGACAGTGATATACACTTGGACACACACAAGGACCCCTGGGGATTCTTCTAAATATTTGAGGAAAAGAATCCCAAATAAGAAACTTGGCTTTCTGCAATAAGCAGTAAAGGTCTGCAGGGATCTCACTAGCTCAGGACAAAAAAATCCTCTTGTTACAGGTAGGGTGGCCATCTGAGTGGAAATTATCTTCCTTCATGGAAGAACAGATCCATCTGGTGGCTTTGTGGAATAGTCCCATCAAAGGTCTTTTAAAATCCTTCTCAGCTTTAGCCACAGTTAATTTTAGAAAGCTGGCTATGAGCCAGATGTAATTAATCTAAGTCTGGAAGAACCCCATGTTCCCACATCTCCTCTAAACCCTCTGGCAGTGGCCACAGCAGAGATCCTCTACTGTAGTTTAGCAGAACCAACACTTCAGAACTGGCTGTGTCAGAAAAGCTGCTGGTTCCAAGAACATGCAAATGACTGTCCAACGTTACCCAGCCAAAGTGTTCAGATGAGTGATGAAGAAAAGGGGGCAAACATTGCTTTTGATTGAGAAAAACTTGTAAGGATTTAATGGTTTCAGTGATTATTTTAAAAATTCAATAAATTTTTATTTAAGGAATTTCACATGTAACTCGTTCACCGCTCAAGGTCATTTTAATGAGGTTCTGCATCTTCCAAATAACCTTTTTAAAAGAACTGATGCTTAATCCAGCCATCCTATCATAATTCTTTGCATCTCCTCTTGAATTATGGACAAACACAGACAGCTTCAAAACTCCTGAGGTCTTAGATCCAAATTTCATCCAATAATTTAATATAGGAGAATTTAGAGTAGATACATCTGCCTTGCTCTGACACTTTCTCTAAACATGCATGAATTCATATTCATTTTCTAAACTACCTCACTGAGGAGTAGCAAAGATCTCTAGGATATGTGAATATCTAAGATAAAAAACATTATTAGGTCCTCTAAACTTTTTTGCTGTCTTATAGACTCTTATCACAGGCCTAAGAAACAGACCTGTGAGCAAAACAAAACCACAGAGTTACTCTATGAGGCATTTCTGACAATGTGCAGCCATAGTTCAGTGACTGTTAAATGGTTGCTATAGTTGAAACAAGTTTTTAAAAGGCGTTAGAAAAATGATACTCAGGATTAGCCACCTAATAGATACAAATAGTATAGTCCAAGAATGGTGCCAATAAATAATATCATTCGAATGAAAATGTTGTAGCCAAAGAAAACTAGCTTTTTAGCAACTTCTTCAGAATATAGGATATAATCTATTCTGAATGGGTCTTAAAATATCATTCCTTTATTTGACAAATATTAATTAGACAACTTTTGAGTGTAAGGCACTGTTAGGCTCTGAGGACACAAAGGTCACCAATATATGGAGATAGTGGTAAGGTGGAAGAGAGAGCAAGGAAAAGAGAAAGTTACAATTCAATGTATTGAGTGTCATACCCAAGCTTTCAGGTATCTGTTTTAAGTTTTCAAATACCTTGGATTAATAAAGCAGTGCAGTCTATAGAAATCAAGCGAAATACAGAGCCTCAAAGCTAAAAAGAAAGGACAAAACTTTGAGGTTTTATTACAGAATTAAAAGTACAAAGGTGAGTGACTCTGACTCCAAGGTCTTTACAGATGATGTGATCATGTGTTTGGAAAATGAATCAACAAAAGGGGAATTAAAACTATTATGAACATTTGGCAGTCACAGGATACCAGGTCACTATATCAACATGAGTATTAGTTCTACCTTTTAGTAATGGACATTTGAAAACTGAAAGTTAATAAATATCAATTATAGTCATGTGAACTATTTTAGGATAAATTGAACAAAATATTGCAACACTTGAACACTGGAAAACATTTCTGAAAAAAATTAAAGGTAACCCAAAAAAAATGGAGAGACAACCTAGGTTCATGGATTAGAAAAGTCAGTATTATTATTTTATATATATATATTTTTTTGGTACTGGGGATTGAACTCAGGACCTTGTGCTTGTGAGGCAGGCAATGGCACCACTGAGTTAAATCCCCAGCCCCTCAAAAGTCAGTATTATTGTTAAGAGGTTAGTTCTCCCTGAAAATGACCTATACATTCAATGTAACCCCAATCAAAATCCCAACAGGCATTTTAAAGGAATTGACGAGCTTATTCTAAGATGTACGTGGAAATATAACACACTGGAGTATTGAAGAGTTTTACTTATATTTTAAAAAGTAGTATAAAATTGGAGGACTATTTGATTTCATGACTTATAAAGTTGCAATAATCACTATCTGGTAGACATATAGCTCAATGAAACAGAATGAAGTACAGAAATAGACCCACAGTGATGTGGTAAAAGATACCAGCTAAGTCAGTAGGAAAGGGACAGACTTTTAATGGTGCTGGACAACTAAATATCCATGTATGGAAAAAAATGATCTTGATCTTACAAAAGTTAACTTGACATTTGATCATAGACTTAAATGTAAAAGCTAATACTATAAATTAGAAGAAAATCCTCACAACTCTGGGGTAGATAAGAATTTCTGAAATACGTTAACAATAAACATTTTTTGATAAATTAGACTTCATCCGAATTAAAACGTGCTCTACCAATGATGCCATTAATGAAATGAAAAGGCAAGTTTCAATTTTGGAGAAAATATTTGTAAAGGACATATTATAAAATGTGTAAAATATTGAAAAATATATGAATATTAAAATATATGAATGGCACAAAACAAAATGCTCAATAAGGTTTTTCACAAAAGAAATATAAATTAAGGCCAGGCATTTAGCTCAGTGGTTTCGCTGCCTGCTGCACAAGCGCAAGGACCCGAGTTCAATCCCCGGTACCAAAAACAACAACAACAACAACAACAAATATATTTACATATATATATATATATATAAATTAAAATCACCACATGTCCGTAAGAGTAGTTGAAATGAAAACTACTGACAAAGATGTGGAGCACCTGAGACCCATGTATTGCTAAGTAGAAATGAAAACTGGTAAATACTTTTCAGAAAATAGTTTGGCAGTTTCTCAAGAAGTTAAACACACACTTACTATACGACTCAGTGATTCTATTCCTAAATATTTTCCAAAAGAAATAAAAATATACATCAACAAAAAGATTTGTACCCAAATATTCATGGTATCTTTATTTATTTATTTACTTTTTGCCCCTCAGGACATCAAGGGCTCCAGATACCAATGAAAGTTTCCCTTTAAGTTACAATGGGAATCAATAACAATGCAATATGGACCCCTTCCTGGGGAGTGTGGAAAGGCCATGGTATCTTGTAGTAGATTCAAATGTCCAGCAATAAGGTAATGTTTAAAACTGTGGTATTTCCATACAATGGGATACTCTTTGACAATAAAAAGAAACAAAACACTGATATGTACAACATCATGCCTACATCTCAAAAACATTATGCTGAATGAAAGAAGACAAACTAAAAAGAGTGAAATCTTCATTATTTCATTTACACTGTATAAGAAATTCTAAGACAGGTAAAATTACCCTATATTGACAAAAAGCAGATCAATGTTTACTCTGGGTAGAGGTGGAGAAGGGAGGCATTGACTACAAAGAGGCACATGGAAAATGTTCCATATATATATGGAACAAAATTCACCAAACTATTTCCTTATAGTTATTATACTTGATAAGGTTGATTTTTAAAATAAGAATGTTATTAAGGCCAACCTACAAGTCACTTAGTCATCCTAAACAGCAGCCTTAGAGAAAGGCAATAACTCACAGGAATTTATATTCTATTTCAAGAGAATCATGGACATGATAATATTGTGTTTATTAGAGAGAAACATATGATATAATGGTTAGAATTCAGCCCAGGGAGTCAGACTGTACTGAATTTAAATTAATTGTATATTATTTGTATCCTTGGAAAAATTGTTAAAGATCAATACATCTGTTCACTTTTCTGTGAAATCAAGTTGATAGCATCACTTATGATACATGGTTGTTTTGAAAAAGCACTTAGCTTCACATGACATGTAGCTCAGTAGCTACTGGCTATTAGTCCTTTGTTGGAGATATGGCAATCCACAGTACCTCTGTAAAATAAACAGGGCTGGTACTATTCTTTCTAGTCACATAGGGAAATAGAGACAGAATAGTGAAATAATTCCCCTTAATGCTTTGATTCCTTATATAGGAGAGCTGAGACTAGTGCCTAGATCATCAAAATTTTATTTTAATATTCTTCATTTCCACTTGGCATTAAGTGTCAGGGTGCAAGAGAGTAGACAGGGCCACTGAGGCAAGTACCTATTTTTATCACTCAGTGAGGATCTAACCTAAAAGCCAGATGGGTTGCAGGAAGCACCAAAACCCTAGCCTGACACAATGCTATTCAAAGTGCAGTTCATAACTGTTTTCCACAATGAAATAAGAAAAAAAAATTGAGAGTACACATTTAGAAACTTTTATAGCAATTTGACGTAGTAATTTACATATGCTGAATCTAAAAGTAAAAATTGTGCATGTATTTTCTATTTCTTTTCTTTCATTTATTTTTTCCAGAAATTCAATATTACTTTATTTTACAAAAGTATCAGTCTGTGACAGATTTGAAAATGAACAAACACAAACCATTCTCCTTCACCAGAGAAAATGTCATAAGTACAGTCAGAAAATGATAAAGATCTTTAGTGTTTTATCTTTATAAGGAAGGAGATCAAAGAAAATGAATGCACAAGGGTGGAGAGAGGAAGGTAAAGAGAAGGGCTGCAGCCCTGGAATCTCAGGTACTTTGTTTCTATGCACAATAGATGAGGGATGGATGTGTATTTATTTGTTCCCCTTCTCCTCCTCTCCCTGTCATTTCCCTACCTCCCCAGATTCTCTACCCACCTCTACAGTCTAAATTTATTCATGACAGACCTAAAAAGAAACACTGTGGTGTGGGGGAAGGTAGCAAGATTAATGAGAATCTGTCACTTCCTTTTCCTGCTTTAAGCCGTTTCAATTCACCAACTACCCTACAGTCTTCTCCCCTGACTTCCCTCTTTGCTTCAAGGGCTTTAGTGATTCCCACACGACAATGAAGGCTGGTTTAGCTCACAGTATCTAGAAAGAACCCGGGTGATTAGAGATATAATACTGGACTATCCTTTAGAGATCTCTTTGAAACATACAAGGAAACTAAGGATCAGAGAGGATAAGAGATTTGGCCAAGATGACCTGGCCTGAAGCCAGCAGAGACCAGGCTTTGACACATTTGCTGCCTGGGTAATGGAAAGCGAGTAAGCTTTTGTGAAAATATCTTCAACAATTATTCTAATGGCCACAGATCCAGTTAGGTTTACAAGGAGATACACAGGGTCACCACCTTATACAACTTTAGGGACACGAGTCACAGTGATATACACAGTAGAGTTCTGCAACATGGCAGTCCATGTAAACATCATTTAGGAAGAAGAAAGCCCATCATCTGTTTGTATGTTTATATTAGGCTTTGAAGAAGGAAATTAGATGAAACTAATCTATATTAACAGGAAAGATATATAACATCATTGAACAGCCAAGTGTTAAGGACTACAGGAGACAGTGATATATGCTATTTTTTTTTTTTTGAGTTCTAATCTTGAATCTGCAGGGTAACTGTTATAATTCCCACTGATAAGCTGAGATGTAAAGAGTTTCTGTGTCTATGTTCACATAGTTGGCAGTGGCTGTGAATGAATCTAAATCTATCTGAAATGCAAACACAAGCTCCTCTATACATTTATGGCAGGATATAGAAATCTTCCTTAAAATGTTTTACTGCTATCTACCATGCAAGAGACACACTGGGAGAGAAAGGTACAATGTGTATCCTTATTCTAATAGTTTCCAAGATTCTAAGGTTGACTGGCCTTCACACACACACACACACACACACACACACACACACACAAGGAAAAAAGGCTATTAAAAAAATCTATGAGCTTATTAAGGAATAAGCATCAAAGAAGTTTCTTAAAAGATTCTTTTTTTTTCAGGTATGCAATAAATATAAATTTAATAGTAGATCAACAGGGGGAAAAAATAAGCAGCAGCCAATATTTGATTTTCATCCTTATCACTTTTTCTAGGGTCCCTCTAACATGATGTAAACTTAAAATTTTCAAGGAAATTCCTATTCCACTCCCATCTTATCATAAATAAATTGAATAGTTTTTCTGTTTGTATGATAAAACAGGAAAGACTGTTACATTTGAAGGGAAAAGGCACTCCATTTGTGATCAATGTCACACAAAATCACATTCCCATCAGAAAACACAAACATCAACATCACAAAACTAAAATTACACAGGAGATCAATACCATTCAATAAATACGCAAGCTACTTCAGTCTCCCCCAAAAAGGATCAATACTTCAAAAAACCATAAAGAAAACCCCTGTCCATTTCCAAGTAACCCAAGCAGAAAAGACTGCAAGATGCTATGTGCGCTATTGTACCCCTCCCCTGACCCTTCACTTCTTAGAAAACTCCCTGCCCTCCACAGAGACTGAAAATGGGCCTAATTTCTTCTCAGGGGAGAACAAATTCACTGACACCTTTGGGCAATATCCCCTGTTTCTCAGGAACCCTGGCTCTATACCTAGTTCTTCTTCCAAAGCCTCTTCATATAGTTCTGGGTAAGACTTGGGCTCTGTTCCATTAAGATGGGCCAAATGAACTAGGAGTTTCATCTTGCTGGTTTCAGCTTGAGCCCTTGGACCCCACAGGAACTCGTAGCGAGCAGGATCACTATTAGGAATCTGCCAGTACATCAAATACTCTTCCCATACTAAATCCTCAGTGATGAATTTCCAGGCTTCCTCAAAATGAATATGCTCAGAGTGAGCTAACATGTCCCATCTTTTCACATTTTCAGTTAGGTCCTCCTCACTGATACAGTTGCCCTCTATGAAAATTAGAGACAGGGCAAATATAATGATGTCAATTTTGAGAATGATTCTTTCATCATCACCATCTAGTATCCCACTGTATGTAAGACCCAAAATGGGGACTAGCTCATATGTATTGCCACAGTAATTCATTTCCCTGATTTTAATGCCAAAGCCCAGATACATGGACTCAAAGAGTTCCCAAAAGTTCAGAGGGAAGTTGTTACGGTAATCATGGGGCAGAACATGCAGCATTTCTTTCATGGTGACCTGCTCCTTCTTTTGATACTTGTGGAGCAGAAATGACACCAACTTACATAACTTGGCATTTAGGAGCACATCTTCCAGGATGTGAGAGAGGCATGTGTCCTGCGAGGAGCTTGAACCCTCACAAGATTGACTCCTTTGACTGGAAGCCATGAGGACGGCAAGAACTTGTTGAGGATCAGAAGCCTTCAAATCTCCAGTGCTGGAAAATAGAGTGCTGAGCAATAGCAATTCAGCTGCTCCAAGAATCCAAACCCAGATTTTGAAAAAAGCACAACTGAGAATTCTCTACTGCACAGTGCAAGGCCAGCAACAGAGGCAGGAATGGGTTATTTTCAGAGTTTTAACCTGGAATGTGGCCTTCTCTCTCACCCTCAGCCTATTCTTTCTTTTTTTGTTTTTTTGTCACTCCAACTGCTTTCAGAACTCCTTGATTGTTTAAGAATAATTTTTATTAGGGCTGGAGATTTAGGTCAGTGGTATTGCACCTGCCTCACAAGCACAAGGTCCTGAGTTTGATCCCTGGTACCACAAAAAAAAGAGAATAATTTTTATTACAGATATTAAATTCAAAATAATTATGTCTGATTAAGCAATCATGTATAGTATTGAATATTTTAAAACTGTACAAATATATGCCCAGCTTTGTTACTATGTTGCTTATGATGTTACTATGTTGCTATCATGCTTATGATGATTCTTTTGTGAAAAAGAAGTTAAGACACTGCTGTTAATGTGTGTGTGTGTGTGTGTATGTGTGTGTGTGTGTGTGTGTGTGTGTGAGGTAAAATGGAGCAAAGCAGACAGTCCTAGTTAGATGAGTTGAATAATCCATGGAAGAGAAGAGGCGATTTCTCACTTCACATATACAATGCACCCTGCAGAAACCCCTACATAAGTCTGTGAGTTCCTCCTCTCTAATACCAGAGGTTGTTTGTTTCTGGTAAAATGAACATTGGACTATAATCTTAAAAACCTCAACATCATTGCTTATGTAGTTTTAATCATCAGGTTTTCCAAATGTCCTATTTCTTCATAATGTCTTCCAACTTCTGCAAAGTAGCGAAATACAAATTTGCATTTTAAATCATTTGGGCAAATATGAGATCTGATATTGTCCCCTTTACAGCATTTATTCTGAATTCCTCACCATGACATTTTATTGAATCCTTCTTAGCCCATGTGGAGTCAGTCTACATTCTAAGCAGATATTTGTATTTATGTGAAGAGACCAGTGGATGATAGATAGATAGGTGACTGATAGATGATATGTAGGTAGGTACGTAGATACAACCTTAGCATTTGAGCCACTTGCTCTCTGACTCTGTCATGACTGACTGAAGAAAGGGAGGCAGTTACTACAATAGACTCCCTTGGAGAAACAGAGTTGTTAGATATAAAAGAGAGATAATACAGTTAGGGGATAAGAGGAGGGACATGACGTGGGAATCCATAATAACACACATAGGGCCCCATGGAAACAAACTTTAGGGAAAAAAAACCCCAAACACATAGACACGAACCACCTCTCTTTTTCCTCCGGTATATTCCCCTGATTTTCTGTTTTCTTTGTGCTCTTCAAATACCACCCTGGCTCCACCCTCTGACACCTACTTGATGTGCTCTTTGTGTCCAGAGCCTTCGATGGTCTTGGCTCCCCACCGTTGCTCCTTCTCGGAGATGTCATTCTGCAAAAGATAGCATTCAACAAGAAATGCACCACACTTAAAGGGTCACATGACTGATAAACATGGCCTCTATGTACCCTGCATCAGCCAGGGTCTTTGCACCCTGATCCCATATAAAAGTTAAATTGGTGAGTTCTGAAACCTCCATTACCACTCTGCATCCATCACACTTTCCCTTTACTACAAGGTCTCAGTCCACCCAGATCACATATGTACAGCCCAAATCTTGGCTCACAGGTCAAAGGAGACCTAGGTTTGTTTACCTGCTACTCAACTTCAGGATAGCCTGTCATAGTCTGTCAACCACATTGTTAAACGTGTCCACACCTGTCTCCTTCCACCAACCTACCCCTCCACAAGGGCTATCTCAGTCCCAGTTGGTCCTTTTCTAAGCCCCTTCAGAGGTCATAGAGGGACCCAGATACCCTCCCCCTACACCCTCATTGTCCAAGCAAAGCTACTCTCACACTTACCACAAAGTCAGGGTCTGTGTCCCAGTCGTCACCCTGTGTCTCCACGGAAACAGATACATCATGCCCCACCACAGACTTCCACATCTGAGGGTTACAGAAGATGGCAGTAATAGGGGACAAAAAGGAATGAAGAGAAGTCAAAAATGCTGAAGTCAATGACACAGCAATCCAATGTTTCCTGACATTTTTTTTTTCTTAGAAGAAAATAGAAGCTGGAAGAAAATAGCACGTGGAAGTTTTAGAAAAGCACTCAGAGGAGAAGGGACGGGCTTTATTTAAGACATGTGGCTTGGGCCCACCTGAGTCTGGACAGAGGGCTTCACAGCCATAGATCACATTAAATAACCTGGGTGACAGAACTTCTGGGACTGTTCACTTATGTCCAGAGGTCAGCCAGGCAGTGGCTTCCAGTGGTGGCACCAGTGACAGGTACTGTGACAGCCACAGAATTATAATGCCATTTCACTCAAAATTCTACATATTACTTTATTTAGAGCCATACAAATAAGAATCAGTCCAGCTCTTGACAAAGCAAACATCTCCTTCCTGTCTACAACCTACTTCACTAAACTATATTGAGAATTTTTCCAACTCTCACTGCAAGTGCTGTTCCACAGCCACGCTGATAGAGGCCACTGCACAGGTGTGAGTAGTCAGTTGGGGCAACCAGCTGAAATTCCTACACTGAAAAATGGGAAAACAGTATTTTCTGGGAATAAGTCATTTATTAGTCAATTTAAAAACAGTTAAATTATATTTCTAGAGACAATAAGTGGTTCAAAAATAGCACGTAATATATCCCTTATTTTAAATATCAGGAGGTATTTGATTTTTATCAGCCAAATAAGCATTAAAGAAATATTTGGAATATAAAATGGTCCCACGCTGTTATTCTGCTGAGGGAGGCCTAGCGTTCCTTCCAGTCTTGCCAGTTGTGCCTAAGAGCTGCACAGTTGTTCTGCATCTGTGGGCTCTTGGATCTTGAAGCAAGGAGGTTACAATGGACAATGCTCATCTGCTCTGCTGGCCCAGGGACCACTTGCTAGCTGCAACTTCCCTGCCCTCCCTCCCTGTTCAGATAGCTCCTCCTACTGGAGATCTTCCCCTACTCTTTACTCTCTCCTAAAGGAGATTCTTTATAGCTGGCCAGCCCTAGGGCCATCCTATCTCTCTACCTATGCCCTTAGTTTATTTCTATTTCTACTTGGAAAGTCCATCCTCCTCCATGCTGTTTGAATACCTTGAAATCTAGCCCAAGGGAAAGTTAGAGTAGATTGGCTAAAGAGGTGCCAGAGGGGACACTGGAGAAACGTGGACAGCTTCAGCCTACCCCCAGAGCAGCTCTGCCTTTCTGCTGGGGAAACAGCTATGGATGAGGGAAGGGTGGGGACAGATAACCAAGACCTGTAATCCTGCATTCCTACAGCCCCTGATTCTCAAACTCTGGCTTCAGGCCTTCTCTGCAACAATAGGGCCTCACATAGAAAGTTTGAAAGGAGAAGTTTGACATATACACGAATAATAGGGAAGCAATGAGGACTCATAGTCTCATCTTTTTTCCTGCTGCTCATTCTCCCACCAACCTCTTACTTTCATCCATTTTTGAAATAAAGAGAAAAGCTTCTGACAAAGAGGTCTTTTACCTTAATGTCTTTTACCTAATGACCAAAAATCAAGAAGACAAAGTTGCTGCCTAGAAGTGAGAGACTAGAGATCTAGTGAGGCATGAAGTGAGGCATGATCCCAGGCATGAAGCTGACCTGCAGTATCAGTAAAGCACACAGACTGGGAGCCAGGAGAGCTTGAAACCTCCCAAGCTGTGACCAGGCCTCTGTGAACCATGGTAATGGAATCAACACAGAGGATGTACTCCTTTGCAGAGGACCAGACTCGGTTACTCACAAATACTAACTTTAAAGATCTGGAAAATCACTGTACTTCTGATTTCCTCAGTGGAAAATAATGAAGGGGTTGGTCAACCTAGCTGATCTGTAAAGTGCTCTCTACTTCTAACACTTGGATTTTGTGATCTTACAGTCATGGAAGCTAGCCCAGTTTAGCGATCATGCCTGCACTGGCCTTCACCAGCACTTGGTCCTTAGCATTAGTGTACATTAGTGACTACTTCCTGCTTTGTTACACTTCCTATGTGTGTTCACCTCCCTGCTAGATCCTATGCTCCTCCTCAAGGGCAGTCTGTCTCCATCTCCTGTGGTTCTCTTCCAACTCATTGTGGAGGAGGAGCAGCAGCCCTTAGAGTAGGCAGTAGATTGTCAGAAGCCAGGAACACTTCGCTGGAACTGGCATCCTAGATGGCTTCGGAAGCCTGTCTCCATCCTCAGATGTTCATTCTCCACAACCACTGCACTCAGGCCTTCTGGGTATCAAAGCTTTAAAGCCTACTAGCAGTGACCTTGTTCCTCCCCAAAGACTAAGTGCCAGGTAGGTTCTTCTGCTCTTATCTGTGCTTCCCAAATCTCCCAACACTCAAGTACCCACCTCTAGTGTGCGCGTTTGTTCTAAGCTCTCAGCTCCTCACGTCCACACCCGGTGCCCTCTCTGGCTGCTGCCACTTCACAGCAAGAAACTGAATGGCTGCTTCAGTTCTGTGTTGAGGTTTTCTGTCATTTCCTGTCACCCTGTCCTTACAGTAACTTCCTGAAGTTTGAGTCAGTTCCTTCTGCCTTAGGTATTTGAACCACAGGGGTTAAATGTTTCTGTCCTAGTCTTTTGCTAGATTATGAGAGTGATGGGGCAGTCATAAAAAAGATTGCTCTCTCAGAGTTTGTAACCTTGCCCAGAGAAATAAACATCAAACCAGAAAACACATTGGTAAGAATTTGTTGTAAATAGGTGGGCACTTGCATTTGGAATATTAAAGGAATTCAGAGATTTGGTATGAGCTCTAGTAATCAAGAAAAGCTTAGTGGGAAAAGCATATGTGGAGTTTGGGGGGAAGATTTTTTTTTCGGTACCAGGGGTCGAACTCAGGTCCTTGCGCTTGCGCAGCAGGTGGTGAAACCACTGAGCTAAATCCCTGGCCCTGGGGGAAAGATTTTTAAAACAAACTCACTTCTACATTACCCACAGCAGTTAAAAGTGAGGTTTGCATATAGTTGATCTCCAAAAAATGTTGATCAGTTGAATGATAGGAAGGAGAACTCATGAGGGGGAAAGGCAAGACATGGAGGGAGAAAGGTTCCTGGCTTGTTAGGGGGCTGTGTGGAGTCCAAGCTCACTGGCAGATCTGGCTCATTTTGGAAGTGAGAAGTCTGAAAGAACCAGGTGCTTATGATCTGATGCATGGTGTTTGTGGTATCCTGTACACTGTGCATCAAGACTGGCGGCCCCTCCCTGCCCTCTACAAGTCAGACTTTCTCAGGTGACTTGTTCTGGCTGGTGAACCAGATCCCTTTCTGTGCTAAGCCCACTGTCCTTCTTTGCCTGTTTTGCTATGCTTTTTCACTGCCCACCAAGGCAACCTACAATTCTTCAGACTGGCTCCTCTGGCAGCTTGGGGCTGTGACAAAGACAGTGACACAAGTTGTCACTTTTCCTATATGTCATCATGTGAGAAACTTGGGAGTCTTTAACTGAAAAATAATATTTTGTTTTAGCTAGCAGGAATTGGTGGTGGTGGAGGGTGTTTGTGACTGTCTGTGGAACTCTCAACTGACTGGATCAGAACCCAAGCAGGACTGGATGAAACCAGTCAACAATACAGATAACATTTCTGCCTTAGGACCAGCTTCTAAGGTTGCTTCCAAATCTAAATTCTATGCGTGGGGGAGTTTTATTTGTTTTCTCCTACTTCATTACCTATTCATCATGGTAGCGTCAAAGCTATCTAAAGGGAGAGTAAATTACAGAAAGAGAATTTTTTAGTACATATGGAATTCTAATCCAGTGTCAAAATTAGAATTATCAGATCAGACAACTTTGACACACCATACAGGAACACAGTTCTCTGGAGAAAGCATCAAAATTAATAAGAAATGATTCTAGGAAACCCCATCTATCCTTTGCAAATGCCCTAAGTTTGTTCCTTATGAGGCAGTGAGGTATAGAATGCAGAAACTGCATGGGCTTTGAAACCGTGTACACTAGATTTCATGAACTCACTTACTGTATCTTGAGAAAGTGGGACAGCTTTTCCCAGGCAGCAACTTAACATAAAAACACATTAATGCCTATATAACCTGATGGGTGCTACTACTAAATTTCTCTGTCTCCATTCCCAGACAGCTAATGTTCTCAAGAGTTCTCTCAGTATACACTCAAAATGGCATGGATTTCATTCCTTAAGACACAACTCATTTGCTTCAGTATTAGGATGGGATTTCCTTACTGCATTTCATTTTCCTGGGGTCCAGTAGCTGAGGCCAGAGGGATGCTTGTAGACATTACCGGTGTTGGTCAATTAGTAGGAAGCCTGAGTTTGTAAAGCTTTCTCACCCTGTAATCATTCCTACATATCAAACCTGCCCCCCATCTTCATCCCCTCAATGTATAAACACAAGTATATAAGCACCTATCTACACAGAGTCACACACACCACAACTTATTCTGAAAATAATTTTATTATTTTACAGTTGTTCAGGAAAGTTCTTGGAAAGTTGTGTCTAAGGTTTAGTCACCACAGAACAAGATTTCTAGCAGACCAGTGAGGCCCAGTTTTCCCTCTTCTCTGGGTGGTAAGAACAGGCAGGGAATGTATCATGTAATGAGAAAATAGTCACCTGGTAGAAGTGTGGTGGAAGGGAGAGGAGGTAAATAGGCACAAATGGAATTCACTCCTGGCTGGTGTTCTCAGGTTTGGATTTAAATTTTTATCTTCTTTACATTCTCCTTCCATTTCCTAATCTACAGAGGGTACATGACCATGGGCTGAGAAACTGGAGTAACTTAACTGCTGCCATCAGCACAGGACCCTAGTACTTTAGGAGGCCAGGAGTTGCAACATGGTCATCAGACCAGTCCCACTCCTGGCTGGAGTCAAAATTGCACCTTGGACTGGCTCCTGTTAGCCCCTGGCACTGTGCCTCATTTGAGGTATATCCAAATAGGAACGATAAGAATCTGAACCTTGCTGTCCAAAGCCAGTTCTTCCTCCCTTTCAAAGGAAAGGCATGGATTACTTAATAACTTACTCTATATGCACTGAAGAGCACAGGCAATGGAGTCCTGTCCTTACAGCCTAGGACCACAAACTCCCCCCAACAGTGTCAGGACAGCTAGAGATGATGCTGTCCTTTCCTGGGATCCAACAGCTAAAAGCCTGGAGTTCAATTCCCATTCTATGCTACAAGACCCAATTACTGTATTATGAAGGGATATGCTCATTCCCCAGGTAAACTGTTTACCCTCCCCATGAAGTAGGAGAAAAAACAGGCAAACGAGGTAAAGAAAATTATCAGTGAAAATGATACTGGGCTTCAGATTATTAGGTTTATTGGAATCATCCTCTTGGCATGGCTGAAAGACATGTCTCAGTATCTTATAGGACCATAAAGACCAGCAAAATCTGAACAAATACTGGGCTCAACAACCCAACTGTGATGGTTCTCAAGACTAAGCAGACATGTTTGGGCCCTGGGCAGCAGAGGAAAGCAGATACGTCAGGCCCTGCAGCTCCAATCATCCTTATAGCTACCTGTTTCTGCAGGCACTTTCTGTGGAGAGTTGGAGAGATGACCTGTAAAGGGGAAGACTAATCCACTGGAACTGACAGTTCTGATGTTAGAGATGAAGGAATTCCAAGTTCTGAGGGGCATAGTCCAAAAAGTGAAAACTAAGTTTATAGATGGCCTGTAAAACATAGAATGAGTAGGACATGAACCATCAGAAAGTAGATGGCTGCCAACAGTGGCACTCGGGTCCGGGAATGACAGAGAGACCGCAGGACCCTCTTCCATCCAGCACCACTCCGGGTCTGAAAGAAAAATCTGAAAGTCAGAGTTTTAACCTACAGGGATAAACCCTTTTCCTTCCCCAGTAATACTGCATATAAGCAAAGCTAATTGCACTGCCACAGTGAGGAGGCATCCTGGGAGAAAGTCTCCTCAGGGTCAAGTGACCCAGCAAATCCCACCAGGCTCTTCCAGTTTTCCACTCTCCCTCTGTCCTAGACCTGTTCCGTGGCTGAGCTTCCATACTCCCTCTGCCTGCTTAGAGCCCTCCACAGGTGGCCCTGTTTGAGAGCACCCGCCCCTTCTCTTCTTACCCTGCGACAGCTGCTGCCTGTCTGGTCTATTAACACCGACTGCTCCTGAGTGCCACAGGAGCCAATGATAGGAGTCCGGGCAGAGTCCCATTCACTGTGTTCCAACCTGTGGTAAGAGAAGGGACTGAGCATGGCCCATGGAAGGAGGGCCGGTCAGGAGGCCTCCCGGTCATTTTTCCCACCGCAGAGCCTGTTACCTCAGTAGTAAAGGTGATACCAAGCATCAGGAATTGACTGCCATGTTTGAGGTGCTGGCCAGGGGCTTAAATACCTGTCAGCCTCAGGTGTGGCGGCTGGTCTAGTGACTTGCCCATGGGACACAAAAAACAAGCAGTGGAGCCAGAATTCAATATCCAATTTGTCTTTAAACCTCATGTTCTTTTTTCCACTACATTATTTCACAGAAATTCATTACATTGTGTTTTTTATTTACAGAATAAATGAAATATAGGTGAATATAAATGAATATAGGTGATAGCACCCAAGAAAAATTTCTGTGGGGATTTTAGAATCAAACTGAACTGGCAGACTCTACTGCTTCATTTTTTGCTATTTGCTTAATATTGGAACTTTTTCATTTAATGAAGGAGCTGCCATTACTCAAGAGACTGAAAAAAACAAGAACTGTGCTAAGAGCACATCTGATCAACCATCTGCCTACAGGGATGCACTTCTGACTGAGTGGGGAGGATGGTGCTCTCCTCCCGACAGGATGTCTACTGCCTCATAACCTGGCCTCGCCTTACAGGTTGCACTCTTGCCCAGGAGAGGAATGCCTTAATCTCATCTGGCAGCCTGAGCAGAGAACCTGAGCGTGTAGCCTGGACTCCTCCCGCTGTGCCTGCAGTGTCTGTTCCTCTGAGTGGGAGGCTTCTCGGAGGCAGCCCTGACCTGCCACACATGGTCTGTTACTGCACAGGTAATCTGTCCTCTCTGGAGGTAGGGCTGTGGTGGGACAATGTCTGTATGTACCAGTGAGCCAAAAGTACCTGCTGCTTTTAAACTGCAAGGTCACTGAGTACACATGTATTTTAATCGTACCTGGCCCCCGTAGTTAGCACTTACTGAGCTCCACCAGTTTCCATTCTGTATCACAGCCAAAGGGCAAACTGTGGAGGGGCTGAGCTTGGTTCTGTGGCTCATCCAGAGGCTCCACAGTCACCCTGCACTGCGCACTCTCAAGTTGGCTCAGGTTAAGTTCACTACACCGAAGGGGATCAACCTCCCTGTGAGGCAGGTTTCACAGGTCCAACAATTCCGCAGCAAGTTGAAGAGAATCGGCCATGGACGCACAGGCCTGAAAATGCTTGGCAGAGATGGCAAGAAACAACAGGAGCTGTGCTGTGCTCCTATGGAGCCCCAAACTCCTGGAGTTGCATACCAATGTGGCCCAGATAGGGGATGAAAACTAAATCTGTGAGCACGCTGGATGGGAAAGAAAGGTATACCAAACGAGATCTGCTCCTGGGGCAGCCACCACGGCCACCTAAACTTTTTCAGAAGGCATTAATGTCACAAATGCCATCCCCTGAGGAAAGAGACACTGTAGGTGGGTTTTCCCCAGAGGTAACAGGAGTGCCTGCTTTTTAATGTTTGTTTACACATAAGGGGACTTCCAGCAGCAGACACACAGAACCACTCTAGCCTTTCAGTGTAGAGTGACTGTACACTGAAAGGGTAGAGTGGCTCTCTGTAGTGACTGTGTAGTGACTGTGTAGACTGGTGAGCTGGGAATCAGGAACAGGGGATGCTCCTGCACTTCCCAGTCACATGTGGGGCACACTGCCCACAAGAAGCACAGTTTGCTGTTACTCCAATGCTTGAGTTTGGCAAAATTAGATTCTTCTACAAGGAAAGCTAACTGGCCATATACTGCCTGTGACTCTTCAGGGTTAGGAAGTACAAATCAAATTTAAATTCTTTTAAAATGAGCTTTATAAAGTGGTCTTTTAATCTCCCATCCATTCTTTTGTTTTGTTTTTTGTTTTGTTTTTTTTGGTACCGGGAATCGAACTCGGGACCTTGCGCTTGCGAGGCAGGCGCCAGAACCACTGAGCTAAATCCCCGGCCCCTCCCATCCATTCTTAATCTTTAAGAAAATGTTTCAATGAAGTCAGATCTCATATTTGGGGTCGTCATTTATGTGACCCTCTAAAGATCCCAATACCTACCTCATGCTGCCATTGTAGGGATGATATAAGATACCTTTCACAGCTTACTTCAAATCCTGTGAATACGAGGGATCATCATCTTCACTGCCTAAGAACCGCTGCTTTGGAAAGTGTGGCTTCCTAACTAAGCCACATGTTCTCTTGGGTGACCACAGTGACTCTAAACTCGCTGGGCCTGGTGAGAGTAAGATCTGTGTGGTGTGTGGTATGGTGGACTGAACCCAGGGCCTTCACACTGTGCTACAATTCTAGCCCCTTTTTTTACTTTTCAGTTTTAGACAGTCTCACCAAGTTGCTAAATTTTACAGCCTGGACTTCCATGTTCGATCCTCCTGCCTTAACCTCCCAGAGTCTTGGGGTTATAGGTGTGTGCCACCATCCCTGGCTTGAGAGTAAGATTTTATTAATCCTAAACCTGGCCATAGAAATGTGCGTGAGTACAACCCCAAAGGGTCAGAAGTGAACCATCTCCCTCTGCCTTTACCGCCTGATCTGCTCCTCAGCCACAGATAGGGCATTCTCAGCAGCCACTCTTTGGTCTCGTTCTTCTTCTAGTAGCTTCCTTAATTCAGCCACTTCCTGTTTAGTGTTACACAGCTGCTGCTGAGCTCCAGAGAAGCTTCAGGACAGAAGGAAAACAAAACATTATCCTTAGATGCAGTCTAAACCCAGAAGATATCTTAAAAGCATAGTTGTACAGAGATTAAATGAAGTTGTGGAAAATATCTTAAGAGATTTTAGTTACTGGCTGAATATCTTTCATTTTAGTAACAGTGTTTGCTAGTGGGATGTCTGTGTGTGCATGTGTGTGTGTTAGTACTGCTATTTTTTGCTTTATAAATTTTTACACACAATTTTCTAGATACTAGTGTTACAGTTTAGTCCTTAGATCACTTCTGCAAGGCCAGTAAGATAAGAAGACATACCACATCCACAGGGTAGACTCTAATTCTATCTGGATTACTGCCCAATTTCTGCACCAGCTCCCTACCTTCGCTGAGGCTCCCTCATTTCCTCAGGATCACTCTTTCTGTGAACTCCATTCTTTTCCTGTGGAGCTCCAGGAGCAACATCTACATTTAGTGGCCCCTAGAAGAAAACGCAACTTATTAATTCAGTGATGAAAGCTCTTAGACACTGTGTAAGAACTTGTTTAACATCAGTGAGGATGAGAAATCTTGGAGGAGAATATACCCACTTAAGATTCTCCTCAAGTCCAGATTTAGAAGTGAGAACCTTCGGGTCCAGTTGATTAGTCACTTCCACAAAATTCTTGCCTTTGTTAGCTTTTCTCTGATTCTCATTCTTGAATTTCTCCTCTTGAAAGTTTTAAAGCCCTCCTTTCTGCTTTCACCTAGTGGGACTCATGGATTCCCCAGAAAAGACCGATCCTTCCCTTGTTTGCAAACTCTCCCACCCCCATCTCCTTCTTCATGTCCTCTGTAACTCATTCATCCTCACTCTCCTCCAACTTCCACTCACTCTGCTCTCCTCTCCACTGCTGCCACAGTACTGCTTGTTTTTGTCTCACAGATGAAAATCCTCACACAGTTTTTTTTATAGCTTGAAGCAAAATCTATCTTCTCTTAGTTTCAGAGTTCCAAAAGCTTGTCATAACTTTTTCCCACTTGTATTTTAATTTCTCTCCCACAAACTCACCAATCTTTCTTCTGGTAGTTTCTTCTGATCTTTCATTCTGTAGTTTTTCTCAGACTTTCTTCCCATTTCCATTAATACTCTCTTCTCCTCTTTTGCTTCCTCCCCCTCACTCCTTAGTCTTTATCACTTACCCCTCATTTCCTAACCCTTCTCCCATCTGCTTGCTACCTTCTTACTTACCGCCTGTAGCTCCTGAACCTGCTTCTCCAGGACCACACAGTGATTAAAGAGGGCGCTGTAGTGCTGCTGGCTCTCTCGGAGACTCTGGCTGGTATCGCTGAGCTGAATGGAGAGGGTATTTTTCTCTTCCAACAGCTGAGAGAACTGAAGTCAAGGAGACAGTAAGTACCACCGTATAGGACTGTAGCACTATAACCAGTGTTTAGCCGACTTCCCTGGGTTTTAAGGATCTAATTTTTTAATGTAAGCACTTAGAACAAATACTCCCATGTGTTCACTCAAAATGAGAAAACATCTAATTGTTTCAACCAAAATAGGAAAACAATTCTGGAGGAGTAGCAGGGAACTTTTTTTTTTTTAATGATGACTACTATATTAACTGAAAAACTGTAAGAAACTTATAAGCAGATCTAAGAGGATAGGCTATTCCAGGAATGTAAGAGGAAGAGGGGCAGTGGCTCAGGTCCAAGTTTAAGTTACTAACAAATGACTAGAACCCCTACAGTTCAAATGTAGCTAGTGAGAGAGCCTTTGCCTAAAAAGTGTATAATATTACCAGGCAGATTCTTTAGTGCCATAGAAAGTTATACGTTACCACCAGAGTAGAACAAGAAATTATGCTAAGAGGAGAACAGAATAAATCCTCACATGTACATGTGAGAAGTTGTATGGGAGCATAGATTCTCACAGGTGGAAACATTTTCATCACTCAAAGCAGGACTTGTCCACTGCACAAGTAACAAATAACCAGCCATTCAATCTTCCCTTGAACATGTTCAGTGTCAGGGTGCATGTTACCTGGCAAAACAATTCAAGCTATTTTTATCATTTATAAAACAGAAAATTGAATGAATTAACCTGTAGTAGCTGCTATCTATTAATGTGACTTTGGTCCTTTGGAACTAGAACTCCAGAGTTCCTTACTTGCAGGCTGCCAAGTTTTAAATTTTAGTTATGATTAACATCCAGATGTATTAATAATCACAGAGAGGTCTCTTCAAAATGTCTACTCTAGAACCATGTACACTGTCTGAGAACAAAGTGATGTATCTGGCTATATATTCAGTGTTTTCTTAAGGATTCATTTTTGCAAGTACTTGTATAAAAAATTTGAATCAAACAATGTTTTAGCGAAGATAAATAGTTTTCTAGAGACAATGCTGAAAAGGGCATTGGATGTATATAGAAAATTAGAACAAGAGAATCCACACATACTTATAAAAGTAGTCTGTAAGCTGAAAAGTGCCTTTTGTGAGAATTTTTTTTTTAGTTTATCATTCTGATGAGCAAGTTTCAGCTTACAAAAGCATCTTATTTGACAGAGGTAGAAAAAGGATTTCTGTCCTTATTTACAAGTGATAAAACACAAATGAGTAGTCGGGTTCAAGGTCACGTGGTAGTAGATGCCAAGTGTGGCTCCTGACTACAAGTCTTGAGCTTTCCCTACTGAGTACCTGACAGTGTCCAGTCTGAGGGTCCAGCAAGGGAAGCTAAGAAAGCCGTGGGTATTTGGGAGCATGGGGAGTTGTTAGTAAAGAAAAGGATATAAATGTTTGAGGATTGATTTGGAAAGAGAGATGATTAAGGACAAGGACAACTACAGCAACAGGGAGTCATACAGTCCTCACATAGAAGGACACAAATATTCCTGGCCACAATGAATGGTCCAAGTCATACCAAGTAAACAAAATAAAACTAAACAAAACATAAAACCCTCTTAGTGTTGAAAAAAATCCTTGTACTTTTTCCTTAGCATATCTACAAGAGGACAGACCTGTCAAACTCACTGGAAGCGAAAACTCTTATAATGAGAGAAGTCAAATATTGTCTGTCTGGGCCTTTAAGAAACAGTTTGCTGATCTTTGCTCTAGATCATAAGCTACTGTATTTCATCATATCTATATTTGATGGAACAATCTAGACCAACATTTTACCACTGAATCATCCCTCTCATGTTTTAAAATTTCTATGATATTCTTACATTACATACAATTACCCTGCTGTGCTGGGAGAAATTTTAATATAAAGTTTGAGTATCAGGGCTGGGGATTTAGCTTGGTGGTTCCACTGCCTGCCTCGCAAGCCCAAGGACCCGAGTTCAATCCCCAGTACCAAAAAAAAAAAAAAAAAGTTTGAGTATCAAAGGAAAGAATTAGGGCAGTGTCTTAGAAAAACCACTCAGTGCTGACAGCCCATCTACTGCATTCCATTGTAGGGCCCTAATTTCTCCTTGTTAGCTGGACCTAATTCATAGTAAGACTAAGCTCAAGGGACCGTAAGCTGTAAGAGAGACCCCATGTACAGCCACAGTACCTAGTTGATAGCCACATTCTCAGAAGGCAAACAACAGTTATTAAATGAATGAATGAGGCTGGGGAGGTAGATATCTTTCTTACAGTTGAGTTCTAAAGAAAGAACTGTTTTTCACACTGTAAGTGGAATTATATCTCAATGAAGCTGTTAAAAATTTCAACTTTATGATTCAGAATCTAGTATATAAATATAGGTGTTAAACCAAAGTTTGTCAAAATAAGACATATACTTTATGACACAATACATGCATTTAAAAAATCTCTTTTTTTTCATTTTATAAAAATCACTGGTTATACTATTTGCAGTAGCCCCAAACTAGAAAAGTTCAATGTCCTCCAGTAGCAAAAAAGAGAAATTGTGGTATATGCCTGCCATGCAATACTGTAGAGCATGGGAATAGAAAAACTGTACTATATGCAACAACATGGATGAATCTCAAAAATAAATGGAGCCGCATAAAACATAAGACTTCACTAAGTGGGGATGATAGTGAATGGAAGTGGGTACAAGGGACTTCTGGGGTTCTGGTTACATTCTGATTCTTGATCTGGGTGCTAGTTTCACAGATGCTTTTACTTTGTGAAAATGTATCATGTTATCCTTTGATTTGTGTACTTTCCTGTATGTTTTACTTCAACAAAACTTTTATTTTTAGTTATTATCCACAAAAAATGATTTTTGTTATCTATAAATAGTCCTGAATGCCTGTTAAAACATTGTCTTCAGAAGACAAATGCCCAGAGGAGTCACAGTCTGTTTGGGAAGTGTATGATGTGGGACTTAGTTCACTGGAAACAAGGTGGGCCATACAGCTAGGACAGGTGGAACTTCTGGAAATGGAGTAGCTGAGGGAACTGGGTGGGAGCTGCTCTGAGTCCTCTGAAGACTCCCAAACAAATCTCCCAACAAAGGGTCTGCAATTTCACCAATTCATTTGGATCTACAAACTTTAATAAAAAATGCAAAATTCCCTGTTAATTATGTGGATTCCTGCCACTACAATGTCAATTAGTTGAATTTAACAACCTTTAATGGTTACCTGCTATATCACCAGGGCACTATGTTTTTCCCCATATGTTCACATTTACTTCCAAGTGACTACTTCCTAACACTTTAGACAAGTTACTTGATACCTCTGGGCCTTTTTCCTAATCTATAAAAACTGCCTATTGATTTGTACAATTTTTGGATCACAGATTCTTGAAACTGTTGAGTCCCTGTGATAAGAAACCTACACATATACCACTGTGCATAAATTTCGGGGCATTTACAACTGTCCTCAAAGCCAGTCTCTGGACTCCAGAGTTTGATCTCTTAAATCCCTTCTAGTTTTAACATAGACTACCTAACTGGTTTCCTCTGAAGAAAGCAGGACATTTCTTTCACCACTCAGAGAGCAACAGGAGGATAAGGATTCATAAGAATTGGGGAGATAGCTCAACATTACTAACAAGCAATACAGATGGGGAGATGATGCTGGGGGCGAGGAGCCTCCTAAAGTAGTCAGCTTCTTTGTTCTTATTGTATAGATTTCTCCAAATCATTCCCAAGGACCTTCCAGGGGTACAGAAAAGAAAATGGCCCTATGTCTAGTTCTCTGGAATAAGTGACCCAGGTTCTGAAAATGATAAAACCTCTATACCCTAAATTGTGCTACACTTGGGCGCCTCTGCTAAGTCAGCTTTTGCTTACCTTCTCCCTCCCAGTCGTGGAAAAAAGAAACTGAATTTTAGCCTAGCAGAAAACACCTACCTTACTGTTGAATTGCTGAATTCTTAGTTCTTTTTGGTGAATTTCCTTTAGGCTGTCATTGAGCTGGGTCCTGAGAAGTTCTGTCTCATAAATTAGGTTTTGTGATCCATCTAGGGAAACTGATGTCTCTGGGGATGCCTGCCAGGAAACAAACATCAATGAAATTCTCTCCTAAGATTGCTCATGTTTAATTTTTTCCCTCTAGAAACCCTGCCCACCCCATAGGAAGTCATAAGATGGCTCGCCTAATAGTGGAAGATGGGTGTGTAACTTGTAAGAAGCTCATGTTTCTGGTAGTGGTAATTTCAATCAGCACAGAAATTCCTCACCTGTCTTTGGTATTGCGCTTTGAAGGTCTGAGGCTTAGGGGAGGAAGACCTCAGTTCCCTCATAAGATTCTGCAGGTGACTGAGCTGCTGATCTTTATCAGAGAGAGCCATGAGGTACTGTTCTTTCATTCTCCTCTCATGCATTTCCCAGGAACTCTTCTCCATCCTAAAGAAAACATGAAATAACACAGGTAAAAAGAGACATAGTAATTCCATACTCAAAACAGTCTAATGAGCTCTCAGAGATGCAGTGAAGAAAACACATCATCAGCGTGAAATTTATATTATAAACAGAACTATGCAGCAAGATGACAACATGGAACTAAAAATAGGAATTCCAACTGGCAAGACTGGAGTGATTTCACTGGCATTTTGTCTGGAACCTGAATTATGAATTGGGTTTCTATAATGGTTTCCAGTTCAGGGAAGACAGACAAGAGTGTGCATACATACAGTAAATTTTAGAATTATCACAGGAGGCAGTGTGTAGAGGAGATATGTAAGAAATGAGGTTAGAGAGGAACAAGGTCTAACCACATAGGACATAGAACTATAATTTTCAAGCAAGGCAGCATCATGATAACATGATTGTTGTAAGAACGCAGCTTTAGATTCTGAAGGGCTTGGATTCAGTTGCTGGTTCTGTCATATACTAGGTTTGAGGTCCTGGGTAAAAAATTAATCTCTCTGGACCTTTTCAACAAAATAAGAATAAACTACTCCTTAGGATTATTGTGAGGATTAAATGAGATACTATCTGTCACTCATCAAACAGGTTGGCACATAGTAAACACTCGATAAATTTTAGTTTCTGTTATTTCTATTTATTCATTGAATTTGGGGGGAGGGTACTGGAGATCGAACTTGGGACTATTCACTGAATTTGACCAAGAGTAAAGTTGATGCCAGCTATTTTTCTTTAGCATTTGCAAAAACAAAACAAAACAAAAAAACCTCTCTGCCATTGTTCTTTATTTCTACTTTTCTATACTTTCCCCTAAAAAAAATCCATTAGGATTATAGAAAAATTTCTGCAGAACCTCTTTACAGATAGCGATCTTTTTTCCCCAGTAGGTAAAGGTGCGGTTTGAATTACCTCTGACTTTTCATCTCTCTCTACAGAAACAAGGTAAAATGTCCCTTCTTTTCTTTCCAATAGATTAACTGTTACAAAATAATCTTGCTTCATTCACTAAAATGTGGCTTGGATTAAATTTTTTTTCAAAAGAAGAGAACTAAAACTAAACATTTTATTATTACTATTTTCCCAAGTATTCAAGTACAAAGGCACAGAGTCCTGAAGCTATTCAGTTACAAAGAATTCACCCTAAAGCAAGTGAAGTAAATCTGTGTCCTGTCTTCTTCCTCATAAAAGTGAAATAAAATGCCCTTGTCTCTTTCTCCTAATTTGCCCATATACACTTGATACATAATTTTGCTTTTCAAAGTTGATCAACTTTGAAAGATAAGCACTAAGGAAAAGGAAAAAGGAGTAGAAAAGGAGAAAATAAGGAAGAGTAAACTTTTTTAAAGTACAGAAATCATTTTTCCTCTCTCTCCTTTTCTGTAAGGGACAATTTTCTAAGGCAAACATCCTTTTAAATTGTGCTTAGAGGAAATTTAAAGAGAAAAGGCTACAGAAAATAAGCCTTGAGTGCTTTGTAGCTCTTCTTAGGTTTATACTAGTAGCTAAGCACTTAGCTAAGCACTTGCAGTTCCAGGTGAGGTGGTGGTAATATGAAAGACATATGTCCAGTATGGTCCTGATCACCCATGGAAGGCCCTAAATTCAATACTCAGCATTAAAGTACACCTGAAGGAAGATGCACTGAGCAGTTGATCTCTTGATGATGAATTGAGATTCTAAAAGAATAAAGCTGGGGCAGCTATTCTCTGAACCATAAAGAAAAAATAAAAAATAAAGATGAAATGGAGTAATCTATCTCTCCTCTTGAGGTCCATTCCAAAGGAAGAAATAGACGAAATTTGTATTTCCAGAGAACTAAACTCAGGGTTTTTTTTTAAACCTTCTCTGTAGTCATTACCATCTGGTAAAAACTTACATTTTTGCATTATCTGGGGAAGATGCCAATCTATGCAATGAAGATGATATCTTTTCATTTACAAACAAGTTAATAAAGATATTAAATATGAAAGTCTTTGGGATGTAATTTTGTTGCTGCAACAAAATAACTGTTACATCTTCAAGAAGGAAAGGGTTTTTTTTTTTTGGCTCAAGGTTTCAGAGGCTTCAGTTCATGGTCAGTTGGCTCCAAGGCAGAAAGATCATGGTGGAAGGGTGTGGTGGATGAAAGCTATTCAACTCAAAACATCCAGGAAGAAAGAGTAGGGAAGATCCCAGAAAGGAAGAGTCCAGGGACTGTATAGAGTTACCAAGGATACGACCCCATGACCCACCGAGAAAAACCCAGAAGTGTGCTTTACTAATCTCCTAGGTGTTTTTTCAAGCCAATCAAGTTAACAATCAAGATTAACCATCACATTCTACAGAATTTAAACCATTAAATTCTAAAAAGCTTTTGCTTTATAATCTTTATACTGAAATGCCATGTTAGTAGGGAGTACAACTGTGAAAAAAACAAATTCCCCTTGTCTGCATTTTAACTCTGTATAGGCGTTATGGTATTGATTATACTGGCAGTCATCCTAGCACCCCTCCGAAATGGATCAGGACTGACATTTGGCCTGCATTGTCTATATTCATTTGCCTCTTGTTCTGTTGCATTTGGAGAGACAAAGCAGATACTACTTAATAAGGACTTTCCAACGTGGAAATTCTCCTTTATTGTACTCAATCTTGAAATTTTTTATTTTATTTGATTTTTTAATGGTGGCATGCATCATCTTAAGTTGAGCAGTAATTAGATCCCAACAATAAGGGTGCAACAACCAAACCTATTTTTATACATTGTTATGTATTCATTCTTTATCTTTATTCTTTGGGTTAAATATGTTAGAAAGACTGAATTTTAAAGAATTATACTTCCTATCTTAATTTTTTCTGCCATGAGAGCACTGTTATTATCTCTCTCTCTCTCTCTTTTTTGGGTACAAGAAAAGCGCTGAGATTTCTGGTTCCAGACAAGATGGAGTAGACAAACTTCTCCTTATTTATCCTACTAAGTATATATAAAACCCCTGGTCATTATAAATAAAAACAAATATAAGAAGACATAAAACAGACAGCAGGCAGTAGACTAGCTAGGGACCCAGGGCTCAGGGAGTAAACACTAAAGCAAGTTTCCTGTTTCTTCTTTTTGTATTCTATATACTGTATCTCAAACAGTGCTGGAAAATTCCACAGCTCAAAAACATCAACAAGTACCAAGAAAAGTTTACACAGTGTCAGTGGAGGCAGCACGTGGGGCTTAGACACGCACCTCCACCCAGAATAAGGTTAACAAGGCATTCTGTCACTGCAGAGGTGGTATCAGAAGAGAATAAAAAGGAGATGCTTGCTCTTTCTCACCATGTGATGCCCTCTGACATTTTTAATACAAGACGAAGATCCTCAGTAGATGACAACATCATGACCTCCCAGCTTCCAGATCTATGTGCTAAGTAAAGGCCTATTATTTAGAGAGAGAGAGAGAGAGAGAGAGAGAGAGAGAGAGAGAGAGAGAAATGGGGAGCCTGAACTTTGAGCATTACCCAATGATAAAAGGTGTCTTCTTTTCTTGGCCACACCCCTGTATGGTAGAAGGTAGGGGAGGCTGAGTAGAAAGCTTGGACTTTCACCACTGCCTGCAATAATGAGGCTCTTATCTCCACATTCTCAGCAGTATCAGAGAGTCCACACAAGAAGCCTGGATTCCACATCACCCTGGCAGTATCAGGACACCCCTTCCCTCTAGGGGTATCACCAGGGTCTGAGTGGAATGCCTCCACCTCATCCACCACCTGGTGATAAAGTGGCAGTGTCTCCTTTCCCTGCTAGTGCACTGTCATTGGAAGCCTATGGGAGCAGAACTTAAATAAGATCAATCCTTATAATCTCTGCAATGCCCAGAAAACTCGTCATACCAAGAACTAGGGAATAAAATTACAACTTGGCTGAGAAAAGGAAATCAACAGATTATAACACGAAAGTGATACAGCCATTAGAATTGTATGAGAAGGATTTTATAGCAGCCATTGTAGAAAAGCTTCAACAAGCAATTATCCTCTCAGAAAAGAGAGGATATAAAGAAGAACTTCATGAAAACGGGATATCCAAAATGAAAATCTAATTCAAGCAGCTCAATCACAGAATGGAAGTAACAGAGGAAATAGAGGATTTGAAAATAGAATGAAAACACTGAATCTAAACAGTAAAAAGAAAATAATTCATAACTTACATTTCATCAAAATTAGAAAGACCTGGCTGGGGATTTAGCTCAGTGGTTCCGCCGCCTGCCTTGCAAGTGTCAGACCCGAGTTAGATCCCCAGTACCAAAAAAAAAAAAGGGCCATATTCAGCCGGGGATTTAGCTCAGTGGTTTTGCCGCCTGCTGCTCAAGCACAAGGACCTGAGTTCAATCCCCGGTACCAAGAAAAAAAAAAAAAAATAGAAAGACCTTGTTAAAGAGGATAAAAAAATAGCAGGAATAAAATAAGCTGCAGACCAGGAGAAAATATTTGCAAATCATGTATCACACAAAGAACTCATATCTAAAATATATTAAGAACTTTCAAAACTTGAAAGTAAAAAATTAACCTAATTAGAAAATGGATACAGCACACAGATATTTCACAAACAGGATATACAGATGTCAAATAAGTACCTCTTGAAAAAGATGTTCAACATGATTAGCCATTATACAAATTAAAGCCACAGTGCAGCATTATTACATTCCAATGAAAAACAACTAAAATAAAAAAGTTATAATACCAAATGTTGATAAGAACGTATGGAAATGGATCAATTACACAGTGCTGGTAAGACTATAAATGGCATAGCTTTTCTGGAAAAGAGTTTTGTACTTTTTAAAAAAGTGAAACATACATTTACCATACACCATAGCATTTGTGCTTCTGGGCAATTATCCTAGAGAAAGGAAAACTTTTGTTTACATAAAAACCTATATACAAATGTTCACAGCATCTTTAGTTATGTAAGTAAAAATCAGAAACAACATGTATAGCCTTCAAAGAATGAATGGTTATAAAGTATTCAATAATAAATAAGAATGAATGATTGATACACATCACATATGGATCTCAAGGGCATTAAAATGTACGAAAAAAGTCAATTTCAAAAAAGCCAATACACTTCATGATCCCACTTATAAAACATTCTCAAAATGACAAAACTATAAGGATACACTGTAAATGAGACCAAAATGTGGGTTGTTTCTTTTCATAAAATAATTTTTATTGGGGGTTACTGTTTTTTTTGTTTGTTTGTTTTTTTTTTGGTACCGGGGATTGAACTCAGGACCTTATGCTTGCGAGGCAGGCGCCAGAACCACTGAGCTAAATCCCCAGCCTGATTTTTTTTTTTTTTTTTTGGTACCAGGGATCGAACTTGGGACCTTGCACTTGCGAGGCAGGCCCTGAAACCACTGAACTAAACCCCTGCCTTGAGGGTTCCTGTTAAATGAACAGCAGCTAACCTATAGCTGTGAATGCTTTGTGTCGTCAGTATTTGCATTACATTCACAAAAGTGCGCAAGTCCTGCGACTCCCAGCTTAACTAAAATACTGTTATGCCACCTAACTTGACTACAGCACACTGGTTTTAGTTTTTAATGGAATTGGTGTAAAATGATATCCCATACATAAAAAAGTATTTGTGTTTGATTTAAAAAAAAAACTAGAGGGGGGCCGGGGATTTAGCTCAGTGGTTTTGTCGCCTGCTGAGCAAGCGCAAGGACCTGAGTTCGATCACCAGTACCAAAAAAAAGAAAAACAACTATAGGGATACAAAACAAATCAGTGGGAGTCAGGTTAGAGATACAGGAAAAGATACAAGGTAGAGATACAAGGAAAGAAGCAAGGAAGGGAGAGAGGAATGTGATCTGTCTAGTAGGGACATATTTGTCATGATGGAACTGTTCTATTATTTTGGTTGTAGTGTTTACATGAATCTATAAATGTATAGAACTACATACGTATACACACACAAATAAGTGAAACTGGTGAAATCTGAAAAAGATCTGTAAATTGTATCAATGTCAATTTTTTGGGTTTGATATTATAATAAAATTATGTAAGATGTTACCACTGGAACAAATGTAGGGTACAAAGGAGCTCTCTGTACTATTTTTGCAATTCCTACAAATCTACACTTACTTCAAAATAAAAAGTTAAAAGAAAACGAAAAGGGTAAAAGTGTAAGGATAATCATACCTGAGCTGATGCAGCTCATGTTGCCAGGAGAGGTTTTCCTGCCTGAGATCTTCTTGCATAATCTGAAATGTTTTTGTCTTATCTTGATAGTCTTGAAGTTCAGCCTTCAGCGGTCGTAACTCTGTGACCTCTTGATTAATCTGTAAATATTGCTGCTGCAGATTCTTCAGTTCCTTCAGCTTTAACCAAAGGGAAAGTAAAAGGGTGATTCATCCCATCTCATTCACCGTGCTGTAAGTCATCAATAGCTCCCCTACTAGTTAAATCAGACACCATAGCAGATTATCAGCATTTAACCATCCACTGACATCTCGCAGTAGCACAAACCTCTAAAATAGTGAAACATGCAGCCAGGATGATGGAAATCACACCATGGAAACTGTCTTCAAAGTGGCATGGCTGGCCATTTCTAGAAATTCTACACCATATTCCTGTCCTTGAGGTCCTAAATTAACTCTAAGTTTAAGACAAGTTAGGCTCTAAAGTTAGGTATCCTACTATTTCTCACATGTGTGACTACATATGGTCCTCACACCCTCTAAGTCTTAATTTCCCTTACTTATTAAATGAAGATGATTATAGTGGGTTTTTTTTCATAATAATATGAAAATTAAATGAAAAACTTAACTCACGTCACACATAAAGTTAGTGATGATGATAATGATAGACTTGCCTTTAGCAAAACTACATTCCAGGAGTATTTTCAAACTCTTTACCCCCAACACTCAGTAACAGTAAGAAATAATGTCAGGCAAAGACGGGAGCCTGAACATACAACCCTTACTCCAAAACATCATTAATGCTATAATACAGACATTTTTAAGCAAAGAACACAAGGAAAGAAACACAAGACAGAGGTCAGAAGCAACAAATTTTGGAAGCTACAAAGCAGATGAATTAAGTGGTATTTGAGATTTGGGAAAGCCAAATCTTAAACTGGCAGTAGGGAAAGCCAGGAACCAACAGGACTTACTCTACAGAATCTTCAAAAGGCTCAGGAATTAACAGCATCAGGTACCTCTGGAAAAAATGGTGATGGGGTAGGAGGGAGGTGGTAGCTGAGATAAGGACGGGAAAATTGCTTAAGAAATATTTACATATAGATCCTCTCACCAAGTGCACACTTTCTGTTATTCCAACTGACAACTAGACTTTTACTCTGTAGAGAAGACAAAAGAAGTGTCTCTTGACTAGGGAACACCAGACATAGTCACAAGTGAGGGTATGTTCCAGAACAAGATTGATTAGCTGAATGCATGTTCTCTGAATGGTTATAGCCTTTCTGCTACTCATCTTGGAAAGTGCAGGTTACGTTACATATAAGAAACGAGAAGTCTTCTCTCAAATACCTGACCACAGCAAGAGGAACTAAAGATATCAACTTGGAGCAACAATAAGTTCAAAAAAATCACTATGCAATGAAACTCAGAGTTGGTGGACAAAAATTCCAAGAATCTCAACAGAAGGAATCCACTTGCAAGGCAAACAATTAAACAAAGGGGAAAGAAAGAGAACCAATAATAGGAAAATAATATGATAAGGATAAGTGAATACATATCACTTATAACCTTCAATGTGAATGGTCTCAATTCACCGGTCAAAACAAACAGACTGGCAGAATGGATCGAGAAACAAGACCCACAATATGATGCACACAAGAAACACATTTAACTCAAAAAGAAATTCATAGACTGAAAATCAAAGTATGGAAAACAATACTCCATATGATAGGAACCTCAAAAAAGCAGGGGTAGCTATTCTATTTGCAGACAAAGTGGATTTAAAGCCAAGACTGATCAGAAGAGACAGAAAAGCTCCATACATACTTGTCAAGTGAACAATTCAAGAGGAAGAGATAACAATCATAAATATATATGCACCATTCTTAGAAGTTGTCAAATTTATTTCAAAAAAGATTTTTGTAATATGCTTTCTATAACCTTTTAAATTCTGTAAAATCTGTGGTAATGTCTCCTA
>NW_004624731.1:26494332-26506530 GCF_000247695.1 Heterocephalus glaber | reverse complement strand
AAAAAAAAAAAAAAAAAAATGAAGAAATGCCAAAAAGAAACTTGAAAGAAACACACAGCAGGCATCAAACAGATGGATCAGATTCTGCCGTGAGAGTATTCCGCCATGTGTTGGAAATACTCTTCTACAAGTGTGTGATGCAGATACCAAGCCATATGCACCACGTGGACTTAGCTGTTTAACCAAAGCATAAAGCTGAGCATGGGGGAGCACACCTGTCAATACCAGCACTTGGGAAGCTGAGGCAGTGAGGATCAGGAGTTCAAGACAAGCGACAGTGAGACCCTTGTCTCAAAAAACTTTTTTTCAAAAAAATAAATAAAAAGCATAGCAACACTTACTCTGTTTTATGAAATGAAGGGTTTCGAGATTCTAGAATCATGAGTAAAGGCAACTGGTAAGTTATGCAGCTCAGTGGTAGAATGCACACCTAACACATGTAAAGTTTTAGGTTTGATCATCATCACTGCAAATAATAAACACACTGATATTAAATAATAATAAATAAATGTAAATATATTAAAAAACAAACCCATAGAAAAAAGACCAGAAGGAAATATATTAAACTGTTAACATTCTACTTTGGGGCCAGCAATTTAGCTCAGTGGTTCTGGCACCTGCCTTGCAAGCAAAAAGTCCCGAGTTCAATCCCCGTACCCAAAAAAAACAAACATGCTACTTTGAATAACAAATACCATCTTTTCCTCTTTTTTTCTGTACTTTCCAATTTTCTACAATGAACCTGTACTTCTTTTATAATCAAGGAAAGGAAAATACTTTGTTTAACAAGACAAATCCCACTGAGCACAGTGATGCATACCTGTAATTCCAGCTCTCAGGAGGCTGAGGCAGGAATATCACCACGAGTCACGAGTTCAATGCCAGCCTAAACTACATAGGGAGACTTTGTAAAAAAAAAAAAAAAAAAGACAAACCCTTAGCCAACCTTATCAAAACACTCAAATCCATGCAATTAGGAATGAAAAGGGTGAAATCACAACAGATCCTGGTGAAATCCAGAAGATAATCCAGAAGATCATAATGCCTACTTCGAAAACCTATATTCTAATAAGAAGGAAAACACAGAAGAAATGGAAAGATTCCTTGATATATATGAATTACCAAAGCAGAATAAGATATAAAAATTCTAAACAACCCAATATAAGCCAATGAAATTAAAGAAATAATAAGAAAAACTGCCAACCAAGAAATGCTCAGGTCCTGATGGATCCACTGCTGAATTCTACAAGAACTGTAGAGAAGATCTAATGCCACTACTCCTCAAACTCTTTCATGAATTGAAAGGAAAGCAAATTCATTCCTGGAAGCAAGCATTACTCTGATACCAAACCCAGAGAAGGATCCAACCAAAAATTAGAACTACAGGCCAATCTCCTTAATAAACATAGTTGCAAAAAACCTCAATAAGATACTGGCAAAAAGAATGAAGAAATCATCAAAAAGATTATATACTATGACCAAGTAAGAGTCATCTCACGGATGCAGGGATGGTTCAATATACACAAATCAATAAATGTAATACACCAGATTAACAGAACCAAGGAAGAAAACCATACGCTCATCTCAATAGATGCAGAAAAAGCATTTGACAAAGTCCAACATCCATTCATGATAAAAACCCTACAGAAAATTAGAATAGGTCTTTCTCACAATCTGATAAAAGTTATCTATGACAAATCAACAGCCAACATCACATTAAATGGTCAAAAATTGAAAGCTTTCATCTAAAATCAGGAATAAGACAAGAATGCCCACTATCACCTTTCCCATTCAATATAGTTCTGGAAATATAAGCCACAGCAATTAGATAAAGAAATTTATTAAAATATGGATAGGAAAGGAAGAGGTTAAATTACCATTATATGCTAATGACAGGATACTCTACATATAAGACACCCAAAACTCCACCAAAAGACTCCTGAAATTAATTACCAAATTTGACAGTGTAGCAGGAAACAAAGTCAATACTCAAAAATCAATAGCATTTCTGTACGCAAATAACAAACTCACTGAGACAGAAATTGGGAAAATAACACTTTTCACAATAACATTAAAAAAAGAGAAATACTTAGGAATCAATCTAACAAAAGAAGTGAAAGATCTATACAGTGAAAACAACTGTACTCTCAGAAAGAAAATCAAAGATATCAGAAAACGAAAAGATTTCCTTCTGTTCTTGGATAGGCAGAGCCAATATAATGAAAATTTCCATACTTCCAAAACTGTTATACAGATTTAATGCAATACCATTTAAAATACCAATAGTGTATCTCATAGAACTAGAAAAAAAATCCTAAAATTCATTTGGAATCAGAAAAGATCTAGAATAGCAAACGCAATTCTGGGCAACAAAGGCAAGGGAGGAGGCATCACGATCCCTGACTTGAAATTATACAACAAAGCTACTGTGATAAAAATAGCATGTTACTGGCAAAAAAACAGACCCAAAGATCAATGGAACAGAATAGAAGATGCGGAAACATCTTCAGGTACACTCAGCTACCTTATCTTTGACAAAGGGGCCAAACACCTTCATGGAAAGAAAGAGTTTTTAATAAATGGAAAACTGAATTTCCACTTGCCGAAGATTAAACCTAGATGCATTATCTCTCACCATGCACTAAACTAAAAACTAAATAGATCAAAGATCTAAATATTAAAACTAAAACATTTAATCTGCTGGAAGATAAAGTAAAGCTCCAGAAGACACAGGTGTAGGCAAAGACTTTATGAACAAAGCCCTGACTGCACAGGAAATATTACAAAGACTCAATAACTGGGATCACATCAAATTAAAAAGCTTTTGCACAGCAAAGGAAACCACCAACAGAGTGAGGAGACAACCTACAGAATGGGAAAACATTTTTACCAGCTAATTTTCAGATAAAGGACTAATATCCAGAATATGTAAAGAACTCAAAAAATCACACTTCCCGAATTTAAAGATTCAAAAATAGGTATCTGAAATGAATAGCCACTTCTCACAAGAAGAAATGGCCAATAAATACATTAAAAAATTCAATATCACTGGTCATTCCAGAAATGCAAATTAAAATAACACTGAGATTCCATCTCACTCCAGAAAGAATGGTGATCATCAAAAACCAGCTGCTGGGCTTGGTGGCACATGCTTATAATCCCAGCACTCTAGCAGCTGAGGAGGGAGACTGCTGTGAGTTCAAGGCCAGCTTGGACTACATAATGAGTTCAAGGTACTTTGAACCACATAGTGAGATCTTGTCTCAAAAAAAAACAAACAAACCAACCAACCAGTAACAAATGCTGGTGGGGCTGTGGGGAACCTTTTTCCATTGTTTGGTGGGAGTGTAAATTGGTACCACCAATAAGGAAATTAATATGGTGATTCCTCAAAAAACTAAAGCTAGAGATTCCATCTGACCTAGCTATTCCCCTTCTAGGTATCTTCCTCAAAGAGTTAAAAGTATCACACCACAGAGATCCATGCATACCCATGTTTATAGCAGCACAATTTGTAATAGCTAAATTTTGGAAACAGCTTAGCCTAGATGCCCACCAAAAGATGAATGGATAAAGAAAATTTGTTATTTATATACAATGGAGTTACTACTTTGCCATACAGGAGGATATACCTGAAGCATTTGTAGGAAAATGGATGTATCTTGAGACCATACTCAAGTGAAATAAGAGACACATGTGTTTAAATATTACATTGTTTCTCTTGTGTAAGAAACCAAAAGTGTAAATAAGAACCAAAAGTGTAAATAAGGACCAAAATGAAGGATATTTGGAAGTAGGAAGAAAATGTTCAAATGGGAAGGGGACAAGGGAAGGGGAAGGGGGAAGAAAAGAAAGAGAAAAGGAAAAAAATACAACACATGGAAAAAATGGAAACAAAGCTTTTGTAAATAAGGGAAGAGAGGGAAAGGGAATGGAGAGAAAAAGAAGAATCAAGATATATTATGTACGGGTACAAATTATGAAGAATGTGATCATTATATATATTAAAAGTGTACCAATAAAATTAATGAATAAATAAATATCACATTGTTTTTCTTGTGTGAGAAATCCAAAGTATGAATGATGAGTAAAATAGAGGACAGATATGAGGAAGTAGGAAGGATTTGTTCAAATGGGAAGGGGAACAAGAGATGGGGAGGGTGACGGAAGGGAAGTAAAGGAAAAGGGATTTCAAGGAAAAAAGAATTGAAGAAAAAGTGGAACTAGAGCTTTTGTAAATGGGGAGGGGGAGAACCATTAAAGAGAGGGGATGGGACAGGGATTAAAAAAAAAAGAACTGACACGTGTTATGTACATATACAAATCCCCCATGATGAATGTGTTCATTATGTACTGCAAATAAAAGAAAAAGACTATCCATCACCTAAAGAATGTCTAATTAAGGGCCAACTAGAAGAAGAAAATTTGGAAGATATTAACAAGGGAAAAATATACTGAAGAACTTAAGACAATACTGGAAATACAAAACATTATAGCAGAAATAAAACATTATAAAGAAAATGTGTCATAAGAAAATGTCAAAAAACTCCAAAACTATCACCACTATCCTTGTAGAAAGAAGTTAGAAAATCTATCCATGAGAATGCCAAGAATGGTGGTGCGTGCCTGTAATCGCAGCGTTCAGGAGGCAGAGGCAGAAAGGATTGGTTAAATTCGAGTTCAAGGCCAGCCCAAAGCACACAGCAAAACCCTGCACTTCCCCCCAAAAGCTATCTATGAGACAAGGAAAGAAAAAGAAAAGAAAAAATTCCTTCAAAATTAAGAACATGATAACAAAAATAAAAACTTCAATTTTGGGTTCAAAATGTGAAGGTGGAAGAAATATTAGCAGTATATAGAAAAATGGAAAAGGCAAGCAAACCAGGGAACAAATCCATGAGCTTCTATTTCTAAACAACAGAATTTTCAAGGGGAGAACAGAGGAGAGAAGAGAAGGAAGAGGAGTAGGAGGAGGCCAAAAAACAGTTTAAAAGAATTTCAAAGATAAGTATGACTTGTTAGATTCAAAGAACTAGTCAGTGGGATGAAGGAAAATAGATCCACACCAAATCACATTATTGTAAAATTTCAGAATGGAGGAAGAAGGGATAGAGGAAAGGAAAGAAAAACAGATTATACACGAAAAGTCAAGAATCATAATAGCTATAGATTTGTGAACCATATGTAAGCTAGTGGCCAATAATCCAATGTCTTCACAATTTTGAAGAGAAAGTATTTTTAGCCTAGGATTCTATACTCAGTCAAACTATCAATGACATTTTCAATAAATTTACCTCATGTATATTTTATCAGGAAGCTACTGAAAGGTTTCATGAAAACAATGGTACAAAACCAAGAGGAAGACAGGAGAGTTATTATAGGAAAAGTGAAAGAAAATATTCAGGATAAACAGTATGTCTAACAGTACAGGGCAACTGGTTCATACAGGGGCAAATCAGAGATTCTAAAATAGTACTTTTCATAAAGGTGAAACTGATGGGAATAAACATCTTGAGAGGAGATGTCGACAAAAGTCAATCTGGGGTTAAATTACACTGTAAGTATAAAGAAAACTAAGTAAGTAATAACAACAACAAAACCCACAGTTACCAACTCTAGGAAAGATGCAAAAAGGTGTTGAGGAAAACAGAAGTAACACATCGTAATTCTAATATCATTTGTAGCCATAAAAATGTAGCTTTTTTTGTTTTTTGGGGTTTTAAAAATTATTTATTTATTTATTTTTTGGTTTTGGTACTGGGGATCAAACTCAGGACCTTGCGCTTGCGAGGCAGGTGCTGAACCACTGAGCTAAATCCCCGGCCCCATAAAAATGTAAATATTGAACTGATTTAACCAAAGTAAAAATTGAATTGCAACAGGAGAATGGGAAAAAAGTTGTGTATTGAAAATGTGCATGAGCAAGGAGACCATCCCTCCATATGGAATTGGGCAACATTTTAAACTGTGTTATTAGATAACTATGGGTTAACTAGGTAACTATGCTCTGTAGAATATACCTGAGTAGCCAAGACAACTTCTATAATCTCTCACCAAAGGAGAGTAACAGACTCAAAAGTCCTGCCAGAACTCTAGGCTCTCCCCGCTTCACTGTTCTGCTTTTTGTAAATCCTGCTTGCTATATTCCCAGGGAAACTTCAATGGAATTAAGCTTTGTAGATGTAAAAAGAGGTATGTAAGGAAGCACAAACTTCTATTGGGGCTCTCAAGATGACAGGAGTCACTTGCTGAGCTGCAAGCGTCATTAAAAGCCACTTTTGCTCCTATTTTCATGTTGAAGAGTTATCTTATGGAGACCTCACTGTTGCCTGCTTCATGCATAGGTGTTGTGGAAGCAGAGGGAATAACGAGAACTAAGACTTATTAGTATAAAGAAAGTTAATAGTTAATACCATTGAAAAGCCAAAATACAATACTGTGTGAGTGTGATATATGGATATTAAATACCAAAGAATTCAGGTAGAGGGTTCAAAGCAAATTGCCTTAGGAGAAGAAACAACAGGGTTGATGGTGCTTCTCTTAGCTTTTCCTACCAAATACTGTAAAATTTAGTGACTAATTAAATGTGTGCATGTTTATTTTTAGCCAAAACCAAAAATATATTTTTGTTTTCATTTAAAGCAAAACTCTTTATTTATGTAGTCCATTCAGTCTTCAAGTCTATTTATTCTCAGATTAGATCATCAGAAAACTGTGTCAGATCTTGATGGTTAAATGAAATAAAATCATAAATATTTAGGAGTCTTAGAGAACAGAGGAGTTATGGGAACATGAAATTAATTTTTTCTAAAAAACTGGCTAGTTATTGAACCAGAAGATAAAACATGGAACTGGGGTTCAGAGATAAAAAGGTTAGTGACCAGTTTGTACAACAGACAAGACTATTAAAGCAATTCACTGAACAAAACATAGTCCATTAATTTAGAATCCATCCTAATAACTCCAGGAAAAAGGATCTGACTTAGAAGATAATCAGTATCATCATACCATACATTATGGCTCTGAGGGCTACGCTGTCCTGGTGAAGAGGACCTTTTGCATCTGCATTCTGAAAGTTCTGACAAAAGGCCAAGCTCATAGGACAAAGCTAGCTGAATTCAATTTTCAAAATATAAACAATCAACCAAAAAATTGCATTGATGTCAAAGCCTTTCTTGAAAAAGGAGTCTTTATTCAGATTATGAAAAAGAAAAGATTATCTGTAAATATAAAGCACAACAGGAATAAAAAATTACCTACAATGAAAAGGAAAAACCTGCACATGACTCTATAGTTAGGGAAAAGGATCTTTTCACTATGGCTAATCTTAACTAGAATTTTCATTCTGGGCATGGCTCTCATTTTAAAGGAAAATCTGGCCTTAAGCTCAGTGTATTTCCTATTTGGCTTATTTTTCTAAGAAGTACATGACCGTGACAGAGCTAAGAGACTGTCATGAAATTCAAGACAGTAACGTTACCTACTAGAAGCCCATGACAACTTGGTTTGCCTCATACAGTTCCTCTGAATCTTGACCTGGAAGTTTTTAGGGAATAAAAACCTGGATTAAACATTTGGATCTTATACAAAGCAGCAAAATGTCAGTGTTAGAGATACTCCTTAGCTTTTCAGGCTTGCTCTGAACTCATTATGTAGCCCAGGCCGGCCTCAAACTCACAGCAATCCTTCTACCTCAGCCTCCTGGGTGCTGGGATTACAGGAATGCATTGCCATGCCCGGCGCCTCCTTGGTTTTTTCTAAGAGTGAAGAGTTGAGTATTAAAAGGAATGGGTTTTGCTTGAAAAAAGAATGGTTTTGCTCATATTACTAATCACTAAACATTTTAATTAACCCTTTTTACACAACATTTTTTTTGACAAATTACGGTTGAGTTACAGTTTTGAGATGAGATGAGCCCTTGAACCCCAGATTTCTACCCCAACTGCCAAACTATTGCTGTGAGAAGGCACCAAAGTTTCTTTCAATTAAAGTATGGCAAATTCTAGAATGATTTACATATTTTTTCATGGGTGTATAAAACCATATAAAACAGCTCTCCATCTCTTAATCCCCCTAAAGCCAATGAAGAGTTTTGGGCAAGTAAAGGAAAATTTTCATTTTTAAAAAATGCTAATGGTAAAATGTTTCTGCATTTCTCTAAGATCAAAGAGAATGTGTACAATGTGTAACACTGGCTCTGAGTGTCTAGACAATAAATGTAAAACTGTTTATCCTTTCCTACAGAAAAAAAAAAAAAAATCAGGCCAGGGATTTAGCTCAGTGGTGCCCTCCACACCTGCCTTGAAAGTGCAAGGTCCTGAGTTTGATCTCTGATAGAGAAAAAAATAAAAATAAAAATAAAAATAAAAATCAGTATAAAGCAAGACTCTTAAACAGATCTGAAGGAGAAAACTAGACACTCACTAGTCGGTCCCTGTCATTCTGGAGTGAAGACATCGATTTTTTCAAACTCTGTACTTCAGCTGGGCTGAAGACTGGCTGCTGAGCTGTAGATCTCTGCTTTCCTTCCTCTATTTTCCGGAATTTTTCCAGCTCATTCCACAGATGATCTCTCTCAGTCTGTAGACTGGCCATAGCCTTGGAAAAGGACTGCATTTGGTTGTAAGAATCTTCTAATTGTGAGGACAAGTGAAGCAGTTGCTCATCTTTGGATATGAGCTGCTGGTTAAGTTTCTCAAGGCGAGATAAGCTGGGATCCTCAGAGCCGTTCACTGAAAAGGTGCTGTCTCTGGTTAAAGAGTCTTTTTGTTCTCTCAGCTGGGCCAATTCCTTCAGACTGGCATTGTATTTCCTTTTTAGTTTATCAAGTTCTTCATTGGCATGATCCCTACTATCTTGCAAGGAACTCATAGACCTTCCAAAAGACTGAATTTGTGCTGTAAGATCTTTATTTTCTTTGGTGACCATGAGCAATTTCTGTTCCATCTCCACCAGATCTCTTGCTAGCTCTGCCACCCTCTCTTCTGCTGTTTCAGTTTCATTTCGCATTATCCCTGCATCATGATGAAGATGCTTTAATTCCTTCTTCAGTTTATCTTCAATTTCACCTACCTTTCTGGTAGCTTCCTTTTGAACAGAAACCAATTCTTTTTCTAGTTCTGCAATTCTCTTCTGAGAGGAAGAAAGCATTGTACTTAACCTCTGAACCTCATCTTCTTTTACTTTTAACTGGGCATGATAGATACCTAAAGTACCTTCTTCTTGCAAGGCTGTCACTTGTCCTTTTAGTTGGGTTATGGACACTTTCAAGTTCTCAATCTCTTTAGATAAACCTTGTTTCTCTTCTTGGAGGGCACCACAGGACCTCAGTAGACCCTCCTTTGCTTGCTCAGACTCCTTCAGCTTTTCTTCTAATTTAGCGCATTCATTTTTCAGCTCCTTATTTTGCTGCAGTTGACCTTCAAGGAGTTGCTTTTGCTGACAGTCTTTTATTGATATCACTTGGTTCAGGTCTTCCCTATATTGGATTAGTTCTGCATCCAGCTTGGCATTCTCAGAATTGAGATCATCCATACGACTTCTCAAGCCTCGGATTTCTTCCTTGAGCCTATTATTCTCAGCAGCAGCGTCTTGGATGAGTTGGTCTTTCTCCAAGATTATAGTGAGATGGCGCTCTTCCAGCTGTTGATAGTCACTTACTATGCGGTCTCGATCATTCTGGAGAGAAGACATGGATTTAACAAAGGAATTCAACTGTGCCTTCTGCTGAATGTTTTCCTTTTTGATGGTTTTCAGTGTTTCCATAAGTGGATTGGTTTTGTAAACAGCTTTCTTATTTTCTTTTTCTAAGAAAATATTCTCCTCTTGGGACAGTAGGTTTTCCAGTTCTTTAATTTCTTTATCATGTTCCTGATGCAGTTCAGCTATGGCTACTTGGATTGCCTCTTCCTTACTAGAGAGCAGGTTTATAATCTTCTGGTCTTTCATACTTATTTCTTCATGTAACCTACTGGTCAGTTCTCTGGAGGCTTGAAGATCAGTCTCTAGCTGTTCATAACTGAACTTATAGTTTTGGATATCAGCTTCCTGCTGCTTTATTATCCCTTCCAATTTTTCTTTATGTTGCTTACATTTTTCTAAAGAGTCATTTAAATCAGACGATTGGTCTCTGAGAATCTTAAGCTCTGACTCCAACTTAGCTAATTCATTCTGAGAATTATGGTACAGGTGTCGAATTTCTTCTAGCTGAGATGAAAGTTCTCTGTTTTCCCCCTGTACAGAATCACAGACTTTCTGTTGATGCTGGATCTCTGTCTGGGCCTTGGACTCCCAAGTCTGCTTGTCATGTTCAAGTCTGGAGAGAGGGAGAGGGAAAGAGAGAAGGGGAGGGAGAGGGGGAGGGGGGAGAGAGGAGAGAGAATCATTAACTACAGATTTCAAGGAAAAACTACATTATGCTTAGAAACAAATACTACCATCTGTACTCAAAAGATCTATAAATGAATCTATGTTCATAATTGAAAGTGTTAATCATTTTAATGAAGAGATATTAGTTGTTTCTGTAGATTTATCTATAGAATATTTTAAAGATATATCATGCCTGAAGAGTCACAGATTTGCTCAAGACAAGCACATGTCTAGCTTCTTTAATGTCAAATGTCTAGGCATGAAAGAGAGTAGAAAAACAGAAGAGAAGAATACTATTAGAAGTGGGGGACACTGTTAGTTCTTAAGCTTGAAAAATGATTTTACAGAGTTTAAGGAAAATGTGGTTTTTTTGGTACTGGGGATTGAACTCGGGTCCTTGCGCTTGCACAGCAGGTGGCGAAACCACTGAGCCTAAATCCCCGGCCCTAAGGAAAATGGTTTTAACAGGCATATGCAGTACAAATTGATGTGGAGTATGAGGAAAATACAAAAACATTTAACTGACAAAGGAAGTGAAAGATTTATACATTGAAAACTACAGTATTCTGAAAAGGAGATCAAACAGGATATCAGAAAATGAAAAGATATCCCTTGTTCTTGAATAGGCAGAACCAATATAGTGAAAATTGCCAACTTCCAACACTGTTACATAGATTTAGTGCAATCCTGATAAAAATACCAATAGCATACATACCTCACAGAACGAGAGAAAACAATCCTAAAATTCCTACAAAACCAGAAGAGACCTAGAATCACAAAAGCAATTCTGGGGAACAAGACAGGGGGCATCACAAGTCCTGATTTGAAATTATACTACAAAGCTACCATGATAAAACAGCATGGTACTGGCAAAAAACCAGATCTGATGATCAACGGAACAGATCGGAAGATGCAGAAACAACTCTAAGTACACTCAGCCACCTTATCTTTAACAAAGGGACCAAACACCATCACTGGAAGAAAGATAGCCTCTAGGAAAACTGGGTTTCTACTTGCCAAAGATTAAAGCTAGACCCATTATCTCTTACTATGCAGGAAACTAAAATCGAAATGGATCAAAGATCTAAATATTAAAACAGAAACTCTAAATCTGTTGGAAGGTAGAATAGGCAAAACACTAGAAGACATAGGCACAGGGAAAGACTTTATGAATAAAACCCTGATTGCATGGGAAATATTACAATCAACAACCAGGATCACATCAAATTAATTCCTTTGCAGAGCAAAGGAAAGCACCCAAACAGTAAAAGGACAATCCACAGAATGGGTAAAAAATTTACCAGCTACTCCTCAGACAAAAGGACTAACATCTAGAATATAAAAAGAACTAAAAATAATCAGAACTCCAAATTCAAAGACCAAATCAAAAGCTGGGAATTTGAAATGAATAGACATTTCTCAGATGAAGTACAAACAGCAAATAAATATATGAAAAAATGTTCAACATCACTGGTTGTTCCAGAAATGACAAATAACACAACACTGAGATTCCATCTCACTCCAGAAGGCATGGCTATCATCAAGAAATCAACTGATAAAATTCTTTAAAATTGTAAAGGACCACAAGAAGTCAATCCAGCAGATGCTAGATGATGCAAAGAAAAATAACATAAGACTGATTGGAGTCAATGAAGAAACAGGAGAGAGTGCAGATGACATAAAAAAGCCTATTCACAGAAGTGATGGCAGAAAACTTCCCAAGGAGGGGAAAAGAATTTGACATACAGATAAGCAAGGCATATAGGACTCCAACTAGCCTTGATCAAAAAAAATCTACACATAGGCATATAATAGTTAGGATTCCAGAAA
>NW_004624731.1:26434298-26486464 GCF_000247695.1 Heterocephalus glaber | reverse complement strand
AGAACTAGGACTGGAAGTCCCATTTGACCCTGCTGGGGATCTTCTCCAAAGAATTAAAAGAATCAAACCACAGTCATATATCTGTACCCATGTTCATAGCAGTACAGTTTGTAATAGCTAAAACTTGGAAACAGCGCAAATGCCCATCAACTGGAGACTGGATCAAGAAAATGTGGGGTTTTTTATAAAATGGAGTACTACTCAGCCATAAAAAATGAAAAATTAGACATTTATTGCTAAACGGATTCACATTGAGGCAATACTCTTAAGTGAAATAAATAGGACACACATGTGTAAATACCGAACAGTTTCTCTAGTGTGAGAAACTGAAAATGTAAATAGGAGTAAAAGGTATAATAGATAATGTGAAATAGGAAGAAAAGGGGCAAATGGGAAGGGGAAGTCGGAGGGGTAGGGGAAAGGAAAGAAGGGAATGGAATTAATATGAGAAAATGAAAAAAGGAAACAAAGTCTTTGTAAATAGGGAGGGATGGAGGGGTTGAAGGGAGAGCAGGGAAAGTGGGAAAAAATAAGAGCCAAGAGAGTACATAAAGGTGCATATCTCCAATGATGAATGACATTATATTGTACACCTAAAATGTACCAATAAAAGGATATAAAAAAATTCAACTGATAGCAAATGCTGGCAATGCTGTGGGGAAAAAAGGAACCCTTCTCCATTGCTAGTGGGAAGGTAAACCATACAACCACTGTGGAAGTCAGTATGGGGATTCTTCAAAAAAGTAGAACTACTGGTTCCATTTAACCCAGCTGTTCCCCTTCTAGGTATTTTCCCAAAAGAGTTAAAAGCATCATATCACAGTGATATATGCATACCCATGTTTATAGCAGCACAATTTATAATAGCTAAATCGTGGAAACAGCCCATATGCCCATCAAAAGATGAATGGATAAAGAAAATGCGGTATTTATATTCAATGGAGTGCTACTCTGCCAGAAGGATAAATTTCAATCATTTGTAGGAAAACTGATGGACTTCGAGACCATAATCTTAAGTGAAATAAATCTGACACTCAAGTTTTAATATCACATTGTTTATCTTGTGCCAGAAACCCAAAGGGTACATGAGGAGCATAATGGAGGATAGGTATTGGGAAGTAGGAACAATGTATTCAGATGGGAAGAGAAACAAAGTAGAGGAGAAGGGAAGGAAGGGAAAAGAAAAAAAAAAAAGAGAACAGGAATGAAATGGAAGCAAACCATGTTAAATGGGGACAAGAAGAATGGTTGAAGTGTGGGGAGGGGAATAGGAAAAAAAAGAATTGAGATGTGTTATGTACAGGACAAATTTCCTATGATGAGTGTAATCAATATGTATGCAGTATGCACTGATAAAAAGAATAAAGTTTTTTTAAAAAGATCAAATCATTTAGGATACTAAGGCAATCATTTGGGAGAAAACTGCAGTAGAAATCCTGACAAAAATAGTTTGGTAGTTAAGAAATCCAAAAATGAAAGAAACCTAAGACATATCTCAATAGAGAGATGGGGAGATAAGATGTGAATGTTTACATGTTAATATAAATAGTAGTACTTGCAAGAGATAGTGAGAGAGGAAGGAGGAGAAAGAAGAGAAGGAGGAAGATGACAAAAATGTCTAACGTACGAGAGCATATATCTTCTAAGGGAACTTAAACCCAAATTAGTCCCATAATCCTAAAGGAACAGAAATAGTTCAGAGACTTTCTTTGTCTTCAGTTATCTTTGGAGGAAAAAATAAAAGTCTTCAATTTACCTGGAAATGTTGATCTTCAATTCCTCCATATGGATGGATGTCTGTCTAAGCTGATCCTTTAGAACATTACAATTCTCCTCTTTGAGTCTAACCTCTTCTTCTTTGGTCTGAATGGCATCACTGAACTTCCTCTCCCACTTCTTGGCATCATCTATCACCCTGTCCCGATCATCCTGCAGGGAAGACATGCTCTTCATGAAGGCTGCAAGCTGAGCCACAGTACTGTCTAAGTTATCCTGAAGGTGCTTCACTTCATTGTCTTTCTTGATCAGAGTGACCTGAATTTCTTCAATCATCTCTTCCAAATGGACTTTGTCTCCAAGCAAAGCATCCAGTTTCTCTTGCATGTTCTTCTTCTCTTTCAGGTGTTTCTCTTCCGCTTGCTCCAGTTTTCGCTCAAGATCTTCATCCTTTTGTTTCATTTGGCTTTTAACTGATTCCTTATTTGACTGAAGTTCCTTTTTTAGCTTGAGGTTGTCTGCCAGCACTCTTGCTGCTTCACTCTGAGTGTCATCTAGCAGGACTTTGAAGCTAGCTAATTCTGCTTGTGCCTTTTTGCGGTGTACAATTGCTTGAGCCAGATTTTCTTTGGTTATTTCCAAATCCTTTTGGGATTCGGTCTGAACAAAATCTAGAGCCTTAATGGTTCTTTCTAGAGCACTAATCTTTTCCTGATACCTGATGCAGTCTTTCTGTAGCTGTTTTACCTCTTGTTGTTTTTCTTTTAACAGCTCCTGAAGTTCCTTTGCATGGCTCTTATTGCCAGGTTCTTTCTGAGCACCTTGTATTTTCTCTAGATATTCCTTGCGTATTTCTGATTCCACCTTAGTTTTTTCCTTGATTAACTGCTCCTTTTCTTCTTCCAGTTCACTCACACATTTTTTAAGATTCTGCATTTCAGATTCCAGTAGCTCATTTTTCATTTGGGCATCTGTAACATCCTGATAATAATTCCCAATGCTTCCATTAAGTTCTGCTAATTGATTCATAAGCCTTTCTTCTAAATCATCTTTCTCCTCTTCTGCTGTTTCCTTTAGTTTGGTAACTCTGGAGAGTTCTTCTTGGATTTGCTGATTTAACAGGTTTATTTTGCTTACTTCTTCCTGAAGCACTTTCAGTTCACTATCCTTTGTTGATATTTGACTCAGTAAGGCATTTTTCTCATTTTCCAAAATCAGGCTCAATTCTTTGTCTTTCTGTTTCTCTTCTTCTAATTCAGCAACCCTTTCTTTAAGCTGATCAAGTTGCTGCAGGTAGTTATTGATTTCATCATGTGAGCTGAAATTCTCATTCACGTCAGGCTTAGCACTGTTCTCTGACACAATAGCTTCTGTGTCTTCAGGCTTTGTGCTCACACTCGGAGAGTCTTGCTCTTGAGCCTCACCCAGCACAGACTGTGTTGCCTTTTCAATGACGTCCCTCTGGTTATCAGGTCTCTCTGGGGCCTCTAGACTGGCCAGCTTAGAGACATTATCTTCTACCTGATGCTTCAAATCTCGAACTTCTTCATTCAGAATGTCTTTCTCAGCCATTAAAGCCTCAAACTCCTTAGAAAGGTTTTGGTACTCTGTCCTAACCCTTTCTAGTTCCTCCTTCATGTTGGAATTGGAAGAAAGAAGTTCTTCCATGCATTCTTTGGCTGTTCCTCCCTCAGGATGTGCCTCTGCTCTAAGCCGGTCATTCTCTTCTTCCAGCTCTAGGATTTTCTGTTGTTTAGATTTAGCAAACTTTCTCATCTTTTCTTTCATTTCTTCCATTTCCTGTTCAGCTTCCTGCAACTGCTTTTCTGTCTCTTTCTTGTTTGCCTCTGTAGTTTTTAACTTGCCATACAGTTCCTGCTTTTCTTGCCTCATGGTTTCCACCACATGCTGAATTCTTTCTGTTTCATTACTAACATTCTCATAGGACTGTAGGAGAATCTCATACTCTTTTTGCAATTCCTTGTGTTTCTCTTGCCACTGGGTGCTTTCTGCAATCTTAGAAGATCTCAAAGATTCAATTTCCTTCACTAAGTTTTCTTTATCTTCAGTAAGACCCTCTAGAGCTAGTTTCAGACTTTCACAAGAGCCAGTGAGACTTTGGTTTTCCAGTAAAGACCTGTCCATTTCTGCAATGAGTCTGTCTCTTTCTTCTTGAAGAAGCACTAATCTTCCTAAGAGGGTATCTTTTTCTTTATTTTGAACAGAAACTTGGTTTTCCACATTTTCCAGAGACTTGGTGAGGTGTTCAATGGTGTCTCTGGCTGAAGACAGCTCCTCTTGGAGACTTTTGTTTTCTTTGAGTGCTTCTTTACGAGAAATCAGAGCAGCTTGCAGTTTCCTCTGTATCTGCTGCTTCACTCTACTCTCTTCTGCAATTTCTTCTGGTTTCTGCTTCATTTCACAAAGTTCCACCTGTAACTGCTTTATCCTCTCATCATGCTCTTTGGCTTGCATTTCCAGCTGTGCATGCAGAGCTTTAATTAAATCCTCTTGTTCTATTATCTCTGTCTGTACTTTAGTCAGGGTTTCTTCTTTCTCGCTAAGTTGTCCAGAAAGGTTGGTCATTTCTTCTTCCCTTTGGCTTAGGAATTTTTGCAGTTCATTTAGTTCAGGCTGTAATGCTCTTAGGTGTTCTAGGCCAATAATTTCTAGTCGACTGCTTTCCAGTTTCTGCTTCAGGCTTTCTGCATGGGCTTCAGCTTCCTGAGATGCTGCCTTCAGACTTTGGATTTCTAAGCCCTGTTCATTTATCTGCTCTTGTAACTGAAATACCTCTTCTGACTTTTTAATAAGGTCACTTGCTGTTGAACTAACTTTCAATTCCAATTCCTCTTTTTCAGCCTCTATTTCTTTCAGCTGGGCCTTAATCTCAGCAATAATAGAAACAGTGCCTTGTGGGGCATTTTCATTTCCAGGTTGAGAAGACCAGCTTGGGGACAAGTTGGACTTTAAAACAGAGTGAGTGGGACACTGTTCTGTGGCTCTGAGTAAAGCTTCTCCTACTCCTTGAGTGGGAGAGCCAGGTTCCAGGTGGTCAGTGCCTGGGAGTTTTCTGTCTATGGTCTCTCTTACTTGAATCTGGAGTTGTCTTAGCTGGTCTTCAATGTTCTCATTTGCTTTACTTTGCTCATCAAACTGTTCTTGCAAGCAATTATAGTCATCTTTCTGTTGTTTTAGCTCTCCCCTAAGATGTCTTTCTTTCTCCTGAGCCTTTCTAAGAATCACCTTACGGGAATTGAGAGCTTCTTGAAGCTTCTTTTGAAGTTGTTCCTTTTCTTTTTCAAGGTCTAGTATCTTTTGCTCCAGTTCTGGTTTCCAGTGTTCACCACTACCTGCCCTAGGTGGGTTGCTCACTGGTGCTTCTTTAATTGACACTGCTGAGTTGCCATCACCTGCATCCTTTGTACTTGTGGTTAACCTTTGGATAACTGCTTGGTTTTCAATGATTTCTGCTTGCAGCAAGTCTATCTGGTTTGTCTTATCTTGCAAGTTCTGATTCATCTGTTGGACCACTGCCTGTAACTGTTCTTCTGCTACCATCCTTTCTTCTAAATCCTTCCTTACCTTCTCTAGTTCCACTTCCTTTTCAGATATTGTCTGTTTCAAGGAAGCTTCTATTTCTTGGCACTTGGAAGCCACACATTTTTCTGAGTCTTCTTTGTTCTCTTTATCACCCTCCATTTCCCGCCTCTCACTCTCACTGAACGGGATCTCCTTCCTAGAGTCATTTCTCACTTTGGCTAATTCCTCTTCTAAGGTACTAACTCTTTGTAGAAGTTCCTTTCTGTTAATAAGAGCTGCCTGGAGCTTTCTCTTTCTCTGCTCACTTTCTTTCTTCAGACGGTCTAACTCATGCTGAAGTTCATCTTTACTTATTAGCCCTACAGAGCTCGGCTCATCATAATTATGTTTAAGGCCTGAAATAACTTCATTATCTTCTTCCACTTGCTCTTTTTTTGCTTCTTCAGCTCTGGACAATAAATTCAGCTGTTCTTTAAGAGTCTTAATTTCAACCCCAAGTGAAAACTTCTCTTCATTAAGCTGAACCACTTTCTCTGTCATACTGAAGCTGATTTCCGTCACCTGCTGGTCCTTCTCCTTGATAGCTTGTTGGAGGGTTTCTATATCTCTCCGTTTCTCTAGTAAGAGCTGATCCATTTTTGCTATTTCAAGTTCCTTCTGTGAAAGAGTTTGTGAAAGTTCTTCCATTTTCTCTGATTTGCCCCTCACACGTTCTGCCCACTCGAGCACTTCACTCTCCTTCTTCTGCAGCTGGCCTTGCAGGCTTTTTATCAGGGCATTCTGCTCCAAAAACTGAAGCTGCAAATCATCCAGTTCTTTCTGTAGAGCTTCAATTTTTACATCTTTAGATTTGGCTTCTATACTGAGGCTGTGGATCTGTTCAGTGAGCAGGTTGTGCTGAGTCGTTTGGCTTTCATAGTCCAGTCTTCTTTGGCTTTCTGTCTCAGCAAGGTTGGTTTCCAGTTGTTTTACCTGAGCCCTGAGTTCTCTTAAGGCATTGAGTTCTTTTACTTGAGAAAGAAGCTGATCTCTTTCTTCAGACAAAGCAGTGAATGCACTGCTGGCATCTTCAGCATTCTTCTTATATTCCTCAATGAGCTGGGCTAGGCTGCTAATTTCCCGAACTTTCTCATCTAAATTTTTCTCATAGATTTCTTCTGCTTTATGAACACTTATCTCTAGCTGCAAAATTTGACTTTTTAGCCTTTCTAACTCATCCTGGTGACTCTGACTACCAACTGGTACAGCAGAAGAGGATTTATCAACATCATCCTGCTCTGCTGATTTCGATTCCATTCCAGTGGCCTTTAAGGCTATTTCCTCAGATAATCTATTTGAATGTTTAGTACTTTCCTGTTCCTCTTTTTCAATTTCCAAAACACCGCTCTCTTGATTCGGCATTAAGGGAAAATCTTGTGTTGTATCTTCAAGCAATATTTGCATGCTAACTGATGGAACTCCCTCATTCTCTGTCTGTTTCATTTCTTTCTGGTCAAGGACCTCATGATTCTCTTCAGCCTTTTTGCCCTGGAGCTGTGATTTAAGAAAAGCAATTTCCTCTTGAGCTTCTTTCATTTCTACCAATAAAACGGATAATTCTTTATGTTTCTGAGAAAATGTATTCTTTGGGACATCTTGTCCACTTTCCTCAGTAGGAGAGCTGCTCTTGCTAAATATGGTAGTATCAACCACACCAACCTATTAAAAAAAGATTAAGAAAAAAACATTAAACTAATGTTTTATAATATTAAAAAAGCTTAACTCATATTATATAAAATTGGTATCTTATGTTACATACTTTTGAAAACCTGAATTTTTGGGGCCTTAATACTCCTTTGCACTACAAAACTGCTAAGTCTTTTAAAAATCAGTTTGTAACTCCCAAATTAAGCCCCTAGAAGAACTCTTTCAAAACTATGCTGAGGTCAAGCCCTACTCATAAGACCTAAGGAAACTTGGAATTTATTTTCTAGATATTTTTTATGTGGGCAACTTTTTTTTTTAGATTAAACCCCTGTTTCTCCTAAGAACTACTTAAAAATAAAAAGGAAAGCAGAAAATTAATGACATCTTCATTTCGTCCCATACCCAGAAGAAAGTTACAGGATTCCTCTTTCTAAAATATTCACTGAAATAAGAAAGTTGCAAATATTAGATAAAAGAGCCCCAGACAGAAAAGGAGATAATTCTCAAGCAGATTCAGATAAAGTGCCACAATCAAGTAAAGAGGAATTCTGCTGGTGCTTGGGCATGAAATCATGGACCTGTCTGGCAAAATATGAACATTATTACAAAGATTATTGTTGTTAGGCTGCTCAATTCATACAAATTACCTCTATAATTGTTTTCTTGGGAAATAAAATCACTGAATCACATACAATTTAATTAGCATTTTATTAGGTGGGGGCTTGGGGACAGGGTACACAATAAAATCTCCAGCTCTACCAATAACACCATTTTTCACCCAGAAAAAAAAAATTCCAGCTTGGGAAAAATAAACAACAACAGCAACAAATCTAACAAACATGGTTCTGTCAAGTAATGCAGTACCACGAGTGCACGCTCTGCAGCCCAACTGACTGGGTTCGCACCTTAGTGCTACCATTCACTAGCAGAGGCTGAAAGATAGTAAGTATCTAATCAATATTAGCTGTCATCTTGGTAGCATTCTCAGCTACTAAGAAAAATGTTGATTGTTTTAGAATTATTCATTATTTTAAGAAAAGTTATCTCTTCATTTCTCATAACACTATTTTAGTCATTTAAAATTCTTTTCTCTCTACCTATACCATTTTCAAATTTCTAGAGACTATATTCAAATTTATAAAGCTGGGCATAGTGGCACATGCCTGTAACATCAGCACTCAGGAGGCTGGGGCAGGAGGATTGTTGTGAATTTGAGGCTAGCTTGGAATACACAGTGAGTTCAAGGCCAACCTTAACTAACCAGCAAGACTCTGTTTCAAAAAACAACAAATAAGAAAAATTTCTAGAGAACAAAACTGTACACCATATTTAATACAGGTGAAAAGTTCCTTTATAATTTCTTTTTATTAAATTCCTAATTCCTATTTATCCATCCCTACAGATATTAAAGACCTGATATAGTGAAAGGATTAATACTTCAATCGCTGCTGGAAGACTTCAATTTAATGTGTCTAACTCCTTTTTGTCCTCTTTGACCCTAAGCATTCTTGCTTCTTCTTTTCTACCTATCTTTCATGTGATTTACTCATTGTCTTCCGTGGCCAGGCTCCTTTTCTGGTCCCTATGATGACTATGGAGTTCAGTACACTTTTGGGCTTAGTCTCAGTACCATGCTGGACTGAGAGGACAGAGGGCTAGAGAACTTGGCCCTTTCTGGCCACTCTCAGTATTCTTTAATACTAGTTTTCCTCTTTTGGCTGAGCTTACTCATTCCACAAACCTTTACAGCAGTTCCTTTATCCCAAGAGATAACATCAGTCATCTTTTCCTTAGCAATTTCCCTGTGGGTGGTTTTTATATTTTTGTCCCTTTTTCTTTTCCATCGCTCTGTTTTTTCTGTGATTTTATTATTACTTTTCTTACCAAATTCCCACCTTTCTTATCTATTCTTCCCTTTTAAGCTACATTATGTTGTTTCCACTACACAAGATTGCTGGGCATCTTAAGACATTAAGCATTCCTTTGGCTGAACAAGATTCACTTACACTTTGAACTCAAAATTTGTCAATAACCATAATACCACAATTTTCAAAATTTAGACTCTTTTAGAAAAGTTTGGGAATAGGGCATCAGTGGTTCCATGTAAAGGTAATGAATATAAATGTGATGACTTATGTGACAACTTGGCTAGACCAAGGTATCCAGGTATTTGCTCAAACATTGTAGATGTCTCTGAAACGGTATTTTTTAGTTGATATTAACTCATTTACTTCAAGTAAAGCAAATTGCTCTCTGATGTGGTGGGTCTTGTCCAACAAGTTGAAGGCCTTAATAGGAAAAAGATAAATCTGCTCTGAAAAGTGAATTCTACTAGCCTTTGACTGAGAACTCTTTGCTGGTCTGCCAGCCTGCTGATCTCTCTGACAGATTGTGGTCACGTGAGCCTCCACAACCACACGAGGCAGTTCCTCAAAATAAATCTCACTCTGTATATACACATTCTATTGGTTCTGTCTCCCTGGAGAACTGTGGAGAATACAATAAATAAGTAGATGCCTCTGTTAAAAAGCTACCTTATTCCTCAAGGTCATGTATTATTCTATCACTGATATACTGATTGGAAGAATATAGCTAATTAAACATAACACAGCCAAGAACAAACTTAATTCAATAAGATGATATTAACATATCATATCATATTTCTCATAATTTTCATGTTATGAAAAGCACGATTTTCCAAAGACACCCATTTTATATAATACCAAGTAAAACAGTGCCAATTGGAGGTAGTAGGGAACCCAAGAGAGTTAATCTAATCTCTACTGAGAAACTTCTGTGAGACAGGCAAGCCAATGATTACTATACTTGGGTGGACAAAGAATTCAAAATATTCAGGGACACAAGTAAATACAAAATAACTACTATGACTCTCTTAAAATATCTTACTTCATGAGTAATGTAATTCTCTGTCAACGCTAGAAAACTGCAGAAGTGTTTAGATTTGAAGCTACCTCTTCTTAAATCTAGTCCCTATTCTGATTATATCAAGAATGTATCACTTACCTCATGTACTTCATTCTCTGCCTCCTGAGTTCTACTCTGACCCTCTAGGAGAGTATTCTGAGAAGACAGCTTTTCTGAAAGTCACACAAAAAAAGAAATCTTTAGAAAGTATATGTGGAATGTTTGAAAAAACAAAGACATGATTGCACATGAGACTACTTGAGATGCATGAAATAATCAAGAGGAAACAAATAGGCAAAATGGTTTGGAGGATATAAAAGGCTATCTTACTAACATAAAGAAATAGTAAGAGGCTATGAAAACATGAGCTATCAAATAGAATAGAACTAGGTAAGGATAATGAGCCTGAGTAATGAATACTAAACAGCAGAAAACTTCAAAGAAGGATGCCAGGGTATGTGAGATGAAGCAATTCTTTCTCTGGTATAATCTGGAACACTTAAGGCAATAAATTGGCCTTAATTTACCCATAACCCAATGTGTTCATAATAAACATTTTACATTAATATAGCACTTATAACATGCTCAATGTTCTTTCAGACATTCGTACAGAGACACTGCTTTTTAGCACTAAAAGGGAGCTATCCAATCTCCTCAGTGACCAGTGAGGAAACAGTGAGGAAATGAAGAGGTTACATAGCTAGTTCACCAAGTGGGGGATTGGAATCCAGGTCTTAGCAATGTATAGATCTATAAAGGGTAGAAACACTTGGAAGATTAAAAAAATTAAACACTGTTATTAATATCACCAAGAAGCTTATACTCTTTGATAAGCTAAATATACTATTTTCAAAAGTTTATTTTTTAAACAACATCAAAATGTCTTAACAGGACCTACAGAGGCCTTCGTACTTTGACACCAATTTTCCAACCTCCTCTCATACTGCCCTCTTTTGTTCACTCTACTCTAAACACACCGGCCTTCTTTTGCAAACATATCAAGTTTACTCATACTTCAGGGCATTTACTTGCACTGCTCCTTCTGCTTGAAATGCTCTTTGGCTAGTCTCTTTGTATGGCTGTCCCCCTTTCATTATTCAGGTCTCCAGAGGGACCTATCCTGACCTCTCTGACACTGTCTTCCTTCTTATCCATAAGTATTATCTTGTACCTTGTTTTATTTTTATCCTAATAAATTTACACACATTTTTTATCTTGTCTCCCCCTTTAATATGTTCATAGCTGTATGAATAAAGGAAAGACTATTCATAAAACAAATGAATTCAAGACAATATATACAATATGTTCATATACTTTTACAAGATTACTTGTGGTAGAAATGGTAAAAGTGGTAGAAACGGCAGCGCAAAAAGTGAACTAAATAGATAATATAAAGCAACTATAACCTATAAGATGAGATACAAACACCAATACAGAAAACCTAAAGGCAAACAAAAACAAAAACAAAAAAAGAAAACCTAAAGGCTAGTTATCCCTTCAAGAAGAGAGAGAAATATATAGTAATTCTAAAGTATATAGAAGTCATATGCACTGGATAGACTGTAAAGCTGCAAAATAAGCATCACAGAAAAGGTCTCAAAGAATGTGTTTTTAGTGAGTTAAACAATGAGCAGAAATATGTGATCTTCTTTATTCATTATTAATGATAGGAATAGTTTAATAAAGGTGCATAGTCCCTAGTTTAGAACAAAGTGGACAACTGTAAAATGAGTAAGTTAGAAATACTGGCTCTAGAGTATAATAAAAACTTTACAAACTTTGCTTGGAATCATTCTCACTCCTAAAGACAAAGCAAAATAGTCAATCCAGAATACATTAGATGATTAAAGCACTAATTATATGCTACTAAACCCATGAGGTCCTTGTGAAACAGATGGTTAGTGGAAGAAGATCCATTTTAATTTTCACACAGTGCGAAAGAATAAAATACTAACAGGTTCAGTTCAATCCAACAAAACTTTATTCAGCAGCCATTACTTGCCAGGTACTACAATAGTTCTGTAAAAAAGATTTAAAAAAAAAAAAAAGACCTCTGCCCTTAGAGAGCTTGTACTTTATCTTTGAAGAGCTTATAATATATTAAAAAAGCCAATCAACAGATCATTTTAATATAACATTAAACATATACAAGGAAATTACAAAAGCATCCTTAACCCAGGATAAGTGCTGAATTCTTAAAAAAGATAATTCCCTGATTGAGTCCTAAAATATGAGTAGCCAGACTAAAGGAAAGGGGTAAGATTCTAAGAAGGGTGCTACATAAGCAAAATCCAAAATGGATTTTACTGTTAAAATTTTATTTGTACTGGTTTCTGTTACCTTACTCAATAAATTTATTACTGACAATGTCCTTCCTTTCTTATTTTGCCTATTTAAAAACTCATCTTCATATTAGGGTTCCATTCAAATCAAATTTCCTAGAAGATACCATGGCATTCCCAAATGAAAATAAATTATATAGAAACCCTACAATATTTATAGTTCATATTGCAAAATGTTATCTAAACATTGGAACTATGCTGTAATTATTAATCTTATCTATGAAAACTACCAGCTCTGCTGTTTAAGGTCTTTATTTTCACAGAATCAGAAAATCTACATGTTATACCTATATGGGGATAAGAGTACAGGCATGTACAGGACAAGAAGACAGAGAATTATGGTTTTCACTTATACATACCATGCACAGCTTTCAGCTTCTCCAGCTCTGCAGAACTAAGGAGCAAGGCTCCTTTTTCATTCTCTAGATCTACCACTCTCTTCTGCAAAGAGGCAATATTCTCCTCAGTGACTGCCTAAATTGTAGAAAGACAATAAATTAATGATTCTCCAGTGAAAAGTTCTCATACTAATGCCCATACAGCCACCAGCATTTTTATCTTTTAAAAGTTCTCCAGTGAAAATACATACTTTAAAAATACTATCTACTTATCTACATAATCTTTGAAGAAAACGTTTTTTCCACTTGAAGAAAGAGAAATATAGTTCACTGGTTTTTCGAGAGGGTTTTTTTTTTTTGGTACCAGGGATCGAACTTGTGAGGCAGGTGGCGGAACCACTGAGCTAAATCCCTGGCCCAGTTCATTGGTTTTTTAATGTAAGATTGAAACCTAGGTTACAAAGATTGAAATTCTAAGTCTATTGCATGTGAAAGAAGATTTTAAGGTCATACAGAACACTATATAGATGAGATTAATGCTACCAAGAACAAGGTCTCTCTCTTGAAGGAGAATGAACATGAAGACAGGATCCTCACAGAGGAATAGAGGCAAAAGGAGTATGAACTTCTTAGGAAAGGAAGAACTGCCTTAAGTGGGGTTTTTTTTTTGTTTTGTTTTGCTTTCCATTTATAATAAAAATTCTCTTGCATTTATGTACCCAGAATGTTTGTTTTTCCTAATGACAAGCATATATCAAATTGTGGAATTTTTAAGCCATATGGGTTTTTATAGCATACTTGACCCCAAACTTTCATATAATGATTATGCAAATAGGAAGAAGTTTAGGGTTATATGACTTTTATCCAGAAGGAAGTTCCTACTTTGCATTATCAAATAAAACTTGGGTAGAAGAGCCATAGGTGTCTATGGTTTAAAGAATGAGAAGAAAGACGTTGGAACAGACAAAGACGTCAGAATGTGTTTCTGGTACATCAGGGAAACTGGAAAGAAAGAGTACCAGTAAGAAGGAATCCTATGTCTATGTATAAACAATCCAAATTTCTGACTGAACAATGGACTATGTATTTGCAAAGCTAACTTGAAGCAACTCGGCTAAAAAGCAAAAATAATCGAGTTTTAAGTGGCTCTCTAATGTAGGTCAGAGTTTGTAATTTGAGTCTAAGTTACTGGCTGATAAAAAGTAATTAAAACTTTTTAGAATTTAGATAGAATACAGTCTTAAGGGCAAAATATTCACAATACCAGTATTTGATACAAAAATCACTTCAGCACATACAGAAATAGGAAAATGTGACCCATTCTGAAGAAAAAACAAAAACTAAACAAGAAACACAAATTTTTTATCAATGCACCATACTGCCCAGGAATCATGGAACTCTAGTCTGGTAAGACTGTCAGTTTATAAGGGCATAATCCTATAATTGAGGTGGATGAACCCAATTATCTTAAGTTAGCACTATTCAATTAAGATCATTAACCTAGCTCCCCTTATTCTGACATTTATGCTCAATATGCAGCTTTCTATCACTTCTTGGACTTTTGGCTAAGATCAAGTATAATAAGCAGCTTTGTGGTGATTATAATCTAGCTTTATGCAATGATTTTTGTAGAAGAGAGAGGAAATATACTGGCCAGTCAGCAACTACCTGGCCATTAAATTTTTTTACTGTTAATCAAATTTAATGAAAGCATATCATTTCTGTAATAGACTTACAGGTTTAGTATACACTAAATTTGATCAAATCTCATTCTATCAAAGTCAAAGCTGACTGGTAAAATGGGAAAATTGATTATAAAAGCAAGTAATGATTCATCTCTAATACACATTTTTAAGGCCTTAGAATCAGAGAGCTTCCTGAGATCATGACGCTTGTTAGCTATGATTTTCTCACTATTTCTTTTTGAGACACATGACTTCTTTCAAATAGAATCATCCCCACAAAAAGCATCTTAACAGATTAAAAAGAAAGGTTTTTTAAAAAATTAATTCTATTCATACATTTTAGGTATACAATATAAGGACATTCATCATTGGAAATTTGCACCTTTACATAATCTCTCTTGGTTCTTTTTTTTTTTTTCCCCATTCCCCTACTCCTCCAGCCCTCCCTATTTCAAAGACTTTGTTTCCATTTTTTCACTTTCTCATATTAATTCCATTCCCAAATAGAAAGGTTTATAATGTTCTCTGCAATAAATCCTCATTCGAGCCCCCAAGCAGACAGATCATATTCATAAGAAATTCATGTTTAATTACCTGTGTGCCCTCATTACAAACATCTGGGAGAGAAGTCTGAGATGCTATTTCGTATTTTTGCAAGGTCGGATTATTTAGAAATTGGCTAATTTCTCTGGATTTTTGGTGGAGTTGAGCTAAGAAAAAGAAAACAAATAGAAGGAATATTTGCTTCAAGCCTAAAACTTAATGAGTTATGACCTTCAAAAGATATACCATAAGCTCTTTATTAATTCAGCTAATTTAATTCAAGTTATGATGCCAATGACAATTTTTTAAACTGTTTAAATGCTCTCAAGGACAAAATGGCACCCCAGTAAACTGCTTCCTTCAAAGGAAAAATAAACACAATAGAGCAGTATTATTCAGCCATTTATAAAAAAGAAATCCTGCCATTTGAGGCAAAACAGATGAAACTAGAGGTGATCATGTTAAATGAAATATGCCAGACATAGAAAGACAAGTGCCACATGTTCTCTCTCCTATGTGGAAACTAAATTTAAAAAGATCATCTTTTTTTTTTTTTTGGTACCGGGGAATAGAAAAAAAAGATCATCTTGAAAGTAGAACAGTGACTATTAAGGACTGGGAAGGATCTAAGGTGGGGGTAGAGAAAGGGTGATTAGATAGGACCAATGCATGCTGCACACATGTATGGAAATACCACACTGAATACCATCAATACGTATGATTAGGATGGATAGATAGATGATAGATAGGCAGGCCTAGGTGTTTTTTTTAAAGACTTATTTTTCCTTTCCCCCTTGAAAATGTCTTTAGGGGTTTTATTTCATTTTCTTCACTCTCCACTTAAGTGTTAAAAGCCTTATCAAGATTTTTACAGCAGGGTCTGAAACATTAACATGGTTCACTTAAGAAGACAGTAAGCTCATATAACACCCTATTTTCATGTACTGTCCTTCAAGGCTTTGTAGTTAATACTTAACTCCTCAATACACATTTTCAACTTAGTTCTTTCTAAAACCTTTCCTTAGATATAAGCCAACCTACTAGTAGAAGTCATAATGTGAGGATGAGGACTCATGAGATGGATTTTTGGTGTTGAGTGATTTTCACTTCCTTAATTTATAAGCTTCTAAAATGTTCAATCTTTCACAGTCATACATGGATTATATAATAACATACTTTTAAATAAAGTTTCATTTACATCTTCTCAAAAGACAGACGTTTTCTTTAAAGAGAATTTTTCACCTATTAGAAAAGCACTGAGATTTAAGGATAGCTCCATGGAATTCAGTTGCCCTATTATGCACCCACATTTGGCCTGAGTTTCCCACAAATTAATTCATATTCTATCCATTTCAGTCATCGAACACTTTAGATCACAGTCATGTTTTACACAGCATTCTATTTAATATCTGAACTATCAGTATCACTGTACTATATATGATTACAATATTAAGACAGATTAGAACTTCAGTCAGAAGCAGAAAAAATGTAACAGAGTTCATTTCTCTCTTATATCTCTATTGATGAACTGGCTGGAACAAATGGTATCACTAACAGATTCCCCAAAATAGGAAGTACAAGGCTCTCATTGTGCTAGAAAAGTGGCCTTCAAAAGCCAAGAGATACCAACCTTCCAGCTGTTGAATGGCCATGGCTGACTGAACTGCTTGTTCATTCTTATCTTGGAGAAGTCTTGAATTTTCATCCTTAAGAGCATCACAGACAGACTGCAGCTCTTGTTCAGCTTTCTGAAGACTCAAAATGTGACAGGTCTTCTCTTCCATTTCTGCTTTGTGCTTCTGCTCCAAAGCATTGTACCGAGACTCCAGCTCAGCCTGTGCTTGACCTGCTTGCTCAAACTGTCTCAAAAGATGTTGGGTCTCTTCTTGAAGGTTATGGAAGGATAATTTTCTTTCTGCTACTTCAAGTTCCATCTTTTCTATCAGTATCTTGGACTCCTGTCTTTCCATTTCTATAGTGTTCTTTAAAGTATTATGCTCAGCTTCCATCTGCTGTAACTGCTGAGAAAGAATCTAGGAAAAGGAGATAAAACTTCATAAGCTATAAATACAGCACCCAGACCAAATCTACTATTAAATAAGACCTTATATTTTGCCTCTAGACCATTTTTTAGTTTGTATTCACATATATTTACTTGGATCATTATCTTTTAGTTTCTCCCTTTACCATTAGAAAATAAATTTATTGTGGGGAGAGACTTTGTTTTATGCTTAATGTATTGATCTCAAGCACTTAACACAGTATATGGCATACAGTGGTGCTTAATAAATATTGAATAAATGAATGAATGAATGAATCTTGTCCCTGCCTTCAAGGAACTGAGTTAAGTCACACTGAAACAGGTAATTATAACATAAAAGGATAGAGGTTATCAGAGACATACTTACAAGGCACTTATTTACAATACCAGAGAAGAAAGTCGTAACAGTGGCCTTCTTAAAAAGAGAGCCACCTAGTCCAAAATTTAAATAATGAGGAATCAGCCAAGCAAGTCAGCATTAAAGACTACTTCACCATTAGAAATGAACAAAGCAAGGAAAAAAAAAAGCATAGTTACCTATATAGTTTGGAATTAGTTGTGGGTAAAGCTCTAATAGAAAAGGCAGGACATAAGGCTGGAAAATAATCATAAGCCAATCATCAGACCTTTATATACCATATCATTAAGGGATTTTGCTATTTAAGTAGTGAAGAGCCTTGGTCAGATATGGCTTTTGGAGACATCTCTCTGTTTGCCAAAGAGAGGATATATTAGGGAATGGGAGGGAGAACAGAGGCGGAGGAAAACTTGTTAGGAAGTGCTCCCTAAACACAGATGTTCCTGAGCTAGAACTATAGTACTGACATTACTGATTAAGAGGAGAGAGCAGATTCAAGAATTATTTAAGAGGGAAAAATCAGCAGAAATTCATAATCAGCTGTAGCGGTTACAGAATATGGAGGAGCTAAGAAAGTATAACAAATTTTATTCTTTTGAGTTAATAGTTCATTAAGAGAAAAACTAAGGTAAAAATAATAATTTTCTGTGGGTTTTAAAAATATATTTTATTTATTTTATTTTAACTGACAGATATTAATTGTACATAGTTATGGGGTGCAATGTAACATTTCACCCTTTCCAGGCTTTGGTAACCACTATTCCAATTCTCTATCTCTTTTGAGATCAACTTTTTAGTTTCCACATATAAGTTAGAAAATGTGGCATTTGCAATTTTTTTTTTTTTTTTTTTTTGTACCGGGGATCGAACTCGGGTCCTTGTGTTTGTGGAGCAGATGGCAGAAACACAGAGCTAAATCCCTGGCCTGGCATTTGCATTTTGTGCCTGAGTTACTTAATGTCTTCTAGATCCATCCAAGTAGGTATAAAAGACAGAATTTCATTCTTTTATGGTTAAATAGCATTCCTTTGCATATATATCACATTTTCTTCATCTATTCACCCAATGACAGACACCTAGGCTGATTCCATTATCTCTGGTATTGTGAACAGTGCAGAATAAACATTAGTGCAGATGTCTCTTCAATGTACTGATTTCATTTTCTCTGTCATGGGATTACTAGATCACATGGTAGTTTTCGTTTTTTTTAAATTTTGTGTAGTAAACCTAATTTTTTTTTTTTTTGGTACCAGGGATCGAACTCGGGACCTTGGGCTTGTGAGGCAGGCACCAGAACCACTGAGCTAAATCCCCAGCCCAAAAGTAATCATTTTTAAGTTGAGAAGCTTAGTTTTGTGTTCACTTGTTGAATCTGTGGTGCTTGTAGGATACCCATAAATCAGCAGGGAACTGGAAATATAACAAGTCCACCAGGGAGAAATTAGTGGCAGTGGGGACAGAGTCTTGTGTCTACCACAGAAAGGAAGAAAGAATATGGGGCTGAGGCTGATACAGTGGAAAACACTGTATAACAGGCAGGGAAAGAAGTCTATGACGTTTGAAAAGAAAACTCTAGAGATGTAGGAAGAAAGCCAAGATAATGCATGTTCTAATAGTCAAGGGAACGAAAGCTTTGAGGAATGAATGATCAACAGCAACAAAGCAGAAAGGTCCAGTAAAGTAAGATTTAGAAAATGTTCATTAGATCTGACAATTTGGAAGTGTTTCATGTTTCTGCAGAATGATTTTAGTAGAATCACAGTAATTCTAGCTATCCTACTGTGTTGTATGTACTAAACACTGTCCTAAATACTTTTCACATACTATTTTAGGTGATCTTGTGACAGGGCCATGGTATAAATACTATTATTCCTGTTTACTGATGAACAATCCAAAGCCCACCAAATCAACCTGGGGTATGTATGAATTCTTTATGCCTGAATTTTTCATCTGTGAAATGAGAACAATAATAGTATCTACTACATATGGTTGTTGTAGTGATAATTCATAATACAACTAATATACAATTTTACAAAAGTTACACAGATGTAACTCTCTGTATGATAACTATCTAGTAAGTGGCACAACTGGGAAATGAATCTTACATTCTAAACATAGCCAAAGAGGAGATTTGGGCCAGAGTATAGGTTTCACAAGAATAAAAGGGGAATATGTTTCTGTGCTAGAGAGAAAGCCTGCCTCAAGAAGGAGAAAGGATGTGGTTGATTTTTTCCAAAAGCATCCATCACCCAGATGAACAAAAAGAGCAAGTGGACTATAGCACCAATTCTGCATGAGGATCTGGCTACATAGATTGATAGGACAAGGACACAGGGAATCCACAGGCTGCTATCAGTGGTCCAAATGGACAACCATGGACGCATACAGGACAGAGAGGAGCCAAGGAAGAAATAACACATTGGAAGATCAGAATGGAAAGATGAGCAGATCCCAATGACAATGACAATGAGGATGGTATGAGCGAGAATGACAGGATACATTATAATAGGGAGTAGGATACTTGAATTTTAAGATAATACAGTATTTAATCACCTTTAGAACCCAGGAAATATTGCATAGTGAGATCATTTTAATCCAACAGAAGTGACCAAAACAGGTGAAGAAGAGACCACACATAAAGCATAAGAATCAGTGAAGACAGAGGAGTAAAGAGATGAAACTCACTATAGGAAAATAGGACATTCTAGAGAAAGTTGGACTCTAGACTTAAAATGACAAAGGAAGTAAACAATAAATACATGTAATGTAAGCTCCATGAGGGAAGAAACTGCATTTGTTTGTTCATCATTGTATTACCATAACTTAAGTACAGAGTATCTGTTGAAAGAGCGAATAAATGGTATTGATTGTTGAAAGCTCACATAGGCTTTTATACCCACTCCTGGCAAACTGAAGTTGAAATGAACACTCCACAGGCAGGCGGTACCTGGTTTCTCTGTTCAGCAGCAGTCAGCTCCTGCTGCAGCAAGTCTACCACCTGAGCCCGGCCTAACAAGGCCTCTTCATGTTCTTCAAGCTTCCTCTGCAGCACCCTCAATTTCTGAAAAGAAAATGTATTAGACACAATGTGCTAACCAATGAGCACTATCATCTGCTTACCTTTCAACATGTCATGGACACTTGTGTAAATTTTGGGATGTGGGAAATGATAAACAGTGAGACACCAGCAAGCTATGGTCCCATCTACCAGCAACAAAGAATGACCAGCACTGACAACAACCAAACTCAGCACAATCAAATCCCTGAATTAGGGAGCCTTTCTAATAATTAGAAAAATGACATACATTTCAAAATTATAAATTCATGTCCTGTATCTAAATAATGTAAGTAAACATGTGTATCTCGTCTACCAAAGAGAATGTTCTTTGCCAGCAAGAACATTTTTCTTCTCCTAGATTCAGGCACAAAGGAGGTTTGTGAAGAAAACATTCATTGAATAAATAAATCAATGATACATGTATATAATTAATATTCTACTTAACTAAGTTGTGTATTCTAAAACTTAGTGGTACATTCTGAAAGAGTGCTTATAACTTGGAAGAGGTTATACTTAGAAACAATTAAACAGATCAAACACAAAGTGCCACTACGGTGCCTTTCAGTACCACAACGCATTACACACTAAGCAAAAACAAATAACTTTGAATTAGTAGATGGTGAACTCAAATACAATGAAGCCAATCTTTAAAACCTACTCAATGAACTTTTAAAAAAGGGATTACTTAAATTTAATAAAAATTTCATAGCTTCAAAGCCAATCGTTTTCTCTCCAATTTTTTGAAAGTTTAAAACTGACTTCACTGATTCGAGGCTTTGGATCAAGTTTTTAATGCATGAAGGTAATTATCAGCAAACTGAAGAGAAATCAATTCCTGACTACCACATACTTTCCCCAGTTAAACTCAGCTTTGGTGTTCCAACAACCTGATTAAAGGAGTAAAAGGCAAGATAAAGATAAGATGAAGTAAATAACATGGAACCAAAAGACAAGGACACCAAAAAGAAGCCAGTAAGGAGCATGTTAAGTCTAAGTGGAGAGTAGTGGGGAAGGGTAGTGGTTGAAAATGGCTGTGATGTCTTGATTAAATGTTAATCAAAATGACAGTCATTCTACTAAGTTCACGCAACACACCTGTTGCATCTCTGTTTCCACATCTGCCTGGGTTACTAACTGAAGAAGCTCATCTTCATGAAGACGAACTTGTGTCTCAAAGCGGGCATCTTTCTCCCGGACCACCTGCTGCATGGAACTCAACTGAAGACACACACCAGAGAAACTAGACAAGTTACATTCCCCAAATGGTTTGCGACAAAGCTTACAGCTACTCTCCAGAGATAGACACTGAAACCTGACAAGCAGTAGGGTTTTCTTTTACCCAATTTTGAATATCAAGGGTGAAAATGTTGGAAGAGAGAGGCTCACCAGTAAGGCAACTTTCAAATGTCAGAAAGCCTATATAAATTCAAAAGTCAGCTGAAATATAAATTTCAATTAGCAATTATATTTTTATGAGTACAAAAATGTTTCAAATACACAAGAAGAATATCTTTCAAAAGTTCTAAAAATTTCAATCCCCGGTACCAAAGAAAAAAAAAAAACCAAAAAAGTTCTAAAAAGATTAGAATATTAAAAATACAGAGTGAAGTTAGATTTCTGTTAAACCCTGGATACTCCTTTCAATATCATGCTCATACTTAAAAATTTTCAGTGAAATTCTCATTCTCTAAAGTGAAAATTCTTTCATTCAAGATACTCTATACCTGGAAATATCAATCTGTCTTTCTAGCTTTATTTTCTTTCTTTTTTTTTTTTTTTTTTGGTACCGGAGATCAAACTCGGGTCCTTGTGCTTGTCCAGCAGGCATTGAAACCACTGAGCTAAATCCCTGGCCCCGACTAGCTTTATTTTCAAAGACTTGCTTCTACCAACCCCACACCACCTTCTCAGATAGTTATTTTTAGCTGTCATTAATTGCAGGCTTTCAGGTCATGCTCATTTGTTACTGGCTCATAACAGAATGAAATGGAAATAAAGAGACAGATTGTGGGATACTCAGTATCAGTGTTTTTGCTTAGTTTTTTGGTTGTGGTGCCTGCTTATTCATTTCCTTAAGGTCTATTATTGTTGAGCATGCTGACTGACCAGTCAGCTTGCCCATTTGCATTGGTTCTTTCAGTACTGCTGATTTTTAGTTGTGACACCTTAATTGATCTTGGCTGTCTTTCTTGGTAAGTTAAAAAAATTCTTATAACTTTTGATTATCTGAATTCTGATCTCACTATGAATTTGGAAACCTGTTTTATTTATTTATTTATTTTTGGTACTGGAGATCAAACTCAGAACCTTGAGCTTTCAAGGCAGGCACAGGGCCCCTGGGCTAAATCCCTGGCCCTCGAAACCTTTTAAATATGTACACACTGTTAGTATTTCCATAGCCAAACATATCTAACTTCCTTCCCCTTAAATATATTAAATTCATTTTCTTCTCTGAGACTTTGCTCACACACCCTTCCATACAACTGAAATACCGTCCTTCACCTGTGTAAGTATTATCTATTTTCCTGGTTTAAATCCCAAATTTTCCGTGTAACTTTTCTTAACTGTCATACTCACAGTAATCACCTCTCCAAATATTTTGTGTTGTTGCTTGCTTTGGTAAAGCTAATAGGACAAAATTAAGGATTTCAGGACATATATCTTAACTATATTACAGCAGTAGGACATCCACAGAAGGTACCAATAACTACAAGTCATTAATACATTTGATGGATAAGATTTTCTGTGCACAAAGGTACTTCAGGGATAAAATGTGTCATGATTCAAAAGCGTTCTCAAAGGAAAAGTATGAGGGTGAGCGGTCAACTAGAAAATTTAGAAAAACAGAGTTGATGATGTCAGTCAAAACAGTCTGTTCCTCATAGCAGAAATAAATATGAAGAAGAATGTTACATACTAGTGCCATTTAACAAAGAATCACATAACCTATACCACCTCCTCATTACATGGTCACTAAATAACCTGATTACAATTTATTTTCCCACTGAGATTTTATTTTAGGGAAAGAACAGACCAAATTATTAGTATTTCTTTTGGTTTATCAGTCTCTCTTCCTCAGTGTGAGCCCATTCCTAAGAAGTTGAATTTCTATGAGCTACAAAAATCAAGTTTTTGGACCTATGGAAGAAAGAAACAGTCATCAGTTATGCTACAGAAAATTCATCAAGGTAAGTAACACCTTTTTGAGGGTTTCTAGTGCTTCTTGATGACATACTTATCTACCATGCTTCTAATTTCTTCTGCTACCACACCCTTCCAATTTCTACTTTAACACTAGTTATTACAACTTCATCTTCTAAGATTTAAGAAGTTCTGTCTCAATTGCCTTGACATGTAATAACACTTTGGATTCCATGATTATGTGAGTAAAGGCAACATCTGCCCTACCTGTGCAGCTTGCTCTGCCTGTGTCTGGCTGAGCTGGGATTGTAAAGTGCTAATGAGCTCCTCCTTCTCCTGGAGATGTTGCTTCATCATTACAAATTCTTCCATCTCTGCAGAACTCTTATCAAACAGGAGAAAAGAAAATATTTAAGCAAAAGGATTAGCATCATTAATTCTTTGATCACTCTTTCTCATCTGCCCTGAGTACCTACCATATTTCCTTCTAATTTCCAATTTACACCAAAAGGATTTGTAAACACTGTGGTTTTTAAAAAGAAATTATCAAAATTTATTTGTCAGAGGAAGACAGAAGTAGCCGCATTTTTTGCAATTTCTCAGAATTCTCACACAAAGAGACAGAACAACTAACTAATCAGTAAAACAAAAAATGGATATTTATAATAAAATTAGGAAAGTAGTCCCACAAACTGTAAAATATAAGCAATTAAGGACAAACCACTAAAATCCACAAGACTTGCATGGTATTAGAATCCATGTAATAGGAAGAAGGCAGAAATAGAGTAACATTTGATGGCCCTTTGAACAGAAAAGGTGAAAATTAGCCCCCTCCCCACGCGCCCAGTATTTGTTGGAATGAACAGCTGGCCAATTTTTTAATAGCAGTAGGGCTTTCTCATTCTTCATTACTGAGTAAATGCAAGAGTGTGTCCACAATAAGAAAGTCTAAAAGGGGAAAGCAATGTAGCCCCTATGTTCTCTTAAAACTGACTCATCAGGGCTCTCTTCTGAGACATGGATATGCTCTAAGAAGGAACTGCTAGGAGTAAGGTAAAAATTAAGCTGCACAGGGGATGTAGTTCAGTGGTAGAACACTTGTCAAACATGTACAAGGGTATGAGTTCCATTCACAGCATCAAAACACAACACAACAATTAAGTAGAACAAGGATAACAGAGACAGAAGAAAGGGAAGGTCTATGCATATGCTGTGTAATTCAGTATTACCTAGCCAAATGGAGCTACAGAGGGCTTGAAATGTGACTAATGTGAAAGTAATATTTTATTTTTTTTTGCTATTCCTATCACCTTTATTCACAATAGCAAAAATCTTTGCAAAAAGCAAAATGCCCAATGAATGAACAGATGGATAAACTCTGTAGAGGGACATAATGGGATACTATACAGCAATCATGCAACAGGCAAGGATACAAAACATTTTAACAGGTCCTTATTTAGTTTTCTCAAACAACTGTATGGAGGAATCTTTTACCTATTTTGTTTTATTTATCTTTTTGGTACCGGGGATTGAACTCAGGTCCTTCAGCTTGTGCAGCAGGTGGCGAAACCACTGAGCTAAATCTCTGGCCCTATTTTACCTATTTTAAAACTTAACAATTCAAGATTTTTGGTAACTTCGTTGAGTGGTGTAACTATCACCTTAAATTTAGAACATTTTCATTCACCTTCCTCTCCCAATAAGATGCCTCTTCCCCATTTTTAATCTGTCTCCATCCAACCTGACATCCCCCAAGTAACCACTAATCTTTCTGTCCATGAATTTGCCTTTTATGGATATTTTTGTAAATGGTAGAATGCAGTATTGTATATAGTTTTTTTATTTGACTTATTTCATCTAGAATATTTTTGAGTTTTATCAATGATATGGAATGTATCTTTTTATTGTTGAATAGTATTTCATTGTACTGATAAAAGACATTTTATCTGTCTATTCACTAGTTGATGCACATTTTAGTTCTTTCCAATTTTTAGCTACCATGGATAATTACGTGAGTGCCTTTGTGTGGACATGATATTTCTTTAGGAAAGGACTTGTTGGATTGTGTGGCAGCTTTGTATTTAGGCTTTTGGGAAACTGATGACTGTATTCCAAACTGGGTATATATTTCCCCTAGCAATGTACAGAGTTTCCATTTTTCATATACTCACCAACATTTGTTATTGTCTTATTTATCATAGCTATTCTAATGAGTATAAAGTAGCATCTCATTGTGGTTTTAATTTGCATTTTCCTAGTGACTAATGATGTTGACCATCTTTTCCTGAACATATTACTCATTTTTATACCTACCTTGGTGAAATATCTTCATTTTTTTGTTGTTGTTTTCTTTGATTTTGCCATTTTTCTTATTATAGTTGGAAGGGTTCACTGAAGTTCGGCATATGAGTTCTTTACTCAGTATGTGCTTTGCAAACACTGTCTCCCAATCTGTACTTTTCGTTTAATGGTGTCTTTGAAATAGAAAATTTGTGATTTTTCAATGAGGCTCAATTTTTCAGTTTTTCCTTTTATGGATGGTACATTTGGTATTATAACTGAGAAATATTTGTTTAAATAAAAATCTTGAAGATTTTAAAGTCTATGACCTATTTAGAGTTAACTTTTATATATGGCTTGTACATGGGAGCATCCTAAGATCATCTTTCTGCATGCTGACACCCAGTTGTGCTGGTTTTATTGTTGAGCAGACTCTTCTTTTCCCAATATTTCACTTTTAATATTACTTAATTTAATTAACAAGTTTTTCTATTAAATACAATTTTATTTTGGTATGACTACATTTACACTTTACCTGTTGCACCAAGTAAGAGATTACTGAGGTGCTGCAGAACAAGCATACCCTTACTTGGTGTTAATGGGCTGAGTCAGTTTGAATGATTTTCTTCTGCACCCCTATGTAACATCGTATTTATTTGAATACTTAACACAGACAAGTTACAGTTGGTATAAGTATAAATCAAAATTGGTAATGAAATTGAAATATAAATTGCTACTTTAATTATAATTTTTTCTAGTTTAAATATAAGTATAGACACATTTTTAAGTTTAAAATGAAGGCAGACTATTGATGTATAATTCATTCCTTTTTATTTCTAAGTAGTATTACCCATGTGGTTACATCACAGTTTGTTAAACAGTCACCAGTTGATGGACAAGTGAGTTTGCTGCAGTTTGTAGTGATTACAAATAAATTTACTCCTATTAGACAGTGTTTGTATAAACTAGTGAGAGCAAGGGAAGACAGCCACAAATCTGAGCAGTCCAGCTCTCATACATTTGGACACAACACAAAAATAACATATGTAGCTCTGTTACATAAGAAAAATTTTTCTATGATTTGCTTCCCACTAAAGGTTCAGAAAATCTTCTAAAAAACCTAATTTCACACAAAAATAAGGATCAGAAAAGGACCAAAATGAAATCCTTATGAAGTTAGTTAAAAAGAAACAATACTAATGAAGAAATGATATAGGACAAGTGATAAAATCAGAGGCATGCACAAATAACTAGAAATTACAACCTACTTCTTTTTTTGGTACCAGAGATCGAACTCAGGACCTTGCACTTGTGAGGCAGGTGTGGGGCCACTGAGCTAAATCTCAGGCCCAATTACAACCTACAACCTATTTTAAAAGGAGTTTTAAAAAAATTTTAAATTGTATAAGACATAAAAGAAAAACATTAATCAGAAATGAAGTGATAGATCTCACAATGATACAAAAGGAAAAAAAAATAATGATATAGAGATAATAAGGAATTGAGGAAAGTGATAGATAATTGGAGATATTAAAGATCACACAAATGAATAACAGAAGTCCTCAAAGAAGAAAATCAAAGTAAGGGAACAGATTAAATACTTACAAATTATATAATTAAGAAAATGTCTGAAATAAAAATATGTGAAACAGCATGCTGGGTATTTACAAATACTAACCAAGAATTACAAAGACCTATGTACTACACTCAAGTAAAATTACTGGACTAGGAAGGAAGGAAGGAAGGAAGGAAGGCAGGCAGGCAGGCAGGCAAGGAGAAAAGGAGGGCAGGAGGGAACAGAGGGAAGGAACTAATTGACACATAGATAAATATCTGTGAAGCATCAATAAAAAGGTATTTGTCACTGGGCTTTAGTGATTCATTAATTTAATGATTATGAGGTAACTCACACCCTCACCTACCTGTGCAGCGTGTTGGGCTTGCAAACTGCTAATTAGTTTTTCCTTCTCCTGGAGTTCATGTTTTATCTTTTCTACTTCTATGTCTTCTTCTGTGAAACTCTTACCATACTGAAAATGCAACAGATAGAGTCAATTATTTAAAAGAACTACAAGTAATATACAATTAAAAGAATTACAAGTAATATATATTTGATCTTTTGCTCGATTTGCCCTTAATATATAATCATTTATAGTTTTATTAAAATGATGAGGGCAAGAAAAAAATTTAACCATAAGTAAGGGATCTTAGGGACGTCCAGTTTTAGTATGGCCAAGTAGCTCCTATTGGATCTATTAGATCTCCTCTCAGATCTACCCTTTATAGAGAATAACTGTAAACTCTGGACAATACAGAAAACAGCGATCTGAAAAGACTGGAAAGCAGGAAGACATTGGCAGAGTCCATGCCTGGAAGAAATGGCACCGAATTTCCCATCTTGACAGCTGTAGTCTAAAGTAAGACCAGTCAGTCCCTGCAGGACTAAACTTTCATAGAAAACCCACAGTCTGGCTGCCTTGAAAAATCAAGGACATAGTTCAGAAAGCTACAGTTGCTGTTAAGTGAGAGGCAAAACCTTCAGAAAACAGCCACTGAGGGAAATCTTTCAATAGTATATATTTCTTTAAGCTTTTCATTAGAACCAGATTTTATCTCCCTATTTTTTTTTCCAGTACGAGGGATGGGGATTGAACTCAGGACCTTGCACTTGCCAAGGTGGTGTAGTGCCTCTGAGCTACATCCCTAGCCCAGCAAGATTTTTTTTTCAATATTCCTATTTTGCTGTTATTACTTTGAGACAGTGTCTTACTGTGTGGCTCAGGCTGGCCTTGAACAAACTATGTAGCCCAGGCTGCCTCAAACTTGTGGTGATCCTTCTGTCTCACCTTCCCAAGTGCTCGGATTACAGGCATGTGCCACCACACCTGGTTCTGTTTCCCCACTGAATCCCCAAACTTAGCTCTGCTCACTGGAAGTATAAAAATAATTTTACATTTTCTTTCAAATATTAAGCAACAGAGGACACTATCATCTCTTCAACTATACTTTCTTCAGAATACCTAGCTCTGTATTGAGTATATAATGGTTAGAAGGTTGCTAAAACTGCTGGAACTGATTGGGACTGCTACAAATCATTTATTTTACAAAGGAAAGAAATGGGGCTGTGTCTTACTTTTCTCTTGTTGCTAAGACAAAATACCTGACACCCAAAGTTAAAGGGGAAAGAATTTATTTAGCTCACAGTTTGTAGAGGTTTCATTCCATAGTTGGCTGGCTCCAAGGCAGGGTGGCTTGGCAGAGGGGCATTGCAGAGGAGAAACAGTTTGTGGCAGGCAGAAGACAGCAAAAGTAACCAAGCAAGGGGCCTAGACAGTGTCTTTCTGCTCCTTTTATCTTATCCAGACTACTTAGGGCCGGTAGCACTCACATCCTTAACCCTAGTGCCCTTGAGCATAGTACTGCATCATGAATCAATTCCAGCATCACACACTCTAGATCCAGCCATCTCTGAAAAAGCCCCACCTGGGCCGGGGATGTAACTCAGCAGTGCAGCGCCTGCCTGGCAAGTGCGAGGCCTTGAGTTTGATTCCCAGTACCAAGAAAAAAAAAGCCCCACCTACGACTGCATGAGACTTTAGGGGGACATCTAAACACAAGTCATAACAGGCTGTAGGGTGTTTAAAGTCTCAGAGCTAACAATTAAATTGAAAAGCAGAGTATAAAGTGGATAATTTAAAAGTCTGACAGCACAGCTGAGAGGAAGTTTGAAGAAACAAATACCATGGGAAGAGAGGTTATTATTGCTACAGCCAAGGTAAGGGAACTGTCAGAGTAAAAACCAAAGAGTAAGCAAAGAACCCAAATGAATCTCTTTGAGAGGATTAATAAAAGTTTTTAAAATAAATTTTGAGACGTTAAATAAGGGTACCGATTCAGGAAAAGTGATGCTCCCTGAGCATTAGCCCTGGAAAGAAAGACTACCAAGGTACTGGGTGGCTGGCTAACCAGTGTTCCTAGGGTTGTGCCTGGAGGACTTATTAACATCTTTTTTCCCAAGAACCAAGAACATGGAGAATAATAATATAGTGAACCAAAAGATAAAACAGAGAAAAATTAAGAAAATAAGATTTCTTAATTAGGGTGAAGTCTAGGCTAACTACAGTGTGCATATGTGAGATACCTGCCTCTATATAACCTCCAAACTCTCCTAAGAGCTCCCTCTAAGAGCTTGTTCTCTACATAGCTGTCTGCATGTGACCATCTGGGTATAACCACAAAGAAAAGATCACTGTGACTAGTGAAGAACTCCTACATTGGAAGGCTTTCTTGATTCAGAAAATATATATAACACCCTGTCCCCATACCTTGGAGAATGATTCCTCTGATTCAGGTTCTACAGGCAGAGCAGTCCCTCCTTGTGCCTTCATTTCTTCTATGTGTTTATTCAAAGAAGTTAGTTTGGCCTTTGCATGAAGTTTTATTTTTTTAATTTTGTTATCAGCAGCTTTTCTTTCCTCCTACCAGAGAAGAATGATGATAAATACATAAATATTTTTTCATCATTTATCCAGCACATAACAAAAGTTATTTTCAGTAAGCATCATAGTATAGTATTAAGGAAATAAGAATCAGGCTCTCTAATAATTTAAGAGAGAAATCTAGGTGAACAAGTCATCTGTCCTTTATCAAATGCTCTACAAGACAAATGACAGTACCTGTAAAACTTCATCTTTCTGCTGCAGCTCAACATCCTTCTGTCTAATAACCTCTTTCAGCTCCACCACCAACTGCTCTGCATAAGCCAGGCGTTCTACAATGTCCTCTTGAGTTCTATTATTAAATTCCATGTCAGATTCCTGGGGTAATTCCTATTATTCAGAAAAAGTGACCAATGTATCAGGAAAAGAAAAGGTATGAGCTGCCAAGCAGGAGTTTTTTCAACAACTTTTGCCCAACTCATTTATTTTAAAACTTAAGCTTCTTTCTAAGAGGCTGACCCAATAACAGTTATCATTAATGCATTGAGTATTTTATCTCATTTAAGGTATTATTACCTTAATTTTACGAAAGAGAAAAGTAAAGGGAAGTAAAGATCACAAACTATTAAGTCAAAGAGAGTTTGTTGAATAAAACTCTTATAACCACTAAGCATTGCTGCTTGTCTTTTTAGAAAACAGATTTCTTTTGATTTTTTTACGTGATCCTCAGAAAAATGCAATACAAACTATTAAAAAATTGGTAGACAAATTTATTAAAGCAAGCAGATATTCTCAAACTCAAGCAGTGCTTCAGTACCCCCATACACAAACATACACTTGTCATTTAAACCTTCCTACGGAATTAGGGGTATGTACCCAAGGAGGAGGAGTTAAAACAATCTGGCACTAAACAGGCCCAGGAGGACAAATGAGAAAGATCTTCTAAATCTCATCCAGGACTTGGTTTCCAGCTCTGTGGCTGTTAGGCAAAAAACTTACAGAAAGATCATTTATGAAGTCTTAATATTTTTCTTAATCTTCACTTCCACTTTGCACTAGGGAGGCTGCTCATGTCTTTCCAAAATTCTTTTCCTCAGAAGAGCACAGAGTGAATGTCTCATCAATTTAAATCAGAACAGAGCTACTCACAGGGCTCAAGGGAGCCGTCATACTTTGATCAGTGTCATCTCCTGATAATTCATGCAAGACAACATTTGCTAATCCTGATAATCGGCTAAGCATTTCTGTGGGAAAAGAAAAGAGAAGAATCAGCAAAGTGGACACAGGCTGCTCCCTCTAGGGGTAGCCATATTATCTGTAGGTAAAATGGAACAGTGCAGGTGACAAATACTAAACACAGTCTGTAGCAAAGGCATATGAGTGGACATGGTGTAGTCAAACACTGTTATTTTCACCGGCAATAGCATAGAGATTATAACCAGCATCACTAAGACCACTTGTAAAAATAAAACAATTATATAATCCTTAAATACAAATACTGAATTTTGTATTTAAAGGTTACCTTTAATGCCCTTTCTTTCACCATAGTTTCATTTATAAATTTCTTATTCTTCTTTGGTCAGACTGTTATTCTCGCCTGCTTTTACCCATAAACCCCCTGATTCAGCAAGTTTTTCTTTCTATATATCCCATGAACCCCATTATTTCAGGAAGCTTTCCTGATAAAATGTGGTTTTGCTAAAATTTAAACATAATCGTTCAAAATGTATAGCACTAAATGAGTGTATTAGAAAAGAAGGAAGAAGGACCAGAATCAGTAACCTGTCCTTCTTCTGTAGGAAATTTTAAAAAGAAAAGCAAATTAAAACCAACATAAGCAAAAAGGAAACAAATTAATAAAATTGAGAGTAGAAAATAGAGAACAAAATCAACAAAACCAAAAAAGGGGTTCTTTGAAAAAAAAAATCAATAAAGATGATAAAGCTCTAATCAGTCTGACCATGAAAAAACAGAAGACACAAATTGCTGGCATCATAAATGAACATGGGAACATCAATACTGATCTAACATACATTAAAAGAAAACAGAGAAACACTACAAATAATCCTGTGTTCACGAATTCATCAAAGTGGATGAAATGGGTCAATTCTTTGAAAGACACAAGCCACTTAAAATTTAAGGGAAAAAAAGAGACTTTATATGAGTGGACATGTGTGGGTGTGTGTGTGCATATATAAACTGACATTATACACACAGACATGAAATTAAATGGATACATCATTAAAAACTTTCTAAAACATGATACTCAGGTCAAGATGGCTTCACTGGTGAGTTGCAACAAACATTTTAAAAAGAAATGATATCCATTTTATATAATCTGTTTCAGAAGTTAAAAGAGGAGAGAGCATTTCACAATTTTTTTATGAGACCAGCCCTACCCTAATACTAAAAGCAAACGAAAATAATTACACGACAACTATAGACCAATATTCGTCATGATCATACTCAACAAAATACTCAAAATCCTCAACAAAATGTTTTCTAATATTAGCTTTAGAAAAAGCCAACACATCACAACCACAGAGTTAAAAAATGTAAAATGGATCCCATAGATAATAATATTGATAATCAATGTAATTAACAGTATTAATTGACTAAGGAAAACTATCATATCAATTGATTCAGAATAGCATTTGGTAAATTTCAACATCCATTCATAATAAAAACTCTCAGAGCAGGGGATTTAGCTCAGTGGTTCTGGTGCCTGCCTTGCAAGCACAGGGTCCCGAGTTCGATCCCCGGTACCAAACAAAACAAAACAAAAAAAACTCTCAGAAAACTAAGAATAGAAGAAAATTACTTTCACTTAATAAAGAGCATCTATAAGAAGTCCTACCACTGGCCAGGGATTTAGCTCAGTGGGTTCTGCTGCCTGCCTCGCAAGCGCAAGGACCCGAGTTTGGTCCCTGGTACCAAAAAAAAAAAAATCCTACTACCTGTATCACATTTAATGGTGACAGGCTAAATGCTCTCACCAGGAAAAAGGCAAAGATTTCATCTCTCATATTTCTATTCAATACCATACTGGAAGTCCTAGGCAGTACAATAGGCAAGAAAAAATAGTCATACAAATTTGATAGAAAGAAATAAAATTATCTCAATGAGCAAAAGATATGAATGCTCCCAAAATTTTTCTACTAAAAAAAGCTATAAATGACCGCCAAGTGAATTTAGCAAGATTCAGGATACAACACCAAAGTGTAAAACTCAATGCCATTCCTGATACAAGCACTGAATAAGTAGAATTTGAAATTAATACAACAGCATTTACAATAGCACTGGACAAAAGGAGAAGGGACTTGGGTAGAAATCTGACAAAATATGCGCAGGACTGATATGCTGAAAACTATTTAAAAACTGAGGAAGGAAATAAAAAATTTAAATGTAGAAATTGATAACCCTGTTATCAATTCTCCCCATTTTGATCTATAACTGCAGGGTTTTGTTTTTTTTTTCGTACCAGAGATCGAACTCGGATCCTTGTACTTGCGAGGCAGGTGCCGGAACCACTGAGCTAAATCCCTGACCCCCAATTTTGATCTATAAAACTAGTACAATTCCAATCTAAATCCCAATAAGTTTTAGTAAACATCAACAAGCTAAATAACATCTAAAATTTAGATGAAAAGGCAAGGATAGCAGAACTTAATAAAAAAATACAATTACAAGACAGTGTAGCATTGGTGAAAATACAGATACATAGCTCAACAGAATAGAATGCAGAGACTAGAAACAGACCAACACAAATAGAATCAACTGATTTTTGTCAAAGGTACAAATTCAACTTGGTTGAGAAAAGCAATCTTTTTTTTAACAAATGCTGGTAAACAACTGGACATTCACACAAAAAAGTAAACCTTGGCACAAAACTCACACTTTATTTTTAAAAATACCTCCAGGGCCAGGGATTTAGCTCAGCTCAGTGGTACCGCCACCTGCCTCACAAGTGCAAGGTCCTGAGTTCGATGCCTGGTTCCAAAAAACCCCACAAAAAACAAAAAACAAAACAACAAAAACACCACCTCCAAATGGATCAGAAGTTTAAACTTATACTGACAAACTAAAATTTCTAAGGAGAAACTCTGATTTTGGATTTGGCAAGAGGTTTTCATGGACAAGGAACGATACATAATAGCAAAACTTAACAAATAGTAATTTATCAAAAGTTAAGACTTTTGCTCTGTGAGGACAATGTTAAGAGAATGAAAGACAAACTAAAGATTCAAAGAAAATATTTGCAACTAACATCCAATAAAGAACTTGTATCCACACTATCTAAAACAAAATTTTCTTAAAACACAAACAAACTAATAAAGAAATGTGCAAAAAACACTTCACTAAAGAAGATACATGGATGATAAATAAGTATAGGAAAACAGTCTTAACCTCATCTGTCTAGAAAAATATTCATTAGAAACCCAATGAAATGCTACCATATAACTACTAGAATTGTTAAAATATTTCTTTGTCAAAATGCTAGTAGGGATCTGGAGCAATAGGAACTTTCATGCAGTGCAGATGGAAATACAAAATGGCAGTGCTACTTTGGAAAACAGTTTGGAAATGTCTTTAAAAGCTAAACATATATTTACCAATCGTACACCTCGGTATTTAATCATTCAGTGAAATGAAAACTCATATTTACATAGAAATCTGTAAGTAAAGATTTACAGTAGGTTGACTCCTATTACAAAACTGAAAACAACCAAAATATTCAATAAGCAAATGAATAATCATGGGATACTTCCAAACAGAATATGCATGAGCAATAAAAAGGAATGAGCTATTCACTCACACAATACAACATGGATAAATCTAAAATGTCTTCTGCTAAATGGAAAAAGCTAAATGTGGAAAGCTACATATTATATGATCTTATTTATATAACATTATAGAAAAGTCTAGAAATAGACTCATACACATATAGTTGTCAGGGTTTGAAGGAGGGGGTGTAGTTGACAATAAAAAGGTCATACAGGGGGTGGGGGGGACTAGGGATGTAGATCAGTAATAGGGTGCATACTTAGCATGTGCAAGGCTCAATCTCTAGCATGAAAAGGAAAAGAAAAGGCCACTTAAGGAATTAATTTTTAGGGTAAAGGTTCTATTCTGTGTCATCTTGGATAGTGGATTCATAACCACATTCATTTGCCAAAGCTCACATAATTATGCAATATATATATATACATATTTCAATACATAAAATATATTCCAACCAGGATATCAAAGGCTCCAAAGATAGAAGGTAGAATGGAATATATTAATCCAAATACATTATACATATATAATTAAATCTCACTGAAAAATATAGAGAAAATCAAGCTAACTTAAGAAATGTGGAAAATAGTAATTTAATTATGTACTATATGGCCAAAGGAAAAAGAAGGGACATAAATATTGTATGTTAGTTACCAATTTTTTCTCACGGTGGTATGGGTTAGCAATTATGAAACTACTTCATGTATATATCAGGGCTGAAGAAGTAATAAAATTGCAGATGAGATCTAGTTTTCTAACTCAGTGAAATAAGTTACAAATAAGCAAGAAAAAAAATATAAACCCTGTAGCACTGGATTAGAATCAGAGAGGCCAGTATAAACTCATGTTTCTTTTAATATACATAAAGAACTTGTATAAAAATATAGATATATATGTATATGTATTATAAAAACATATATATCCTACTTGAACCCACTGATGAGTTCTAGAGACAGTAACATCTCAGTGGTCATGAGCACATACAGCAACTAGATCTTGATTTCTGAATACCAATCTCCACTAAAAAGAACAAGCGCTCCTTGAAAAAATGCCTAACTACTCAGAGTTGGGGCGAGGAGCATACAAGATGGGGTACCAGCTGGACTTAGTGACTGTTACAGTTTGGATGTGGAATGTGTTGAAGCTTTGGTTTCCAGCCAATGATGCCATTGGTAGGTGATGAAAACTTTAAGAGGGTAGGCCTAGGTCAGAAGAAGCAAGTTATCAGAGGTGTGCCTTCGAAGGGTACATTTTGTCCCTTGCCTCTTCCTTGTTATCTCTCTCCCTCCCTCCTGACCACCATGAGATAAGCCACTTTGCTCCACCACATGCTCCCCATCATGATGTTCTGCCTCACCATAGGCCTAGAAACAATGGACTAAAGCATCTGAAACCATGAGCCTAAATAAATCTTTCTCCTTTAAGTCCCCCTCCCTCCCACCCAGGTATTCTGTAACAGTAGTAGAAAGATAACTAACAAAGAAAGCAATGGAAAGCTCACTTTCAAAGAATAAAATATGAAAAAGAGAAAAAAAAGTAACTTCAGAATAGACAGACAGCAACTACCACTTCAACTAAGTGATAATGGTTAACATCCCATGATAAATCGTAACACCATGTACTCTTTGAAAATATGATGAGGATAACCTACCTCTGGAGTATTCTTCCCCTAAACCCATAACCCAGACTAACTTCGAGAAAGTACCAGGCAAACCCAAATTCAATATTCTAAAAAGTCCCTGACTAATATTCTTCTAAACTTTCAAGGTGATGAATGAACAAAGTAATAAAATGAACAAAAGAGGAAGAAAGAGTCACAGACTAAAGGACACACAGATGCATGTTGATTAAATGCAAAGTAGTAGACCAGATTAGATCCTGAAGCAGAAAAAGAACATTAGTGGGAAAAAATGGTGAAATCTGAAAGATGTCTATCTGTAATTAATGGCATTAACCAATGCTCTTAGTTTTGAACAACTTGCCATGGTTATGTAACATGTTAACATTAGGGGAAGCTACTTATGAAGACTATACATTAACTCTCTGTACTCATCTTTGCAAGTTTTAAGTAAATCTAAAGTTTTCCAAAATTAATTCCCTTTTATAACTACGTTACACATTCTGATGAATGTCAATTTCACAAACTTAATGAAAGTGAGAAAAATATTAATGCTTTCACAGGAAAAAATCAAAATAGAACTTGACTGTATATAGCACTAGTTAAGTGATTTTGCTGAAGTTTATGTTCTGTGACAAAATGTTATTTGACTTTTAAAACTGTCAGCAGGGAGAAATACAAAAACTGCCAGACAAAATAAGTACTCATAAAATAGTCTCTGCAGCAGTTTCTTTCTACACAGGGAAGGAGTAGTAGAATAGTGTTTAGAGCAGCCATGGTTCTTAATGAAGAAGTGTTAAGAGATCTATTTCTATAATAGCTTATTTTGGATGACACAAGTAGCATGTAGCCGTTGGAAAACATTTATGACTCGGGAAAGGAAACATAGAGCTGGGAGGAGAATACTGAACCATATATAACTATAAACAACCATATATAAATTCAAATATAACATATTTGACATTCATAGGAATATATAATACCATCTGTAGTAGTTATACTACACCTGATTTTGTTAGAAGATGGGGTACAGTCCAAAGAGACTGGTCACTGGGGGCATAACCTGGAAGGATGTATCTCCCTAGCTAGCTTCTCTCTCTCTGCTTCTTGGCTGCCATGATGTGAACAGCTTTCCTCTGCCAGTATCTGGAGTCAGCCAGCCAGCCATAAGGAAGACTAAGACTACTGAAATGTGAACCAAAATAAATCATTCCTCTTTACATTGCAGTTATTGAGTACTGTGTCTCAGTGACGAGGAAAGTGACTAAGAAACATAGTTATGTTTTTTCCTATACATACACACCTATGATAGTTTAATTTATAAATAAGGCACAATAAAAGATTAATAATCATTGCAAAGAAAAAAGATTAATAATCACGATTAACAATAGGATAGTTATAACACTGTAATAAAATTGTTTAAAATTATGAATTGCTTATTTCTGGAATTTCCCATGTAATATTTTTTGGACCAGTTGTTGATAGCAGTCAATCAAACCATAGAAAGTAAGACTGAATAAAGAAGACTACCGTAAATGCAAGGGGCCTCTAGGCCTGAGGCAGTCTGGGCCCCTCTGAACTCTCAGAACTGAAGAGGTGGGGCTCTCTTTCCAGATAAAGCCCTACAGTAAGGAGAATATCAGTTGAGAGGAGAAGTCAAAATTAAGCCACTAAGGAAAGAGAAGGTCTAGATAAAAGAGTGGGTAGGGTGGCAAGGAAGGAGAGCCAGGAAATCTTAAGAAATCCAGCTGCCATTGATTTGAACTACATCAGAAAACATCACAAGAAGGAAATAAAGTTGAAAAGCAACATAAAACAAAACTCCTATAGTTCAGCAATATTAAATTCATATAAAATGAGCAATGAAAAGCATCACAATTTCCATATTAAATTACTGTAAAAAAATAGAGTGATAAAGCTGGATCAAGAGGCAGTTCTAGTTTGCTTTTTGAGAAACTTCCATATTGATTTGGATAAGGGCTACATTAATTTCCATTTCCACCAGCAGGGTAGAAGGGTTCCTCCTCCTCCTCCTCCTCCACCAACATGTCCTCACCAGCATTTATTGTTTTTTGTAGTCTTGATGATAGCCATTCTGACTGGGATAAAATGGAATCTCAATTAAGTTTTGATTTGCATTTCCCTAAATGGCTAAAAATGTCAAGCATTATTTCCATATTCTTATTGGCCATTTTATGTCTTCTTTCTGTTCAATTCTTTTGCACATTTATTGATTGAACTATTTGATTTCATCCAGCTACCACTCCTTGGAATATACCCAAAGCAATTAAAGTAAAATTCTACAGGGATACCTGCATACCTGTGTTTATTGTGGCACAATATACAATAGCCAAGATATGGAACCAGCCTAGGTGCCCATCAACAGATGGATGGATAAATAATACATGATATATATACACAAAGGAGTATTATTCAGCCTTTTAAAAAGAAGAAAATTTTGTCTCTTGCAGATAAATGGTTGAATCATCATGTTGAATGAAATATGTCAGGTCCTGAAGACAAATATCACATGTTCTCTTTAACATGTGGAATCCTAATAAGATGACAAGAAAGAAGGGAAGACTATTATTAGACAAGAAGAAGAGGAGGAGGAGGAATAATGGGTGCAAGGGCAGGAAATAGGGGTTATAAACAGGATCAAAATGCATTATATACATGAAATCCTCCCTAAAAACATGTAAAACTGGGGTTGAGGGTGAAAGAGGTCATAGGGAAGGATGATTATAATATGTTATGTACATGCACAAATTTGTCAAAGTGAAACTCATTAATCTGTGTAACCAATATGCACTAATAAAAATGTAGGGAAAATAAAAATTTCAAAAATAACAAAAGATATCTCTACAGAAATGGAAGCATGTCAGAGCATGCTTAAAACAATTCAACACTATAAACTACTAAATTTATTAAATGAACTGAAGGCATTAAAAAAGACAAAACATGAAACAATACATGAAAGAAAAATCTAAAAATAAAGTGGAAACTCTAACAACTAAAAACATTTTAATTCGCTTTGGAAATAAAGATTAAACTAAAAGGAAGAAGAAAATGAATAAACATAACAAATCATACCTTTAAAAAAAGTTTTTTTACATAAAAAAAGAAGTTACCTAAAAACTACCCATCCCACTACCTTATCACCAAGTGATTTTACTTCTAGTCATTAATCCCAAGAAATGAAAATGTTAGTTCCCACAAAAATCAGTACATGAATATTCATTGTGCACACACACACACACACACACACACAAACACACATACAAAGAAATACATTCAGATATAGCCTGCTGTTCTTCAACAAGTCCATGGTTAAACAAAGTGTGATACACACATTCCATGAAATACTTCTCAGCAATAAGGAACACACTATTGATATACTCAACAATTTAGGTGAATCTTCAGGACATTGTGCTGAATGAAAAAGCTAATCCTAAAGGTTATACTATATAATCCCATACTTACATGATATTTTTGAAATGACAGAATGGTAGAATGGGGGAAAAATTAGTGGTCGCCAGCAGTTAGGAAGGGTGGGTGTAGACTGCGGTTATAGTTCTAACAAGATAACTCAAGATATCCTTGTGTTGGAACATTTCGGCATCCTGACTATGTTGACAGATAACACGAACTTAAGACAGGTAGTAAAATTGAACTTAATCACACATATACATAGACATATACATATACAAGTAAAACTAAAGAATCTGTCAACGTCAATATATTATTTCATAATATAAGATATTATGAAATAGTTTTGTAAAATGTTATCACTGGGGGAAATTACACAAGGTTGTGTAAAGGACATCTGTTTTATTCCTTATCCTCTGCACATAATTCTGCAATTACTTTGATTTTTTAAAAAAGAAAGAAAAAATGAACTAAATGCAATGTGATATCATGGATTGGATCTTAGATCAGAGAAAGGACTTTATTAATGTAACATGTGAATACTAGGTGAAGGGTATACTGGAAGTATGTACTACCTTTGCAAATTTTCTAAAGTAATCTCCAGTTATTCCTTTTGTGTGTGTGTGTGAGACAGGGTCTCGCCATGTAGTTCAGCCTGGCTTTAAACTCACTGTGCAACCCAGGCTGGCCTTGAACTCACAGCAATTCTCCTGCCTCGGCCTCCCAAGTGCTGGGATTACAGGTGTGTGCCACCACACCCGGCTCTATTCTTGATTATATTAAATGTTTTTCAAAGAATTAAACAGGCTTCAAGAGAAAGTGATACTGAAGATAAGCAATTTGGATGATAGGATTCTCTGAAGAAAAATAAAAGCAAAGGAACAGGGAAAATGTGGAAAACCGTAATACAATGCTTATCTGAATTTGGGGGGGGGGGCGCGGTGCCAGAGCTTGAATTCAGGACCTTGCGCTTGTGAGGCATGCACAGTGTCACTGAGCTAAATCCCCAGCCCCTTATCTGAAATTTTAAAGAAACATCTGAAACTATATATTGAAAAAGCCATCATGTTCCTGAGAACATCAATCCAGAATAACCAACAAAACAGTATAGGAAAATTAACAAATTTTTTAAAAATCCTTTAGGAGGACTGAGGATGTAGCTCAGTGGCACCACACCTGCCTGGCAAACCGCAAGGTCCTGAGTTCAATCCCCAGTACTGGAAAAAAAAAAACAACAAATACTTTAAGATTTAGGCCAGTTTTATGACTAGGCAGATTAAAAAAAAAGTAAGACTAGTATCAGACTTTTCAACAGCAATGTTTTTGCCAGAAGAAAAATAAGTACAGATTAAAGATATTCAAGAGAAGGAAAAATGAGCCAAAATTTTTATTTCTAGCAAAAATGAATTTCAGCTATAAAGATCAAAGACAAAATGTTATGAACAGGCAAGAAAATTCATGGAATATTTTCCCTTAAGCCTTTCCTAAGGAATCTACTACGGACAAAACCCAAATGAGTAAAAAGACACCATTATAATGACTGGTGGCAAATATTAATTAAATATACAGTTACTAGCAGAACTAAGACAAAGACTGGGAGAGAGAGCACATAGAATATAATGATTATATACTCTAACAAGATACAGGACAACTATGAAAAATGAGGAAAATGCAAACAGAAGCGGAAAAAAAACTTTTAAAACTTTTTAATAATCAAAGTAGCATTGTGATTCTTAGATTATTATATGTAGAATGTGGGATTAAAGCAAATGAGTAATTACTAATTCTATTGTCATATTTTCACTATTAAAAAGAAGATATAAATGTACCACAGAAGAAATTAAGAACCCCCAAATACAAACTAATCTTGAATTTCAATTGTATCAATATGGACTTACTAGGTATTTGATCTTATATTTTATCTTTATATTTTCCTAACTTTGTCCACTAAAAAGGATTACAATGACAAACTGAGAAGCAATGATTATCTCTAGTGCCTAGCTTGAGACCTTGAAATACCTCCCTCATTTCTTAGAGAAATGGCTGATTCCAGTTCTAAAGAAGGGAATGTAGAAAATAAGCTTAACTATCTCTCACACAGGTTAGCAAGGAAGATATCAAAGACTACTAGTCATGTTCAAAGGACTCAAGAACCAAACTGAAGAGGTTCCCTCTGGCTAAAAGGACAGTCTGAGCTTAGAGAAGAATTGCAACAAATTAAAATCTGTAAAATATATTTAAAAGCAGGAGCTATGAAAAATAATAAACTAGTTACCATCTGAACAAATTATCTTGAAAACTAGGTGTATATATAAGGATTTATTTTGCCTTTCCTAATTGACCTTTACCTTTCAGGAAGCAAAGAGTAGAAGGAATGAATCTCCTTACAAAAGTATTCCAACTAATCAATCTTTTCTAACATTTATAAACCCTAATGAACTCAAGGATCTAGACACTGAGCATCAACAGCTAATAAAAACAAAAAAATGAGATGTTATGAAGTTCCGATGAAAGAACATAACACCTGTAGTCATGCCTCAGTCTGATAAAGCTTCCCCTCCTGCTGCTTATCTAGGAAATGAAGTGACCAGAAGAACAGCTCAACTGCCTGATGAATGCACAATTCCCAGACTCTGGCAAACTCCACAGGTCAAAAGGCCTACGTGCTTCAACAGACAATTGTAAGGAAAAGACTCAAGAGACATATCAAGTTTTGAAAAAGGCAGGATTCATCTTTAAGTAAAAACTGTAAAGAAACCACAAGGAAGTGATTCTTTTTGGGAAAAAAAAGAGGGCTCTGAGTGGGATGTGAAATATGGAAGGGTTTCTGTGATGACTGGCCAAGCTGTATTTCTTCACTGGGTAGCTTGAAAACAATGTTGCCCTGAGAGTAGCTCATGAGGCTATGCATACTCAATAGTGTGGTTATTTATACCTTTATCTTACAATAAGGTCTTTAGAAAAATTAATGCAAGTTTTCATTAAGCAATTATGTTTGGAGATATCCACTGAGAGTTTCTCTTATATTTTTACTTTTAATTGACATAATATTTGTGCGATTTATGAGGCAATGTGATATTTCAATTTATGTAAACATCAGATAATAATCAACTCGGGGTAATTAGCGTATTTATCAGGGGATTTTTAGACTTCAATCTCAGCTTCATCACATACTGTGACCTACATATACCTCACTTACTGCACACTTTCCAACACTTTCACTTCGGATTCACCAACCAATTCCCCGCCCCACCTCTACTGCAGCCCTGCTCTTTGCACCCACACTTTCTGCTCCAAGTAGATTAGATACTACTGTTACCACTACTTTAAAAACTAAACAAAAAAGTACTGAAATTCACAATATTTTTCAACTACTTTTAAGTCATACCCTCTTCAGGAAAATGTAGATATCATGTGTTTAAGCCCATGTACACACATGCACCCAACCACAGTGGAATGTTGTAGAGTCAACCTTTTGTATATTACCATTAGAAGACTTGTGATAAATCTTATTTTATGTAATTTCTATTGTAAAAATACGATTCTAAAATGTTTCCATTTACACAGAAATTTAATTTTATATGAAATTAAAATCCTAGCAGGATGCAGCACTCAGGAGGCTGAGGTAAAAGGATCACCTTGAGTTTAGGACCAGCCTGGGCTAGTTACATAGTGAGTTCAAGGTCAGTCTGAACTATACAGTGAGACCTTGTTTCAGTAAAACCAAGATAAATAAATAAAATCAGATCCTGAATATCTATCAAGTTGTAATTTTCTTTCTCTCTCCCCCATACCATTACCACAAATGAGATTCTAATTCATCTTCCCTATCAGGATGTGTCTCTAGCAGCATTATTATACATATACTAAAAATCATTATACATCCAGGATACATATACATTAACACAGAACAATAATAATATTAATGGCAACAATTACTGAGAAATATTTTATTTAATTGCAAAGTGAATACAACAGACAATTCATATATAATGCTTTCTTAATCTTAACAAAATCTGCAAGCTAAGTATATATCCCCATTTTATAGACAGGGAAAATTGACATTTAGAGAAATTAAAACATGTCAAAGGTTCTTCAGTTAAACAAGGAACAGGCTCAAAAGCTCTTCAAATAGAGAATGGATTACTTTTCTCAAATAACCATTCAAAATATGTATTTTAAGAAAGAAAAGATAAATAAACGAGATAAAAAATCTGGGAGGGTGCTAAGAATACAGCACTTAAAATAGCTCCTAAAAAAAGGACTCTTGGGCCAAGGATTTAGCTCAGTAGTGCTGCCGCCTGCCTTGAAAGTGCAAGGTCCAGAGTTTGATCCTCCAGACCAAAAAAAAAAACAAACGACTCTTTATAGAAGTCTCTCACAGACTGACTGAACAGTCTGAAAGAAAGAGGTGACAAACTAGGAGCCAGGCAACTGAGCTTTCAGTCCTGGTTCACCAAGAAACAGCTTTATCACATTGCTTGAGTCTCTTTGCCTCATGAATGTCAAGTTTCCTCACCTTAAAATGAAGACTGACAAAGGACATTTTAAAGCCCACCAATGTGATTCATTGATTCAAGAAAGAGTTCTATGGCTGTTGACATTAAGAGAAAGTAAAGGGAGGGCATTTCATGTACAGTTGACTGCATTTGTAGCGCAAGGGTTGGGAAGCTGAGGGCATGAGAGCCAGTAAGTAGCCACAACTGAGGTAAATGAAGAAAGGGTCTCTCCCTCTATTAGTCTTATTGAACACCAGAAATGGACAAATGTACATATAAAAATAAGTAAATGGGAAAATATTCATGTTCATAGTAATAAATTCATGTCCAGAAAAATGTGTGATCACTGGACAAGACTTGTTGTTTTACAAAGCACCAGATCATGAAGAGCAACTAAGGAAAGAATTAGTATTTAATTGCAAGGTGGGACCAGCCTGGGTAACATGAGTTTCCTGTCAAGGCCAGGATTCTATAAAACACTTGGGCAAATAAAACAATCCTTCAGTCTATGCTGGCCACACCTTTCACAAACTCTACTTGTATGTTGATGTGGCATTGCAAAATAGTGTTATTTTTTCAAAGCCTTCACTGATTATCAATAACTACTTATTTTTAAAATACCTGATTTGTAGCATTATACTAAGAACTATAAAAATAAAGGAATATAAGGCATGTCTCTACCCACAGCAACATAGTACAATGTGCACGGGAAAACAAAAGAAAAAACTGGAGACAGGGAGTGCATGTGCCGTTTACTTTGGAATTTAAATCACTTTTCACACAGAGGATAGTGAAATTTCCATTCCATTGAGGTCATTCCTCAAACTCATTTCATGTATATTTAGTTGAACCTCAGTAGTTTTCCTTAATTTCTTAATTTTCAAATTGTTTCTCAATCAAGTTTTGTAGCTAATAGAAAAGTAGCGCTATATATCTGGAAAAAGCATATTGAATATGATGTAATTTTTGTAAGAAAATTAAAAATGATTTTTCATAACACAAAAGGTAGTATTTTCATTAAATAAATTTAGAAATGGTAGCTACAGTATATATACAGCACAACCCCATCAAGTGTTGGTCCAGTTTATTTACATATAACTTATTTATAAGTTCATTTATTTAAATAACTTCATTATTTAATTCGTTTTGTTCATAAAACAACCCAAGGGGGTCAGGTACTATCATTATCCCCAATTTTAAGGTGAGTAAATTAAGGCACAGGGAAATTAAGTAATTTGCTCAAGCTCAACAAAGCTTTCCTTTTGTGCTTGTGTGTGTGTGTGTGTGTGTGTGTGTGTGTGTGTATGCAATACTGGACACTGAACCCAGGACCACTGAGACCCACCCCTAAACCCTCAACAGAGACCCTACCACGGTGAAGACACACAAAAGACATTACTGGCTGAAAATCAGGATGAGGGCCTGAAGGCATTATATTAGTATGCTACGGATAATTTTTTTTGGGGGGGGTAATTTTTTATAACAGTACATAAACTAAAATGATAGGATTCATAGTAGTATAGGCACACATGTACCACAGATATTCACTACATCAGTGTCTGATGGCTAATGACTGAAAATCTAAATGTCGGTCAAGAAGGGGCAGTTAACTACATTTTTATATTTCGACAAGGCAATGCTGTGCAGCCATTTTAAAAAATGAGGTAGTTTTATACTCAAGTATATTGAAAATGCCTAATTCAGATTGACCAGACCTTATCCAAAATGCTTGGGACCAGAAGTGTTCATATTTTGAATTTTAGAGGGTTTTGGAATTTTTGCATATACATAGTAAGATATCTTGGGGACAATGCAAGCCTAAACACAAAACTTGTTTCATATATACTTTGTACACATAATCTGAAGTCAATTTTACACAATATTTTTAATAATTTTGTTCATGGTGTTGAATTTTTATTTATTTATTTATTTTTTTTGTGCTGGGGATTGAACTCTGGTCCTTGTGCTTGCCAGGCAGGCGCGGCACCACTGACCTACATGCCCGGCCCATGGTGTGGAATTTTTCAACTGTGGCTTCACGTCAGTACTCAAAAAGTTTCAGACTTTGGAGCACATTAGATTTCATATTTTCACATTAGAGATGCTCAACCTGTATATATTATTATGTGACAAAAGAGATGTAGAACAGCATGTATATTATGATCCACATGAAGGAAGGTATGCATTATATACATGTTATGATCAGAAAATTTAAGGATAACCAAGAAATTACAGTGTCTATTTCTGGGAAGTGGGAATAGAGAAGATTAGTGGGTAGAGGAGAAAGTTTTCTTTCATATTATATTCTTTGGTATTGAATTTCCTTGTATCAAAAGCACATATAGCTGCACTTTGAAGGTTGAAGCAAGAGGATCAGGAGTTTAAGGTCAGCTTGGACTACATTGTGAGAGACTCTCATACATATATATATAATTTTTTCTTCCTATTTTTCTAAAAGAATATTTCCTGGATTTGACCCTTTACAGTCACCCCGATCATCCAAATTTTATTAATTCACGCTTCTGGAAAGGCCCCAGTCTTTCCATAAGATGTTCCCTGTCCTGCTCTTAAAATTGTCCCCTGGAGCTCTTTAAATAAGTCAGACAAATTCCTCATTTGTCAAGGGCCTCGCCCTCCCGTTCACCCTGTCAGGCACAATAAACACTCCACACAACCAATTCAAGATCTTTTCCCTCCAGAACTCTCTTCAAGGTCCCTTTCCTCTAACAGCCTGCCCAGTGTTAGCGTCCATGAAATCACAGGGTTCAATCCTGTCTTCTCATCTTTCCAGCGATCCATCTGCATTAGCAGGATCCTTCCACAGGCCTCCGTTTGCAATATCTCCAAATGTTTCTTTGATCTCCGCCCTCAAGACGTTCGATTTGTTTGGGTCCCACCTCCCATCCGGGACACTAAGTTTGCTTTGGGCCAGACCGCAGGGGCGGGACAGGTTCTCTAGTCCCTGCTGCGTACTAAGTCCAGCCTAAGCAGGGCGCTCAGGAAACTAGGCCGTGCGGGCAGGACTGAACAGGGCGCCTCTCTCGGTAACTCCCGGAGAAGAAAAGTCTTGAAGAAGGGGCAAACCGACTGTATGTGCCCCGAGGCCGTACAGGGAGACTACAAAACTCTCCGAGGGGCCAACAGGCACGCAGGCTACCAGAACGAGGCCTGGGAGCGGAGGGAGGCGGGTGAAGAGCCGAACCCGGCCTGAATCCGGGGGAGGCTGGCGGGGAGGGGACTCGACAGGCTGCCTCACAAACCCCGGCCCAGGTGACTGGGGTAACCTTTACAGCACTCGCCGAGGGGAGGAGTTCGGGAGCGTCCCCCACTCACCAACAAGCCGCTGCCGCGGGAGGCACGAGTTGCCCCTCTCCCAATCTGAGCCACGTCAGCTCGGGAACCCCAAACGCGACACCTACCACCGCCGCCGCCGCGCCCCTCCAGGGACTCAACCACTAGCAGTTGGGACGGAAGACGGGATCAGGACCTCGACCAATCGGGGCTATGAGTAGAGCGTTACCAGGGAGACCAGGCACGCCTTGTTTGTAACCAAGCCGTCCAAAATTTGAAACCAATCAACGCCGGGAAATCCTGTGCTTCCTCTAAGAGAAAGCCAATGGATTCTAAGGGAGGGGTGAAAGGCGGGATCAAATGAGAGCAAGTGTCCCGGAAGAAGATCTGGTGATGGACGGGAACCGCCGAGAGGGCGGGCGTTCTGGGGAAGGTCAGGTACTTCGCTGGTGAGGTGGTAGTTCCGGTTACCGGTAGTTACTGCGGGAAGTTGGCGGGACTGGCCCAGTCTGTGGCTTGGGCTTCTGCGGAGGCTTTGGGTCCATGACACCCGCTGTCTTTACGATTGTTGAATGAGCTGTGAGAAGGGAGCGGAAATGTGCATTTTGCTTTTAAGAGTTACAAGTATTAGAGCCAAAATAGTTGGTCATTTAATATGACCTTTTCATTTTGCCATGAAAAATGAGAGCTAGCGAAATGACTTGCCCACAGACGGCGATGTATTGACAGAACTCAAGATTCGAAGCTGGCATCTATATGAAAGAGGATCTGCAGTGTCTCCTAAGGACATGACTGAGAGAGAATAATGAATAGGAGGAAGGTACCTCTTAGGAAGTGGCACTTCAGCTAGACCAGAAGCAGATGGTAAGATCTGAAGCTCAGGCTCTGGAATTCGAGTCAGTGAGGAGCTCCAACAAGAGACTGAAATGATGCATGCTCTCCTCAGGGCCTTAAGGAAAGGGGAAAATAATATCCAGCTACCAAGAATCATCTCAGGCACTTTTTTCTCAATAGAAATAATGTCAGTTTGAATTTATTACATTTTGTTGTGTAGCAAGCATTCATTTAGCCCACTATATGTGCGTCTTTATCCAAATGATTGTAGAACCTTTTGAGGCTCAACGCAACTCAGTAAGGCTTTCTTGGCTACACATCTAAAATTGTAGTACCCCATATATACTGTACCTCTTTATTACTGTTTCCCCTAAGCATATTGTCATCTTACATACTACATATTTTATTAGTTTTATTTTCTCTCTCCTCAGTAGAGTATTCTAAGAAAACAGGGATTTTGTTTCTTGATCTCAGCTGTCTCCAAGTCCCAGAACATTCTAGAGTTTTCAATATTTGTTGAATCAAAAAGTATATATGATTATTCTCATTTTATCCATGACACAATAAGGTGTTGGAAAGTTAAGTAATTTGCATAATGTGCAAGATGAGAGTGGGGCCAAGATTTTTTTTTTAATTAATTTTATTGGTACATTTTATTGGTACACTTTAGGTATACAATTCGTTTACATTTATCATTGGGTGTTTGTACCTGTACACGATGTATCTTGGTTCTTATTTTTTTCCCCATTACCTGTGCACCCTTCACCCCCTCTGCCCTTCCCTATTTACATAGATTTCATTTCCATTTTTTTTCTTTTCTCATAGTTTTTCCTTTCCCTCTTTTCCTTTCCCCTTCCCGTCCCTTCACTCCTTCGTCTTTGGACATTTCCTATTTCAAATTATCATTTATTCATTTTAATCATTTTAACCATTGTTTACACTATCAGTTTCTCACACTAGAGAAACTACTCAGTATTTACACGTGTGTCCTATTTATTTCACTTAAGAGTATGGCCTCAATATGCATCCATTTAGCTATAAATGACTCTAGTTTTTCGTTCTTTATGGCTGAGTAGTACTCCATTTTATTAAAAAACCCACATTTTCTTTATCCAGTTTCCAGTTGATGGGCACTAGACACACTTTAACTTGTGTCTAGTGAGGTCAGTTTTTGAATTTTAACCCCCCAAACCACAAAATAATGAATCAGTATTCTTTTTAGTCATTTCGTTAGAAAAACAATAGAAACTAATATAGTAGAACTTCTAGGAAAATTTAGAGTTGATGTAAGTAGAACAATTAGAGGAGACCCTTGCTCATAACAATCTATCCACACACATGATTTTTTAGGTACATAAGTCATACACTGAAAATATTGAGAAGAACCAAATGCCTCCTACAAGTACTTCACACACAAGGACATAGAGAATGTATGTAAAGAATTGCCTCCATTCTTCAGGTGTGATATACATTTAGGGACACTATACAAACACATATTAAATGCGTGTGTGTGTGTTTGTGTGTAAGAACATCCATAATGCAATCTGCAGTTACTTTAATTGTGTTATTCTAGTACTCAGAGATGGGCCAGGGATTTAGTTCAGCGGTTCCGTCGCCTGCCTCAAAAGTACAAGGTCCCAAGTTCGTTCCCTGGCACCAAAAATAATAATATAATAATAATAAACACCTAGTACTCAGAGATATAATATTGTCGACATAACACTAACTGGTGAATGGATAAATGCTGAGAAAAAGAAAGCTTTGTGAACTTTTTAAAAAATAATGTTTTCAGTTCAGAAGCACCCATTTAGTTTTAGAGAAAACCCCCAAAGTATTGATACACAGGGGGCTGTTGACAGAAAGAGCCCTAACTTCTGAAGGGAAGTTAAGGCTGCACTTGGAGCATCGCAGGCTCTCGCAGGAGTCTGCAGAGGGTCCTGGATGCAGCTGCCACAGCCTGGTCTTTCAGGTGCTCGTCACTGAAGAAGTGGCAGCTGTCAGTACAATCAGACAGATGGCCTTGCGTGCTGGCTCACAGACACCAGTGCTCCCTGTCTGCAACTCAGGCTGACTCAGTACTTTTGCTACTCCAATTACTAAAGCTCTGAAACATCAGACTACTTGCCGGGCTCCTGGGAGAGGGGCTGTTCTCTTCCTGACCTACTTTGAAGGACAACCTAGAAAGAGATGTAAAACATGCCTCAGACTGAGAGATTCTTGAAATCATTTCCTCCCACGAACAGATTGGAATAAATTGAAGTACCCAGGAAGAGGATCTCTTTGGAGAGCTGGCCAAAGGGATTATAACCTATTCTGTTATCAGAATAGTCTTTTTCAGAACATCAATGATTTTTGGTAAATGCAAATCTGCTGGATGTTCATCCTGCTTTGCCGAAAAGCATATCTATATGCTATATTGTTAGTAGAGTATTATTTCCAAATAGTAGAAGAGAGATCCCTGCAGTTTTCTAGTTAAAAAATGGAAGAATAATTCAAATAAAAAGGTATTACATTTTCGTCTTAAAGAAAGTCTATGCATATCTCTACCTTCTTTGATACTTAATGTAAACTAAGCCTTAATGTTTATATCCTTTGTTTTTTAATCATTCTAATTCTCTGAAATGTTATTCCATCACATCTACTTCAAAGATAAGTACTTTAAAGATATATTTATAAGCATTTTTTGATAGAAATAGGTTCACATTTGTTTAACTCCAAATTCTATGCCTGTAGCCATTCAAAAATCCTGCATTTAAAAGCCTGTTCTGGCAACTGTGTGATTAACACACAAAATGCAGAACAAATTTTCAAACGTGAAGCAAAGTATATACAAACACATGCCCTGATTACACACATGTATGTAATGCTAGAGTTTTCTATTACATATTCTCTCTGGGACCTTATCTGTTAACATCTCTGGATATTGAACGTGACCATACACAGCTATTTGGCTAAATATTGGAAACCCACAGGAAGTACAGAGAAGCTCTGCCACACCAGCTCCAACAGTGCCTTTATCAGAAGGCCATAGCACTAAGTAAATGTAACTGAAATGTACCTTCACCCCAAAGTGCTCCAATCATAAAAGTTACCTGAAAAATGAAGCACATTTATCTTCCAGACAACACATTCCTGGTGGCTTGGTTACTCCTGGCTTCTGCTAATCTGTGTGATTTTGTTCCACAAGGGGGTGCCAGAGCAGTGAGGACAGCGCTGGTCCTCCTAGACAAGGGCTCTGATTTCCCCCTCAACCTGACTGACCCATGGAGATAAGGGGGTGGCACCAACTGGCACCTGAAAAACAAGTGCTCCTCACAAGAATCCATGGTGCTCGTTTTAATTTAAGCAAGGATGAACTATTTATATAGAGAGAGGATCCTGCAACTTTATATTGTCTATTTATTAGAATATTCTCCCTGCCAAATTTGCCAGTGCTATCATTAAGAAATAATGTATTTCATTTTCTGCCTACTTCTTTTCTTTTTGAATGGAAATGACTTCTATCAGAAAATTAAAAACGGGCTGATAAAAACATGAGATAAAGAATAAAATTAGGCATTGCATAATATAGTGACAAAAGAGCATTTTTAAAAAATTTGAAAATTTTTAGAGCTCTACAAA
>NW_004624731.1:26325328-26339188 GCF_000247695.1 Heterocephalus glaber | reverse complement strand
AAAAAAAATTTAAAAACCACTTTTTCCCCTCTCTCACTGTATGTGAATTATATGCATATAGTATTTTTCTATCATGCAAGGAGATAAATTTCCTTTGTCCTGATGGAGCTGTTTTTCTGGGAACACTTTCACCTCCAGTTGAATTTGATTTCTCCCTGAACCTGCCACATGTCTGTCAACATTTTGAGAATATTCCTGTCTTGCTATATTAGAGCCTTGTTATCTTTTACTTTGATGGAGTATATCTTCCAGAGTTGTCTGAGAAAAACAAAGCAGGAAATATTACTTCCATGGAAAATTAATGCAAACAATCTTTCAAATTCTGAACTTGTAGTTTGGGTTACTATAGATAAATTCAATCATTTTTCTTTATATTTTAAATAACTTTTTTTCTAGTAGTTTTCATTAGAATCTACAATGCTTATGATTCTTAACAGAAGAAATTCAAAGTAGTATTCTCTCTAAAGCTTTTTTATGTTCTTTTCTTTATATTTAATGTTCTGAAATTGCATGATCTCTATATCTTAGAGTGTGGCTCTTTTAAAACTGGAAACTAAGCATAGAGATATCGTCTTGTTTATAAACCACAAAGAATTTCCATAAATCTTAACCTTTTACCAAATATTATACATGAAAATTTCTAGTTAGCAATTACTTCTTGCATCCATTAGAGTATTGATTTTTTTAAAGGTAATGATTATTTTGAAACTGATCCTTCAAATACTTTGAAAATTGCCTGGCATACTTACTCTCTATTTTTTTTTTTTTGAGAAAAGGAAAAAAGTAATATGTACAATATAATAACATCATTATATTGAAATGATAGGTCATTATTTTTATAGTTATAAAATAATTTATTTTTTCCTCATAACTTCTCTTGATCACATTTTTTTTTTATTCTACAAAACAGAAGGGAAATCTATTCATGGACTTCAAAAGTGTTCTGTGCAGTAATCTTGAAGGAATGAGTAAGAGTTTCTGCTAATTTTAAACGTGCAAATGATATTTGTAGCAGATTGGGTATCAATTTTCGCTTTGCCAACTAGTATGGAAAAATTTTAAAGGACTTTAATTTTAATGAACAGTACAATCTGGGAATAATTATAATCTGATTCTTTAAAACAAAAATTTTGCTTACCAGTTGTACCTAGTTTTACATTACCATTGATTTTTATTTTTTTGAGTTTGACAAGAAAATCCATTGACTAAGAAATTAAGTTTTTTGGGCTTCTGAAGTATGACTTCCATAATTCGAGTTTTTCCAGTTTGTTGAGCCATCCTGGCATACAGGAAGAGAAAGAAGCCAACAAAAAACCTATTACCAAGCAAATTTCTACTGAGTATGACTGGAAATTAGTTCCTCTGTGAAAATGTGTGAGTGACTATGGCTTTAATATCCCACATAATCATTCTATTCAAGGTGTGATGTTGAAGTCTCCGACCACAGCAACAATTCCAAGACATTTGCAATCTGGAAGCAGAGTAGTTGTAGGGCAGAAGTGGACCCTCAGGCAGGGTAACAGATATTGCATTTGATAGTAGGGTGGAATCTAGAAATAAGTTCTGTGTCAAGTGGTCATAGGAGGAGTGTCTGCTGCTACAGGCTTTATTTGATCATTAGATTATCATCGTTCCATATGTGTCATTTAATAAATGTCAAGTGGTCCTACAGTGCTTTAGTATAGACAGCTTTCAGTTGAACATTTGCAGGGGGTATGAGGTAAGTATCATTCCCCCATGAATAGGAAATTTTGGATCACTTTTATGAGCCTAATCTTTTTAGCCAATTTTTCCAAATTCATATGACTTCAATATAGCTACTTTGAATTTATTTGTTAATAGTTCATTCTTTGCATTCATTCTACTTTAGACAGCTTTATACTTATAAACTGCCAATCCTAATAAAGTACAGAATTCTTCCAAGACCTTTATTGTAGTACCTTTTCTAAGTGTAACATGTTTAGGGTAATAATGTTTTCAATAAAATAGATGGCAAGCTCATCCTAGAACTATTAGTGTTAACATTTATTTGAAAGATCAAATGAACACGCATGTATTATTTTCTTGTTTTTGATGGCTTCACAATTTCTACTAGTTCTCAGTCAAAAAAATGTTTCCCTAATGTTTGTGTCACTATACTATATTACTTTGGATGCAAAGCGACAGAAAAAGAACATTTCATAGAATCCCTGTTTCTAAGGCATCTTCTGAATTAACAAAGATCCCACTAATTGTTCTCAAATTAGTGCTATGAATCCCAATTCATGAATTTCAAAATCTCATTTAAGATTTTCTCATTTATTTTCTTTGCAACATTCTAGATTATGTCTTTTTTCATTAACAATATGAAGAGTGTCATTCATGCAACTAATAGCCAGTGAAGGTCTGAAGAATGCTGTCCATGCTTGTTTGTTTTCTCATTTTTCAGCTGATTGTCTAAGTTGGGGGCTCTGCTCTTATACTTATCTGCTGTGATTGGCAGCACTCACTTAACTTTGAACTCCTGTTGCTCAATATGAGAGCCACTAGCTATCTACAAGGAGAGATTGAGTACTTGAAATGCGCTATTAAAATTGAGGTATTGAGATTTAATTTTCTTTCTATTTTGAAAATGAATTATTAATTGAAACTGGAAATCTTTTTAGTATGTTTGAGACAACTTTGTTACTTGAATCAACTTTTTCAATTGTACATTTTAAAATGTAAATATAGAACAAGTATTTACAAAGAAAATTTAACATTTACCTTGAGAAGTACCTTAATTATAAAATAGAATCATTTCAAAAATTTCTCCTCCTTTACTGTAGCATCTAGAAAATTTAAAATTACAATTCTATTGTATGTTACTATTTGCCATTCTTGAAACCACTTACATCCTTTTGAATTTACTTTCTTGAGAACATTACATAGGGAAAATAAAATTAAAAGCAAAATCTCCTGACAACATGGGAAACCTCTCCATAAATAAAAGAAAACCACTTTATTAGTAAATAAGCATTAATGTACTGCACATCACAAGCAATCTGCTAAAGAGATTGCAAAGGTAGAAAGAAACATTCATTCAGGCAAAAAGCAACCCATTTCTTGCATGTTTTCAAAATAAATGCTATTTTTGAACTAACTATTAGGAGTTAGTTCATCCTAAATTCACCCAGCTGTGATTGCTAAATGCCATTGTTTTAAGGAAAAATAAACTACAACATTATGATGGTAGGTAGGTTTGCAAATTGGAGCCAGGAAAGAAGTTGAAGTTATGATTCTAACCTCACTGGGAAACTGGTTACTATTATCATTTATGACTACATTTCAATCAGACAGTGTCCTGGTCCTTGAGAGAAAGATTCCTGAATTGTACAGCTTGCAAGAGTAGCTACCTATTTATGTATTAAGTTTTATGTACATTTCAAGTGGGCATAGAAAGAAAGCATCTACTATTACAGATTGTCTAAAATAAAAGTTCTAAGAAAGGGGTTGGGAAGGAAAGTATTTTTCCAGTCTTGCATAAAGAAAATTCAATACATTCTTTTCATTTTTATTTATCATTGCATTCTTATATTTATATGTATTATAATAGTATGCATTAGTATACATGTATTACAATTTCTAAAACTCAAATATTTAAATATTGGTTGGAGTAATTTTCTCTGTGTACACTTTTACACCTCCTGTTACAGCTAATTACTTGCTTTCTGAATCTAATATATACATATATATGTATATATATGTATATTTCCTCTTTTACATGTTGTGGAAAACCTTTCTTTTACTTTAGGCCTGTCTGATCACTCCATATTTTATTTCAATGTTTTTGTTTTGTTTTGTTTTTTCATTTGATCAGTGAGTTCTGTAGTTCTTTATATGTGGCAGGAAATTCAAGCCATAGGAGAACTGACACTTCTTTCTTTCCTTAAAAATTTCTATTCTGGCATTGTGAGGTGGCGGCGCAGGTGGCGAAGGTAGCGCTGGTCCCCCGCAGTGGACCCTAGGTGGGGCTGAAGCAATGGCTTCCTGGAACGGTCTTCCGTCCAGCATCGTAGGGTATTTCGAGGGCGTGGACTTCTACCGCTGTGGCTATTGCAAGAACATCGAGGGTAGTCGCTCCAATGGCATGTGGGCATATTCCATGCCAGTACAGGACTCTCAGGATCTTATAGATCGAGGATGGTGAAGAAGCTGGAAATATGTGTACAAGCCTATCATGAATCAAACATGCTGTCCTCAATATACAATAAGATGCCGACCTTTGCAGTTTCAGCTGTCAAAATCTCACCAGAAAGGTTTTTTAAAAACTGTTGAAATTTCTAGCTAAAGGGGAAATTCTCAGAAGAAATTGTGAGGACGAGCCCATGGATTCCACAATGGAAGATGCTGTTGAGGGTGACTTTGCATTAATAAATAAATTGGATATAAAGTGTGATCTTAAAATGCTCAGCAGTGATCTCAATGAGAGCTTATAGAGTGCAGAGAAGAAAGAAGAAAACTACAAGAAAGAAGAATCTAATGAATTAACTCATTCACAAGCTACCAAAGAAAAGTTGGGCTCTGGTGAGCCATCACATTCAATTAAAGTTCATATGGCTCCTAAGCCAGGCAAAGGGGCTGATTTGAGTAAGCCTCCATGTCGAAAAGCCAAGGAGATCCAAAAAGAAAGGAAAATGTTAAAACTCACGCAGCAAAACCCAGCTGGAGAATTTGAGGGTTTCCAGGCTCAAGGTCAGCCACCATCTTCGTTCCCACCAAAGGCTAAATCCAACCGGCCCAAATCACTTGAAGATCTAATGTTTGAATCTTTGCCAGAGAATGCATCACACAAGTTGGAGGTGAGGTGTCTACTCTGCATTATGAGAAATTGCTTTTACTAGGAAACTTCATGAGAAAACATCTCAACTCAGCTATTATTATATGGGTTTCTACATTCATTCATGCCTCAAGACGAAATATAAGGGTCAGTACAGACCTTCTGATTTGTTGTGTCCTGAGACGTATGTTTGGGTACCCATCGAGCAGTGCCTTCCTTCACTTGAGAACTCCAAATATTGCCGTTTGTACCAAGACCCAGAAGCAGCGGATGAAGGTCACAGTGAGGAACCTGACCGAGTGCGGGTGTTTCACAAGAAAGCTATCATGCCTTACCCCAAGCGAGGAGGCCACTGTGCTGCAGTATGCAAACCCGGTGGGGCAGACCTGCTCCGAGAGGATGCTGCTGTTCAGAAACTGAAGCGAGCACCATGCCTCCCCCTGAGGCCTTGAGCCCTGTGCCTAGCGGAGAGGCTGCAGCCACCCATGAAGTAGACTTTTCCAGTTTCACTGTCCTATAGCTTTTCTAAAATATTTTGTGGCAATGTATTTGTGAGAATCTCATGGTTAATATAAAGAGTTTAAAAATATGTTATGACCTGGGCCCGTAATTGGGGTTTGTCATTTTGGAAGTTTGTTTGTAAAGCAAAACATGCTAAACGTCTCTAGTTAATATTTTGGGAAGTAGAATTAAGATGTGACTCTAAGTAATATAATCACAGTCATGCTCTTATTGCTCTGGTAGAGAAATTGAAGCAGACTTTCCTCAGATGCCTTAAGACAGTGGTTTATCCTGGGAAACTTAAAGTACAGTCAAGAAGGTGGAAAGTATGTTTCATCACTTAGAAAATATGCCTTCACTAGACAGCAAAACTGTGCTGTCACTCAATATTCAATATTAAATTGCTCCCAAACATTATGTTGTGTAGTTTAATAGAGAATTTGAGAAAGAAAATGCAAACATAATAAAGAGAGCTTGTGTTTGTATTGGGTGTCCCTTTGTCCGGAAGGTTCTGTTCATGTCTGTCTTCTTGGCATCATTTTCCCCTAGAATAATGGCTGCTAGTGCTACCGTTCTCTTTCAAAACTATCTCAGTTTAGGGGCCGGGATTTTAGCTCAGTGGTTCCACCGCTTGCCTGGAAATCACAAGGTTCCGAGTTTGATCCCTGGTATCAAAACAACAACAACAAGGAAGTATCTTCGTTTGGACAATAAAATGTGTAATTACTCCAGTGACATATTGTTTGTTCTATTTCTAAAAATTTAAGAAACAATATTTTAAAGAAAAATATTAAGTGCTAATGTTGAGTTCCTAAAATGAGGGGAGAAGTGTTCCTTCTTTTTTCTGCTTTAATTGTTTGGTATAATTTATCAGTTAAAATGTTTATGAGCCTGCTGTTGTCATATAGGTAGGTTTTCAAGCTAGGAATATACTTTGTTTAATAGGTGCTATTGAAATTTTCTATTTCCTCCAGAGTTAGTTTCATTAATTTGTCTTCCAAGGTACTTCTTAGAAGTTGTCAAATTTATTTCAAAAAAGATTTTTGTAATATGCTTTCTATATCCTTTTAAATTCTGTAAAATCTGTGGTAATGTCTCCTAGATCTTGATATTGTAATTTTAAAAATTTATAATTGATATTGTGTAATAGGAAGAAAAGGTCTATAGGAGAAGGGGAAGTGGGAGGGGTAGGGGAAAGGAGAAAAGGGAAAAGAAAAAATATGAGAAAAGGAAAAAAATGGAAACAAGGTCTTTGCAAATAGGGAAGGGTGGAGGGGGAGAAGGGAGGGCAAGTGAAGGGGAAAAAAAAATAAGAACCAAGAGACTCATGTAATGGTACAAGATCCCAATGATGAATTTAACTGTATTTTATACCTAAAATGTACCAATAAAGTTAATGGGGAGAAAAAAAGAAAAATATTAAGTGCTGCCTTGATCTAAGCCCCATCTAAAAGAAATAGGCACTAATTTTTCTTTCCTTAGAAATGCAGGACACTTGTCTTTTGTTACTGATAAAAACAAGTTCATATCTAACTGCTTTTGCAACTGTGCCACAAATCACATTTAAATCAGTAGAAGTCATTCTGACCCAGGGCAAGAGGTGGTCTTTTGATTGAGAGAGAGTAGGTGCTGTCCTTGGTAACATGCAGCAGAGCCAAGCCCCTCTTTCCCTTTGTTCATCGAATACCTGTTAAACAGGCCTAGGGGCCCTGGGCTAGGTGTCAGTTTAGAACCAGTCATATCAGTGCTTGGTCACAGTCAGGTTGTGTTGGAAACAGGACAAAGAACAGGAGGGCTAATTTCTTGTGTTCTCTTTCTCACTTGGTCCTTTCTGCTGCCACCTGCTTAGCCACTTACTTCACTATCGTCCCCATTTTACTCATTCTTATGTTTTCTATTGATTGATCTTTTAGAAATCATATTATAAAACTACCAATTTTAAACTTTTTTCCAAAAAGCTTGAATTTCAATAAAACATTAAGCAATACCCTTCCCTTTGTTCGAACACATCTAAGGATCATAAAACAAAGATTTAAAAAATGAACTGTCTGTAGATTGAACTGTGCATATTCATTCCATGGCAGAAGGAGACACCTGCCATGTGCCAAAAACTTATAGAAGACTGAAGAAAAACATTGTCTCTTATTACAAAGATTCTATGTTTTTGAGAATTTTGACCCATAAAAGTAGTCTCTCAAGAGGATTTAAGAGTCTAACTTGGAACTAACTCCAGAATCTGTAGAATTTTCTTTTTCCACTGAAAATGAACATAGCTTCACTGTATGATTTTTGTATATAAAGATAATACTCACTGTAAGCAATTAAAACATTAAGAAAGTAAAAGTCACCTGAAATCATACCATACCCAGAGAAATAAAGAGAACTATTAATGACACCCCTCACAATTTTAATATAAATAAAATCATGCTGTACTTTCTATTTTGTTTCCATAGTAAGTTATGGATATATCTGAAATTTGACAGAAATTTCAAAGTAAGATTGCAAAGAGAGTGGTAAATACTCTTAGTATTATTAAAATATTTCTAGGATAGGGTCCGTGCTTAGCGTCTTTGATACTGGATGTCTAGGTTGTTGTCACCTGCACTTCAGCTGGCTCTCACCTTTGTGATTAACATCTAGAAGAGTGAGTATTCATAAAGATGGAGAGAAAGCTTGAATCTAGCATCTTACCAGAAGTCTAGTTTCTTCCTTCAGAATTCAGTTTTGAGTTCCTTCAGAGGAAGATGACTATATTTCTAGATTGTCTCCAGCAAAGCAGCACAGTGACTTGGGCATGGAAATTCTTCCACTCAATTGCTATATTGATAGGAAAGTTCTTCTGAGACTAGTGGATCCTAACAGTCCAGGTATCTTCAGGGATATTGATTTGTTCTCTCAAGCCCTCTCCAAATGAATGCTGATAGCGGCTGGAGAAGAACAATCACCAGAAGTGGCCCAGCTTTGCCAGTTGCTGAGCAGTGTAGCTGAGACACCTGATTTCATAGTAATGGCCTTTATCTAAAGGAAAACACACGAGAACCTTACAAAGACACTTTATATCTTTTCAAGGCAGGGAGCTTTGCATTGGCAAACTTAGTGTTTTATTTTCCTTCTGATTTGAATAAATTCAAACCTGCCCCCATGCCTTGGAAGCAAAGACGTACTCTTGATCCCCCAGGCTGTCATCTTTACTTAAATTATTTCAGTTCTGTGAGGTCTTAGTTATTTTTGTTAAATGTAATATGAGCACTGTTTTATATTCTAAAAGAGAGGCTATTACCAGATGAATGTATTATTCATTTGTTGAAATTATTTAGATAAGAAATTATTACTGTTTTCTTTCAAACAGCATATCCTATTTTTCATCCACTTTCCAAATACTAGTTTTGTGTAATTTCTTAACATATCACAATCTTATTGTGTAAAAGAACCTTTCCAGAATTTTGAGCAGTAAAAGATTTGATTTTTATAGACTGTGTTATGTCAGTATGAATAAAGGTGAGAGAAGGGCCGGGGATTTAGCTCAGTGGTTCCACCACCTGCCTTGCAAGCGCAAGGACCCGAGTTCGATCCCTGGTACCAAAAAAATAAAGGTGAGAGAGAATAAATACATTTATTATTGTTAAATGTATCTATTATTGCTAACTTAAATAAAGTGGAAACAGTTGGGAAATGTTTGAATTACGAAACAAACAAACAAAAAATTCCTATTCTGTGACCAAGAAAATTACTCTGTGTTATGAGCTCACAAGCTCTAAGGACAAGTTAACCTGTGATTATGAGGACTAATTTTGTTACTTCTTAGAGCGCTGACATAAGAATGTCAGCGACTCAGAAGAAACAAGAGCTAAGATGAAGAGTGGAAAAGAGAGGCCAGTGTTTTATGGTTCAGGCCCTTGATGTGACAACATGAGTCAGACTCCGGGACACATTTTCCTGTAATCGACCATAACAGTCTATAGTCTGCTTATGCTAGCTCAGATTGAACTTTTGTCATTTTCAAGCAAAGAAACATATCTATCTATCTATCTATCTATCTATCTATCTATCTATCTATCTGGTATACATATGACATATACGGTATATTTTAATTTATTTTAATTAATATGCAAAATAGTCTATACTGGTCAATACCATCTGATGGTTTGATACCTGTACTGTGAAAATATAGGTAAATATATCCATCTTCACAACCACTTATTTTCTTTTTTTGTAATGAACACACTTGAGAACACTTTTTTTGCTTTTTTAAAAGTACATAGTATATTATCATTATTTATAGGCACTCTCCTGTCCAATAGGGCATGAGAACTTCTTTCTTCTATTGAACCATAACTTAGAATCCTTTCATCAACCTTTCCCTGCTCCTCCATCCCCTGTGGTTTCCCCAGTCCCTGGTAACCACTCGTCCACCCTCAACTTCCATGATCTCAATGTCAACTTCTTTTAGGTACAATAGATGAGTGAGATCATGTAGTATTTATCTTTTGCTGTCTATCTTACTACGTTTAATATCATGATCTCCATTTCCACTCCATCCATATCACTGCAAATGTCAGGATTTCATTGTTTTCAAAGCTAAATAGTATATTTCAGAGCCTATTTTTTTTCTTTGTGTATTCATCAGCTTATGAATACCTAGGTCATTTCCATGTCTGCCTATTGTGTACAGTGCTGCAATAAATGTGGGAGGACAGATTTTTCTTTAGCATATTGATTTTATTTCCTTTTGATATATACCCAGTAGTGAGAAAACTGGTTCATATGATAGATCTATTTTTAATGTTTTGAGGAACTTCACACTGTTTGCCATAATGGCCATACTGGTTTATATTACACCAAGAGTGTTCAAGGCTTTGTTTTTCTCTACATCTTTCCTGGAACCTGATGACTTTTTGTTGTTGTTTTCGTTATTTTGTTTTGTCTTTTATCTTTCATTTTTTCATTGTTTTGGTATTAAAGCCACTCATGCTGGAGTAATATAATATCTTATTATAAATTTGATTTGTATTTCCACGATCACTAGTGATGTTAATAATATTATCATATACCTGTTGGCCATTTGTATAACTTCTTCTGAGAAATGATGATTTAGATCTTCATCTCACTTTTTGTCTTTATTTTCATTTTGACTTTTAATTTTATTTTATTAGTACATGTGTGTAGTACATAATGTTTACATTTCTTGTGGGAAATTGGCACATATCCATAATATACCTTAATTCCTTTTCTTCATCGCCTTTCCTTTCCTTTCCTCCCCTTCCCTTCTCTCTTTTTTTGGTACATGTTCGCAGAACATAATGTTTAAATTCCTGTGTGGAGTTTGTACATGTACATAACACATTCTAATTCCCTTCTTTATCTATTATTATTGTTGCTTTTATTGTTGTTGAGTTTTATGAGTTCCTTGAATGTTTGGATACTAACCCTTTGTCAGATGTACAGTTTGTAAGTACTATTCCACAGGCCATTTCTTACCATGCTGTTATCACCTCAGTTCAGAAGCATTTTCATTTGTTGCAGTTTCATTTTTATATGTTTGTTTCAGTTGATTGTGCATTTTGGGTTTTACATGTGCCCAGTTTATTGTGCTCATTTCCCTATGCTTTTTTTCTGGTATTTTAATATTTTCAGGACTTACATTTAAGCCTCACTTTGTTTTGAAGTGATTTTTTTATATGGTGAGACATAAGAATCTAGTTTTGTTGTTGTGAATGGACCTATCCAATATCCCCTTTTATTTATTTATTTTTATTTATTTTGAGGGGAGGGTACTGGGGTTTGAACTTGGGACCTTGAGTTTGTGAGGCAGGCTATGGAACCACTGAGCTAAATCCCTGGCCCAACATCCCCATTTATTGAAGAGACTCTTTTCCCTGGTTTATTTTCTTAGCAACGTTTTTCAAGTTTAGCTCTTTGCAGATGCATGGGATTGCTTATAGTCTCTCTACTCTATTCCATTGGTCATCTTTTGCCAATAACTTGCTGTTTCATTGCTTAGCTTTAAAGTGTGTTTTGAACTATGGTAGTATAATACAACCTGAATTGTTTTCTGGTCAAAGTTTCCTTGGTTAAATGGGATTTTTTGTGGTTTTATTAGGTCACATTGTTCTCTAGCTTAGTGAAGAATGTCATTGGTAGTTTGTTAGGGATTGCAATGTATTCGTAGATCACTTTGGATAGAATGATCATTTTTAAACTATTGAATATATTGAATAAAAATAGTGAAGGTGGGAAATCTTTTCTCCTTCTATATCAGGTATGTTCAACCTTCCTTTTGGCTTTCCTGGGTTGAATTGAACGAAAAATTGTTTAGAGGCAGTTATAAAATTATAATACAGTTAATATATATTAGTAACAAAAATTCTCTTATATGTATTTGTTATTATAATATTTAAAAACAAGGCAAGCATCCTATGGGTTATTGTTTGGACACTCCTCTTTCAGATACTAGAGAAAAAGCTATCAACTTCATCCCATTCTGTATGTTGTTAGGTTTTGGTTTGTTTTGTGGGTTAGATGGAGAGTGCCCCTAAAGGCCTAATGTATTCATAGGCAGGGCCTCTGGGAGGTGATTGGTGTAGAGGGATGCTCTAGCCGACTTACTATTAGGAGGTGAGGTCTGGTCAGCTTGGGGTCACTGCGAATGTGACCTGGGAAGGTATATTTCCCTCCCAGGTTCCTTTCCATTTCCAGGCCACCATGACATATTCAACCTTTCCTCCACTATGCCCCTGTCATGCTATTCTGCCTTGGAATGGGCTGATCATAAGGTGGACCTGTGAGCCAAAATAAACCTCTCTTTTGTGGATGTTGGTATTGTGTCTTAACAATAAGAAAATGACTCAAACAGTTATTATCTATTGCCTGTATTATTTTGAGGGTATAATTCTTCTTCTTTTTTTGTACTGGGAATTGAACTTATGACTTGCACTTGTGAGGCAGGCGGTGGGACCACTGAGCTAAATCCCCGGCCCCAAGGGGATAATTCTTCTATCCCTAACTTGTGCAGAGTTTGTCTCCAGGGGATGGTAAATTTTATGAAATTCTTTTTCTTCCTCTATTTATCTTAGAATATAGTTTCTGTTTTGCATTCTGCTCCTGAGGTATGTAACATTTATCTGTATGTTTATGTTGAGCCGTACTCACATCTCTGGGTAAAATACCCTTTGATTATGATGAATAACTTTTTAATACTTTTAAAAAGTTTAGATGCTTTGTATTTTGCTGAGGAGTTTTACATCTATGTTTATCAATTATGTTTAGATGCTTTGTATTTTGTTTATCAAAGGTACTGGCTTGTAATTTTTTTTTGTTGGATCTTTGTCCAATTTTCCTATTAGGGTAATGCTGACCTCAGAGAATAAGTTTAGAAAGTGTTCCTTTCTTTCACTATTTTGGAAATATTTAGAATAATAGAAAATATTATTTATTAAATGTTTGGAAGAACAGCATTTATGGCATATATTTCTGGGTTTTTCTTTGATGAGAGACTTCTTTTTTACCTAATTTAATCCTATTACTCATATTCTGTTCACTTTTTCTATTCTTCATGATTCATTGTTCATAAAGGCTATGTGTCCAGGAATTTGTTCAATTCTTCTAGGTTATTAAATTTGTTGCCATGCAAATGTTCATAATAGCCTCTGATTTTCTTTTGCATATCTGGGCTGTCATTTGCTTTCATTTCTAATTTTATTTACTTGAGTGTTCTCTCTTTTTCTTAGTCTAGATAAGATTCTCTCTATTTCATTTATCTTTTCAAACAGCTAACTCTCCATTTCATTGATCTTTTTGAATTATTGTAAGCCTCAATTTCATTTATTTTGGTTTATTTATAATTATTTCTTGCCTCCTACTTATTTTTTAATATGTGCTTGTTTTTGTCCTTCCTCAAGTTATAATGACAGATTTTATATTTGAGATCTTTTTACCTTTTTGATGTAAATGTTGATTGTTAAAAAACTTCCCTCTTCTGATCATCATTTTTAATGCATTCCCTAGGTACTGTGGTGTTTTGTTTCTATTACTTTTTCTTTCAATAATTTTGTATATTTTGTTTTTAATTTAATCACTAATCCACTTCTTCAGAAATGTTTTTTAATATCCACATATTTGCATAGTTGCCAATATTTTTCTTGTTATTAAATTTTAGTGTTGCCATATTTTTGTAAAAATATTGAATACTATTCTAATATTCAAAATTTATTGAGATGTTTTTATAGCCTATCATGTGTATTATTGGCACATATTTCACATGCCATTGATCAGAATGTGTATCCTGCAGGTTTTTTGGCATAATGTTCTATAGATGTTTGTTAGGATTATTTGTTCTACTTCAATTTAACTCTGTTGTTTCTGTGATGATTTTCTCTCTGGATTACCTGTCTATTGCCGAAAGTAGAGTGCTGTGGTCCTTTATCATTATATAAATCCCTTCCTAGTCTCTTTTTACTGTTCTTGATTTAAAGTCTATTTTATCTAATTAAGTAGGAATACTCCTTCTTTGTTTTGGATTCCACTTGGATAGAATATCTTATTTCATCCTTTCAGTTTCATTC
>NW_004624731.1:26091574-26120689 GCF_000247695.1 Heterocephalus glaber | reverse complement strand
AAATTCATATAAATAAATTTATTTGTATAAACCAGAACATTGTGCAAATGGAGCTACAATCAACATTTAATATACTGGAAATAAAGGAATAATCTCATGCATATTTCCTAGACATACACAAAGCAAGGATCATATGTTACAGGAAATAAGATTTTTAAGAATATGGACTAATATTACAGATATCTGACTAACATAATAAACCAAATCCCTGACACTACCTTCTACATATGCGTATGATTTTATGTACTTTTAAACCAAGTCATTTGTTCTGTTTTTCTTAATTCAATGTAGGTAATGTTTTAACATGCCCTGATGAAACAGGTAAAGATGGATTCATTTTCCACTTAATCTTTAATACCACTTCCAAATGAGAGTGGATAAGACTGTAGAACCTCATGTTTTCTGTCAGCCAACAGAACAGAGCATAAGTGATTTGAAAAACTTAAAAACATTTTACTAGAATCAAGATAACTAAGTGGGGATTTGATAAAATATTTCTTCCCACTGTGGCATAATAATCTGGGTAGACAGCTGAAGACAATTTTATCCAGTAACACAGAATGATCACAACTGAATATGGTTCTTAGTTTTCTTGAATGGTTCTTAACATCTCATGCTGTGATCAAAACTTGTGATGCATTGTTTCCATATCACATTTATTTTTAACTTCAGACAGTCTCACTTTAATCCCCCTTACTTTCATAATATAATTTTGACTATTTAAATAAATAAATGATAATTTAACTATTATCATTTACTTCTATGCTATGCTATGCTATTCTCTGATAAAGATACCAACATTGGTCTGCCTCCAAACTGCAAATATTTTTCCAATAAGCAACTTTTCCTTCAAATATCTTTGTTTTTATTAGTTTATAATAATTACACCCAATATTGAGATTCAATTTGACATATTAACTTATGCATATAACATGCTTTGATCATTTAAACTGTTACTACCTTTACCCTTTCTTCCTTGATTCCCTTCTTCAGGAGTAGCCTTTCTTCTACTTTCATTCTTCTCTCTCTCATTGTCTCTCTATCTCTCTGTCTTTCTCTCTTAAATTCCCCAGATGAAAGAAAATGTATGCTGTTTCTCTTTCTGTGTCTTTTTGGCTTATATCACTTAACATGAAGATTTCCTGTTCCATCCATTTATCTGCAAATGACATGATTTTGCTCTTATTCGTGGCTATGAAATTGTGTATACATGATTTCTTCATCCACTCACCCATTCATCAGTTGTGAGGTACCAAGGGTTTTTTCTCTAGCTTACCTATAGTGAATTGTACAACAATAAGCATAGGTATACAGATATCATTATAGTACACTGACTTTAATTTTGGGGAGGGGATAAATACACAGGAGTGGTATAGTTGGATGAAATGTAGCTTTATTTTTAGATTCTTGAGGAACCCTCCTACTGATTTCCAGAGTGGCTGTATTAATTTACACTACCATCAACATTGGTGCTATCCATTTCTTTTGCTGTTCAGAAACTTTTTAATTTGATGCAATCTCATTTGTGGCCTCTTGCTATTTTGTCCTGAACTATTGAAGTCTTATTCAGAAAGTTGTTCCTTGTGTCTCTATCTTAAAGTATACCCCCCTATATTTTCTTTTAGGAGTTTCTAAGTTTCTGATTTTGTATTTAGATATATGATTCATTTTGAATCAATTTTTATACAGAGTGAGGGATTGATCTAGTCTTCCACATGTGGATGTCTAGTTTTCCAGCATGATTCATCATAAAATCATTTTTCTCTGATATATAGTTTTGGCACTTTTGTCAAGATTCAGATGCATGTAGCTTCACGCGTGTGCATCTATGTTATCTCTTCTGTTTCGCTGGCCATCAGCTTTGGTAACAAAAGCATCATGGTATAGGCATAAAAAAGCACTGTGTTTGTTTTTATACTATACAGCCATTATAGAAATGAATGATGTTAATTTGACATTTGCTTCAGTGATATTCAACATTTACCGTGTACTATGTAAATAATGCTTATGATACAACTTTTAAATGAAACTGCATTGTCTTTAGGTATGCAAAATTTTTAAATATAATTTTACAGAAATCTGTAACAATTTACCTATGAGTCATATGGAATAAATATTATTTACTGCCTATCTTCCTTAATATATTATTTACCATTGTATTATAGTTATGTTTTAAAATACTATCACTTTCCTTAAGGACTTGCAGTTTAAATATAAATGACTATGTGTACAATAACAGAACCTAGGATACTCATTCCTGATATTTTTGACTTTTGATGGCATTTTTCTCACCATCTCTTTGTGTTTACAATGTATATTTACCTATGTAGCATATTGCATACGATACACATTTCCAGCTCATGAACAAAAAGCATCTCATCAGTAACTCTGTTTATTGTTTTGTCACACATTTATTACATTATGTTGCTCAAATAGAGACAAATAGGAACTTCAAGAAAATTCTATGTCTTATTATAAGAAAGGAAAATAAGTAAACTAATGAAGTTGCAATAAAAAATGGGATTTCAAGCAGTTTAAGGATAAAGATGCTTCAAAAAATTACAGTAGAATGCTTTTAACTTTTATATATCTAAAAAAATCAAAAGGACAGAAAATCGCTTTGAAATTTACCACAGTAAAATATTAGATACATGATTATCCTTAAATAATATATACGCATACACACACACACATGCATATATATATATATTTTGGTACTGGGGATAGAACTTGGTACCTTGCACTTGCGAGCAGGCAGCAGAACCACTGAGCTAAATCCCTGACCCAAATAAAAATATTTTAATAGATGGAATATATTCAGTATGTGGAAGACAAAATTAGATTTCTAAAATATTAATATTTAAATTCATATGTGTATAGTTATATATTTAAAAGAAAGGGACATTTTAAGACAGGTATTTTCTATTTTTGTATTACGTATTTGCATATTCTCAAGCAAAAGGGGAAATTACAAAAATGATTCTCATGGTGGGAAATCTTTTAAAGTTTACAACCTTTGTAAAACAATCAAAAAACCAATTAAAATGTTAAAGTAGACATATTCCATGTGAATTATATACTATACCTCACTATTAAAAATAGATCTTCAATTAAGCAGTCTATTGGGGATATAAGATCACCAGGGAGACGGAGTTCATGGTTAACACTTTTCCAGTTTTTTTATCAAAATGTAAACAAATGAGAATTTTTGTAAATACAGTGATTCAACATGAATAATAACTAAGTCTACCCAATATACTTTATCCATAACATTTTGCAGTAATTTACTTAGAAGCATCCTTAAGATATTGTTATCTTCAACTATTTCAGCAGGAACAACTTACTTCAAAATAAAAAGCATTTCCCCAATTCTGGAATATTCTAGTTATTAATTCTGGAATCCCAGAGATATTAGTACCTACCTTATTAATAAAAATAAAAAGAATTAGTTGTGCTTTTGTAATCTTGTTTATTATTTTTAATGTATTAGTATATTGTAGAGATAATTTCTAAATTCAATGACTATAAAAGTTCAGCCATTAACCCACTTATGCCAAAGGTTGCAATTTTTTAAAATTTTGGCATGAAATTTATATAGGTTATCAAAAAAATTCAAAGAAGTATTTGAACAGAAAAATTTTTAAGTTCCATTGTTATGTGCATTCCAAAAATGAAACACCAGGCATAAAAGATTAACATAGTTGAGACTTGAGAGTAAGGCAGTAGTATATCAATCCATTTGATTCTAGTTGGCGAGAAACTTGGAAAGACTTATAAATTTGGTAGATGTGAGCCAACTGTGTCATTTTTTCAATATATAATGTATTACTTAGCTAGAAGTAATGTGATTGATACTTGAGCAATGAATAACATACTTTTTGTGTCCATAGATGGTGAGCCTGATAGAAATGCTATTGATATAGAGCCAATACATATTTCAAGTTTAGGAATAAAATGCATAAATATAGCATATCACATTGCTAATAATATAATACTAAAACTCCCAAAAGGCCTCTAAATATTCTGCTTCCTTTTTTTGCATGTGGAAGTTAATGCAAGCACATTGCTTATTTTATAATAGTTATCCCAATATACTAAAAGCTACAGAGCTTCTACAAATGTCCTGATGTGGCCATTTGCTGAACTTTGATGAGATTTACAGCCTCCTTTAGTATATCTTACTAACATATCTAAGCTCCTTGTTATTTCTTTTGTAAATAGTTCCAAGTATTATGATGTCATAAATGTAGTATATCAATATAATGCAGTTGCTTAACTACATGATGATTGACTGCAGGAGAGTTGACAAGATTTTGTGTAAGACTGAAGTATATTGTTAATGACTGCTGAGGGACTACTGCTCTTGATTGTTTTTATTGAATGAGATTGAGAAGAAATAATCTTCTGGATTAACTGGTGTCCATGAGGTGAGTGCATAGCAAGATATGCTATTATTATATTTTTCAAGTGTTAAATATGTTATAGAACTGAGATGTCATGTCCTACAAATACAATGGTAATTCTGAATTGTGGTTCCATCTACTCACATTTGTTCATGAACCAGATTATTTCCATGAGAGGAGAAATGCATTTTGCTTTGAGACTTAATACGAAATAAAGAGTTAAATATGAAAAAGAGTAATGTATGGTTACTGCCTGGCTTTCTGTTCATAGAAGACTTTCTCCTCCTGCAACTCATCTGTTGCCATCACATCCTGAACCCCTAATTCAATCTCTTGTTTCAGTGGGGAAAATGTTCATTTTAATTTTTAATATTTTAGTGATGAAGTGTGTAGTATTTATTCTTAATACACCTATTTAAAAAACTTAGGAAATATATATCACCTTATAGAATTTTACAAACTGACTTCTGGAAATTTTTGTGACAATCACATTGAATGATGAGAGAACAAAATAGAAACATTTTTTTTCTCAAGTGGTAGGTTCAAAGTTAATATGTATAAGTCACAGATAAGAAAACATTACATTTACTTAAGACAAGGACAAAATGAACTTCATGTATTGGTGACTAAAATGGCTTTATAGAATTCTGGAAAGAGAAAAACAATAAGGTTGAACATTGTGAACTCTCACATTCTCTCCCATATTGCACAGTACCTATAAAATAATAAGTACTTTCTTCCTGAAGCTATTGCTAACATTGTGTCCTCTTTAATTTGAAATAAAAAATTTTTTGAAGAGTTTTCTCTCTTTTGGGAGGGCATGAATATGTATAAGTCTGCACTTATGAGCTCTGAACAAATATATTTGGAGAATGTAGATATATTAAAATGTAAAAATACATGCATTTTTATGTACAACATAGGATTTGTGTCAATAGTCACTGTTGAAAGAGTACATGAAAAAAAAATCTTTAAAAATATATAGGCCTGATTACAGAATGTTTTCTTTGTGGATCAATAGAAACTTCTAAACATTTCCACATGAATGACTTCTCTCTCTTAACATGAAAACTGGATATATTGAAACACATGCAAGAATATAAAAAAATTCGTCAAATTATATAGTGGAAATTGTATATGAAAATTGTATAGCATGTGTTGAAAGTACATAGAATAAAGTCCACAGAATAATATCATAATTATTTTATGAAATTCTCTTTAATTTATTGTGTCTACATTTTATTAATATAAATTCATATCTATGGAAATATATTTCATTTTGCCTAAAATTGACGCCTCAGTACTATTCTATATTCACATGACTTTGTATAATGGTTAATAAATTCTAGAATTCTTATATTTCTTTCTATATTGAGAAATATTTCTCCTAGGATTCCTTATATGGATATGTCATGAATAGTTTTCCTAAAAGTAATGTTTTCTTCATCAATAGTTTCTAAATTTGAATTAAAGTAAGATCAGGTTATTAAAGAAAAGGCATAATTGTGTTCTGTGATTATAGCTCCATTGGACAGTGATTACATAGCGGAGAGTTAGGTGATCAATACCACACACACACACACACACACACACACACACACACACGAATGTAGTTGTTGATAGCACTGTTTCTACCTCTTAGTGAGTTTAAGATATTCCGTCCATCTTCATCTTTATTTCTTATTAGCTGTTTATTCATGATCCATGAATCAGAATATTAGACTTCCAAACATGGCAAACTAAATATATAGTCTCTTGTCCCATCTCCACAATTCATTTAAAATATTTTTCTGCAATCTTTCTAGCTCTTGGATAATTTAGAAAAACAGCAAGAAACCTTAAACATGCCTGTGAAACTCTGCCTTCTGCCTATTTCTTTTTGCCAGTTCTGACTTCTGTCCCATTTGCCCAGTTCCACTGCCTAAGCTATCGGCACACTCCATAGGAAGATATGTGATATAAAGATTTAATTTCACAGAACAACAAAAACTTGTATAAATTCTATGACAAATGACATAAAATGCATTGATTTGAAAAATACGTGTATGTTATAGAAATTGAGAACAGAGGAGGAAAGGTAAACTGCTAAGCTATTAAACGGCTTGTTGGAAGGCTATTTGTTGAAGCTACTATCTGTATCTCCAAAGGGATTTTATGTTGCAATATAAAACATAAGGAAAACCAGAGAGCTAGGAGTAAAAACAAAATAAAGATAAGTAAGTTTTGAAAGTTTTAGGAACAATATTTCCAAGAATATGAATTATGTATATTTAACTGTTTGGTTTCTTTTTTTTTGGTATTGGGGATCGAACTTGGATTAACTCTGTTTCTTAAGGTGAAAGAGAAAATCATCTCATTCAAATAGTTATCATTACTGACAAAAGAATATTAGTTTATATGAAGATACATACCTTTTTCCCAGAAAAACAATTCAAGTAACATTATATGGTTACCTTCTTTAAGCTCATTTTGAAATGTAACAGACATTGTCTTCAATGCCATCAGGAAATGATTTTTCTTCTTGATAAAGTGACTACAATATGGGATGTGATTAAAATGCTTGAGTCAGTGATTTCAGCCAATGTAGCCATTCTCTTACCGTTATCCAAAAGGTATTTTGTGATTTTTTTTTTTTAATCTTGATCCCTTCCCATGTCCATTTGGTTCTTTCATAATGCTACTCAGACTTTATTGTTATGGTTCATTTTCACTTTTCCTCACAACTCTGCTATTCATCTGTTTTAATCTCCTCTACTTATTTCTGGACTTCACAATCTGTTTTAGAAAAAAAAAAACTCCCTTATTTTTAACTGACATTAATACTCCATATTCTCACCGCAGTGGAAAGCAGTTGGCGCAGAAGAAATATATGGAAGTTCTTTGAAAGACTGTTCATATTTGTACTTCCAAAACGTCCAAGAAAATATTATGCAAAGGCAATTGCTTCTTGCATCCAATAAAGAAACATTTTTCTTCTTGTTTTTTGAAATAAAACCTCTTTCTTTCTGAAATACATACTGTCCATTTTCTCCTGCTATGCTCTAAGATATATGTTTCTTTTCAGTAATGATGTTCATGAGTAGAACACATTGTTTTGTGTTAATTTTTATTTAAAAAATCACTTTTTTCACCAAGAACTAGCCCAAAGAGCTTTTTTTTGATATCTTAATTTTTCTGTAATCCAAGTAGATTTTATTTTACCTTCTTGATATTACAACAGAATTGAAATTCCATTAATGCTGAAAATTAGGTCTTCTGAAGATCTTTTATTTCAACATTATTTATTGTATTATTTTACTTTTTATTATCAGGGGATACTTATGCATCATTGAATAAATGAAGACTAATTTTGGACAATATGTAGTATTTCTTAAAACATTAATAACTCTTCATGAAAGGCTGAAGTGAATTTAAGACTGTAGGTGAAATCTGCCATGTTAGCTCCTAGTTTAAATAAGAGGAAGACTTTCAAGGACCACTATACCTTTTTCTCTGGATTTCTTCTCTTTTTAAATCTCTATTTCTTTTTCTTGTTGCTGCTTCCATTAATCTATATGAATCCTTCCGTACCAACACAAAGGCCACCAATGCAGAATATATCATTCTTTGATGGAATAGGGAAATTTTGATGTAATAAGTTTGCAATCCAATCAGCTATCATGGATTAGTATTTTGAAAGAATATTCTTTCAAATTAATTTCTTATAAACTAAATAGGTAGGAAAAATCTTCCTTGATATAAGCTACCCCTCTCAAATTATTTTCCTTTTTGTGGTATTATTTTAACTCGTTTCCTGAAAATTTATTTAGTAAAAGTCACTCAGATATGATTATACCCCATGTTATGATGGGGAATACTGTTATGCTAGATTTTAATTATAGATTGCAAAATACTGGCAGTATTTTTAAAATTCTGCCAACTTAATCTTGTGTGTATGCAGATCCTGAGGAGATTTTGATTTACAGAGTGATTATTTAGTAGATGTTTTCATTGTAGCTTATTTGAGTTCTTTGTTTAGGATTTTCTTGTTTCCTTTATTAGCAAAAGGATTAGAATATTCTATAATGTTAGTAACACATAAATTTAGTGCAAATTATTTGATAAGTCTGAAAAATGTATGTATATAGAAGTGACCAATGAAAGCATGTAAGTTCAGGGCCGGGGATTTAGCTCAGTGGTTTCGCTGCCTGCTGTGCAAGCACAAGGACTGGAGTTTGATCCCCGGTACCAAAAAAAAAAAAAAACAAACGAAAGCATGTAAGTTTTACTGTTTAAAACACATTTATTTTGCATTTTCCATAATTTATATTCATTAACTTTTTGAACTATACTATCTAAATATAATAATTCTAAGAAGCATTTGGCAAGAAAGCATGCTATTGGTCATTATTGAGAAAATATTATTTATCAATAATTTTACTAACAATAACTTTAAATAATTTTAATAAGTTAATAACTCTATCACAATAGCTCTCCTATATAGAGACCATTTTGGTGTTATTTTGTTGGTAATTCCATGTTCAGTCTCAGAAAATCCACATGTAGAATTAATACTTTATACAGTCTGATTTTGTTAAAGTAGCCCTCCCAAGATGAACTGTAACATCCTTTCTAATTCTCTTCTTTTAAATTTTTGCATTAAAAGGAACAAGTCTATATCTAGGACTTCCCACAAATATCACATTTAAAAGCCAGTGTTGCTTTACCATATTTTAGACAAAATTTACCACCAGGAAGAGTGGTTTTGGCTTTAGAAAAAGTCACAAACTCACTACCACACTTGTGGAGATTTTTATTTCACTAATTCTTGTGCAGAAATTATTGTGATTGCAAATGAAAAAGACTAGGGTCCATGATTTGGGCTAATTATAGATTTAAAGTTCATTTTCAAACAGTTTCAAATTTATTCATGATTATATATGTACCACTTCAATAATGAAGCCAAGTCCTAACAACATAGACTATGAAGAAAAAAATGAACAACTGAAACAGACCCTTCTCAGAAGTTCAAAAGGCCAGTAAATATATAGGTAAATGTTCAGCAACTCTGACCAGAAAAATGTGAATTAAAACAACACAGAGATTATATCTTACTCCAGAAAGAATGGCTATTTTTGAGTAATCAAATAACAAATACAGGTGAGACTCTGGGAAAAAAGGAACCCTTCTACACTGGTGATGGAAATGTAAACTCATACAACCATTTTGGAAAACAGTCTGGAGATTTTGCAAAAAACTAAAAATAGAAATTCCATTCAACCCAGCTATTCCCCTTCTAGGTATCTTCCTATAAGAGTTAAAAATAAAATATTATAGCAACACATGCATACACATTTTTATAACAGCACAAATCATAACTAAATCTTGGAAGCAGTCTATATCCCATTAAGAGACAGATGAATGGATAAAGACAATTTGATATTTATAAAAAATGGAGTGTTACTCTGCTATAAAGAAGGACACATTTGAGCCTTCTGTAGAAAAATTGATATATTTTAAGATCATAATGTTAAGTGAATTAGATCAGACACACAAACTTAAATATCACATGAATTCTCTTATGAAAAAACCAAAGTGTAAATAAATTACATAGCAAAATAAAACAGACAATAAAAAGTAGAAAGCTAGATGTTCTACAAGGGAAGGGAATAGAGGGAGAAGGGAAGGATATAAAAGGAGGATGTAAAAAGAAGATGCTTTATGTACATGTGCCAACTCTCAGTAATGAATTCAATCATTATGCACTGTAAACATGTACTGTTAAAAATAAAAAATTTAAAACTCAGTGATCCTCATTTACATTTTCAGTTTCTCTCACCAGAGAAATTACCCGGTATTTACACATGTGTGCCTTATGTATTTCACTTAAGAGTACAGCCTCAATGGACATCCATTTAGCTATAAATGTCTCTAGTTTCTCATTCTTTATGGCTGAGTAGTACTCTATTTTATTAAAAATAAAACACATCTTCTTTATCCAGTCTCCAGTTGATGGCCAATTGGGCTGTTTCCAAGTTTTAGCTATTACAAACTGTGCCACTATAAACATGGGTGCACATATATCACTGTGGTATGATTCTTTTAATTCTTTTGGGAAGATACCTAGCAGAGGAATAGCTGAGTCAAATGGGACCTCTAATCCTCGTTGTTTGAGGTATCCCCATACTGATTTCTACAGTGGTTGCACCAGTCTACATTCCCACAAGCAGTGGAGAAGGGTTCCTTTCTCCCCACAGCCCTGCCAGCATTTGTTATTAGTTGATTTATTGATAGCAGCCATATTTTCTCTGGTATGTGAAATTGAAAGTGTAAGTGAGGATCAAAATGTATAATAGATAGTTTCAAGTGGCAGGAAAAGATCCAAATGGGAAGGGGAAGTGGGAGGGGTCAGGAAAGGGAAAGGAATAAATATGAGAAAAGGAAAAAATAGAAACGAAGTTTTTGTAAACAGGGAGGGGTGGAGGGGTTGAAGGGAGGACAAGAGAATGGGGAAAAAAATAAGAACCAAGATATATCATGTAAAGGAGCAAATTCCCAATGATGAGTGTTATTATATTGTATACCTAAAATATACCAATAAACTTAATAAATAAAAAAGTCAATGAAGCCAACTACATGTATCAACATGGAAAATGTTCCAAAAAGCATACTACTTATGGAAAATATGATTAAATTAAAAAGCAGGCATGAATGAAAATACTGGATTTCATAAATATGCACAAATACATGTCAATCATAAAAGAAAAATATTAGTACAGTTTTAAAATTGTCTTTCAAAGTTCTTTAACTAACACTTATATCTGGGGGTACTCTGTGATGTTTCGACAGATACATTGGTTCCTAGGTTTACAAACAATATGTTTTAGGACATGGGGGAGGATGGCGGCATTTGTGTTAGTGTGGAGAAGATGGTGGTGGGCATGTTTGTCACCTGATGTGGAGTTTGTAAATGGAAGAAAAATTTTACCCGAAGCTTTTGTCTATGAAGAAAATTATTTGGAAACAGAAGCAATTGTGAACCAAGGTATTACTGTACATGCATTATTGTGTAATGTTTAACTTAGCTCGATCATATCTATGTTTTCAAGAATTCATCATTCATGGTAAAAGACATTAAATATATTTTCTTCTAACATTTTAAAAATACATGTACATACTATATTTTCTTTCTTTAATTTTTTAGTATGGTATGAAGGAAGATACATTTGAATTATTTGTAGGAAAATTGATCCACCTGGAAATCATAATGTTAAGTAAAATAAATCACACACAAGCTGAAATATGGTATGTTTTCTCTCTCTCTCTCCTTCTCCCTCCCTCTCTCTCTCTCTCTCTCTCTTTCTCTCTCTGGTACAAGGAATCAAACTCAGGCCTTCAGGCCTTCCAGGCAGGCTCTGAGCTACATCCCAGTCCCTGTATATTTCCTCCTATATGAGAAAGTGAAAGTATACATACATTAAAGACCAAATTTCCTCTATTCATTATTTAGTTAATGGACATCAGTTGTATCCATCTCCTGGGCACTCTGCATAGTGTTACAATAAACATATAAGTGTAGATGTCTCTGAAATATGATTTCACTTTCTGTGGCTCTATGCTCAATATTGATGTCATTCAATATTAAATATGAGAATTCTATTTCTAGTTTTTCCTGGGGGGATTTCCATATCGTTTACCACTATGGCCATAATAATTTACATATCCACCAACATTGTAAAGAGTGTGCTTTTGATAACAGACATTCTAATTGGCATGAGATGATTACTGTTATGAGATAACTATTCATTGTACTTTTCCTTTTTTTTCCCATGGTGATTGCTTTCTTCTTCCTGTGAGCCAAGTGTATGTATTCCTTTGAAAAATATCTATTTGGGCCTTTTGGTCTATGGTCTGTTGCCTTTTCTCCTCCTTCACTTCCTCCTTTCTTCTGGTCTTTTTCTGTTGGCTGGGTCTCACTGTGTTACTCGGCTCGGCCTCCAATTTATGATCTTAAGTGATTGTCCTGCTTCAGCCTCCTCTATGTATCTTAGGCTAAAGTTATGCACTGTCATGGCCATCTCCTTTATCCACTTTAAAATCAGAATATTGTCCTTATTCTACTAAATTTTTCATCCATTCATCAGTTTATGGACCTTTAAATTGTATACATGTCTTAGATTATTGTTTTGAGTTTCTTACATAATTTGGATATTAATATATAGTCAGAGGGATAATTGACAAGTGTTTTTCTCCTATTCTGTAGGTTTTCTTCCCTCTGCTGAGTGTTTCCTTTGCTCTGCCAAAGTGTATTAATTTGATACAATCTCATTTGCTTTTGTATCCTGGGGCTAGGGGTATAGTCAATGGTACAACCCTTGCTTAAAGTTACCTAGAAATTATTAGGCTTTGATTTTGATTCCTTATACAAAGAAAAACTGAATTAAAATCTGTATATTTGAATTCCATTCCTTCTCACTTTTTGGATTTTTTTGTTTGCTTGTTTGTTTTCTGGTACTGGGGATCAAACTCAAGACCTTGTGCTTTCAAGGCAGGTACAGTGCCACTGAGCTAAATTCCCTACCCCTTTTTGGATTTTTGATGCCCCATTTTTCAAGTTTTTCTACTGTGGATATAATAGCATATTAATGTATTATTTTTAATCATTTTATTCCTTAATCTTCATACAAATGATATGACTTCTGAAGTATGTTTATAATATTAGAGCACTATGAATTTGTCTGTATTGTTACTCTTCAAGATGACTTTTATGCTTTCTCATTTTTTCATCTTACTTATTCTCTTTTTCTTTCAATTTGGAAACAACCCCTCAGAATTGTATCTGACCTTTTACCATTCACCTACCTGTATCTGTCCCCAGGTTTGTAAAGTTTTCGGTTATTATTTATGTAACATAAGCAGTTCACTCAGTTGACATTCTCATATTCTTCTTGAAAAGCAACTACTCAAATATTTGCTTCTAAAATTTCTCTTCATTCTTTATCCTCCTCCAGCTTTATATTCTCAGTTCACCTCCCTGTGTCTTCACTAATTCTTCTTCAATATAATCTGATATTGAGCTTTTCTGTGGCTATTTAAAATGTATTAATTTTTAGCTCAAGAATTTTTAAAATTAATTCATTCTCTTAAATTCTTTTCTGGTGTTCTCTCTCTCTCTCTCTCTCTCTCTCTCTCTCTCTCTCTCTCTCTCTCTCTCGTGTGTGTGTGTGTGTGTGTGTGTGTGTGTGTGTTTTGAAGCTCCTTGAGTTTTCTTAAAGCAGCTTTTTTGAATTCTCTGTCCTTGCATTCACCCATACTGGTTACCATCTGCTTTTTTCCTGTTATGTTATTTTGACCATGAGGTAATGTTGCTGTTCCTTGAAATTTCTTGACTCCTGTTGGTTTTCTTCTGATATCATCTGAGAAATATAGGGTTTAGATATAACCTGGTATTCTCTCTATTTATCTTTGCAGGATTTCTTAATAACCTCCTAATTCTCAGCCTATGGATATTTCTGCTATTTTAGCAGTATATGTGCCCCTAAATCCAGTTTTGGACTGTAGGTGTGTTGTCACTCTGTTAGCACTAGAGGGCACCTCAAGCCCAGGTTTATTTCAAATCTGCAGTTTATATGGAATAAATGAGTGTCTGCCTAATAAAGGTAGTCCTCTCCCACAAGTCTTCACTTGGACACAGTTGTCCAGATGCATCATACATCGTCACTGGTTTGTGTTCAGGTAACATGAGATTCTGCTCAACTTTGGACTTTACCATGTTGGGACCAGCCCTAAGTGCCAATGCTACAACTTGTTATCTAATTCCCTTTTCTTCCCTTCAGCAGACAATCAGTTTCTCCATATTGTTCTGCCAAGGATCAAAACTGAAAAGTGATGTGCAATACCTTGGCCTTGGCTGCCAAAGCTCAGCAGTGTGGATTTATATACAGAGCTCAGAGCCATCAGTGGTTTTATTGGGGTTAGGACACAGCTCCATCCTTACATGGGCTGCTGATGAGGTTGATGGTGGATTCATAGCCCAGTACTGCTGCACACAGCCACAGGTGATGCTGGATGAAAGAAAAATCTTAGTGACTGGAATTGTGGGTCTCCCTGTTTGGTACTCAGGCAAGTCCAGAGGCTCTGTCCACAGGCACTGCCTTGGGACCAAGAGGATCTACCCAGAGTTAGCTTTCACCAGTTCAACACCAAGTCTTGTGCTCAGAATACCACTTACACCCAAGTAGGAGGAGTCTTACTCCTACTCTGATGCCACACTTTGAAGACAGATGTTGGAAGTTTTCCCTTGCCTGCTCAGGATGATGCTAAGATAGACAGCACCAAATCTCACAATGTTAGTGCCCTGAGCAGTGTCAGAAGTACAGTGAGACCTGTAGTACAGAAGATGGTGATGCGGGATGAAACACAACTTCTTTCCACTGGGGCGTCAGTCTCTTCTTGGTGTATAGGCAAGTTTACTGCCTCTGTCTGTGAAGTACTGCCTTGAAGGTAGGAATCTAGGGGTTCTGCATGGTACTAGATCTCACAAAGTTTGGCCACCACTGAGCTTCAAAACAAAGCCCGTGCTTATTTGCTTGTCCTGTGCTTGTTTACCTGTCCTCTGCCCTAGTGGATAGAGTCTTACTCCTCACCTGAGTTTGGGACAAACTCATTGGCTCATTGGCTACTTAGCTAAGGAGCTCTGTCTGTGTGTAGATTCTTGGTGGCTCTGCCAGAAACTTTGGGTCCACTGACTTTCACCGTGGCAGGCAGTAATCTAGACATAATCTTCTAGCCTTCATCCAAGTGGGAAACATCTCTTTTCAAGTGGCTTGAAGTACGGGAAGGTGGGGACATAAATCTTCTTTCTTTTTTCAATGCATCTTTTCTTATTTTACTAAAGTCAAGCAATCTTATCTTCCTTATTTCTTGTGAAATTAAGTCAGTGCATGAATAGATGTTCGCATTGGTTTCCGTGTAGTCAGACGATTAACCATTTGATTCCCTTGCTCCACAGACATCTTGCTCCCAAAAGCCTAAACACAGTTTCTAAAATCTGGTCATTGGCCAAATTTATAAAGGAAGAAATGATAAATGCTACATGCAATAAGGAAGATTGAGGAAGGTTGGAAATATCTTATTTCTTTGTTTACATTATAATTACAGTATAATTATAATTTGCTCTATAATTATAGATATAGAAAGATCAAAATATTTAAACACATCAGTAATGATGATATTTCAAACACAACAATGACCATATTTTAGTGAGAATAATGTTTTATTTCTCATTTGATTTTGGAAACCATCCAGGGAAATAGATTATGTTCATTGTTACTAAAATTCTGGAGATACACAACCAGCACTGTTAATTTGATTAAAATCAAATTCAATCTAAGAGTAGGAAATAGATTAAATTTAACCAGGCTTTGGAAAACACACAAATGATATCAGGTGTTGGGACCTAGGAGCAGTAATGAATCACTTACTTCTTCAGAGAAAATTTTAGGAAAAAAAATTATTTCTAGTCATCACCTTCCTTTTGTTGTTATATTAGTAGATTATTACTACTCAGACAAATTACCACTCATCTAGTGGCTCTAAGCAATACGTATTTATTTGCTAATGTTGTGGAGGGCAGAAGGAAAATGTGAATTAACAGATCTGCTTCATCCCAGTCTCTGCTGAGAATCTGTTTCTTTGCCTTTTCCTGCTTCTAGAAGCCTCCTGTATTCCTTGGCTCCTAACTCCCTTCCTTCAGCTACAAGGCCAGCAGTGAAGTATCTTCTGTCCCCTCTCTTCTCAGCTTTCCTCCTCACATGTTCTCTCCATGATCCTGTGATGTCCATCTCCTGAAGACTGCAGTGAACCTACTCAGACAATGCATGGTAATCTCCCCATCTCAAGATCTTTAACTCAGAAAGACCCGACAAGTCAGTTTGACCTTGTAAGATCCTGTTTGTTATATGTCCTAGGGACTGAGATGGACAGCTTTGTTGGAGGCACTACTGATCCTACCATAATCACTTTGATTGAAATATGTCTTTCACAAAGGTAGTTTCAATTGTATGCCTGACACCTCACATGGAAATGCAAAGTGCCATTATTGAGGAGGCCATCCAATTAATATAATGCCATGTTAGGGATTGTTATTAAAAATGATAATACATAAAATTTATAGTAGACCCACAACATCTTCACAAATCACAAATTTTTATAGGGTGTGATTAAGACGATATTATGTCTCATGCTCTGGTCATTTCAAAGAAGTGTGAGTCACACTACACAAAGTTTAGAGTAGACTATGAGACTGATGACACCAAGTGTGCACCAAGGCAGTAAGTAATGAATGGTCTATTAGTAATATGACGGCACTCTATGGAGGAGAAGAGCTGCCTTCACAGCATTTTTGAAGCTGGCTCAAGACAGCATGAAAAGAAGATAGCTCAGATTCTACTGCAGTCAGGGTGCAATTGGGTTGAGGCCCCTCAGGCATGTTTGGAAACAGAGGAGAAAGCACTCGGCCTCCTTCAGCAGGTGTGGAGTGGAAGAGAAGAGGAGAGCAGGGCTTGAAAGTGCTAGGTGGGTAAATATAAAACATAAACACTTTATTAGATATTCAAATTACATTTTCTCAAGAATACATACATCTTTTATTTGATTGAACTCTTTTTCCCAAGCAGTACCCAAGGGATGTTTTTGTACAATGAAATAAGACACAAATTAGAAGAATTCTATTATCGAAAGAAACTCCATTCTGGTGCCAATGTGGGAATTAAATGTTTAGTTTTAAGACAAAATCTTTAAGCCTCATATTGTCATTTGAAAATATTTAAAAATCAAAACCAAGTCCATATTAAAGTAGTTTCTTAATCTTTTCAATTGTTGCCTTCTACTGACTTTCTATTAACTCCCTAAACTTTCCATTGATGATTTTATAGATTGGTTTATCATATGACCATTTCAGCATCAACTATTCCACTTATAAAATCATGATTTCAAGATTTTCATGTTAATAGAGAAGTTTACAAATCTACTCTAAGAGAAAAGAAATGATTTAAAGATACATAGCAAATTAGTTAAAAAGAGGGAAGACTATCAGATTAAATTTAAAGAATGTAATATCACCATTTGATACCAATAATTATTTTTACAAAAATAATTGCAGTGAAAATAGCAAAAAGTAGAAAAATTATTGGGCCAAAAACCTTTTTGCTGAAGAAAATGTAACTAGGTAAATTACTTTTGTATACAAAATTCATGATTTATCCTTACATCACATCAGTCTATTAGATGGACAGAAAGATTCAGCATCTTATAGAAAGACAGGTTACTCAGTTCTCCATGAAAAAATTTGTTCTGGGGGTATAACATATTTATTTTGAAATATATTATGGGTATTGTGACATCTCCCTATAATCAGGGGAGTTTTCTATATATTTTAGGGTGTAGCTATTTCTTCTATTTGAAACCTTAATATTTCTGTAAAAACACCAAAGAATCACATTTATACCATAAATGAATATTGGTTTCATAAAGCAAATGGAGGATAAGGCATAATGTATAATCTATAAGTTTAGTAGAGGACATATATATTCAGAATCAGTGGATTTACACTAGAAATTGGGACCAAGTAAATTAATTAAGGATTTGTACAGCAAGAAATTAAAATATTAGATAGTGGATGGATGGATAAAAGATTTGAGATACAGAGAAAATGAGAGAGCTAGATATTGTATAGTTTAATCAATGATAAGGATTCCCAAGGTAATAGGCAGGTGACAACAATAAGAATGTGGGTTTTAAGTATATGGATAAATTGAAACAAAGTTAAACAAACAATAATTTGCACAGCCAAAATTGCCACATTTCAGGCAATTAAAAATCACACTTAGTGGCTATCAGATTGAATAGCATAGGTGAAAATACTTTCATTTTGCCCGAAGTTTTCTGCACAGTGCTGGCATACAATACAACCAATATCAAATTATATTATAGATCAGTTTATAGAAAATGAAATATTTCTTATATTCCTCTGTAAAGATTACTCTCCAAAAAAGTGAAGGACTCAGGGCATCCTTCCCATTCCTGTTAAAATTACAATGAGGAGAGCCTATTTCATTGTGCGTATTGTTTAATTCTTTTGTGTAGTTTGTCTTTTCATAAAAGTTTCTTCCTAACTTAAAAGAAAGCAGAATTCTCAATAATATGGTTGATAAAAGAAGATCCTGCCCACAAGCATTTTGATATTTTAACATGATACAGAGCAAGAACAAATATTTTTTTTAAAATGAAAGAAAAAATAAATTTCAATGGAGCTGAAGTTGAAAGGAGGCATCATTTATATTTGAAATAGTAAAACTGACTTCTTGGAAGAAATGGTTAATTATAAAGATTTGGTTGAGTAAATATCACTAAAGTAAAGACCTACATAGAGGCATGAAAATATAAGAAATGTGTAATTTGAATTTTATAGAAATATATAGCAAGTTCTGCATGAGAGTACATGCCAGAGTACAGTGGTATAAGGAGGATTATCTGAGGTCAGTTGGAAAACTTTAATCCTTGATGTTGACTTCCATGGCTCCTTGTCATCATGAGGTAAATGTGAGTGTGTTTTAAAGTACTTCTGTGTGACACATTTACTTAGATGTAACTTTCTTCATTCACTTATTCATTCTTATACTTGAAATTCTACATATACAAAGCCACAATTCATAGCATGGTCAAATTATTCACTAATAAACCAATCCCATAGGAACAATTTGTGATTTCCCCACTGGTGCTAGGGATCAAATTCAGAGCCTTTTCCATGCCAGCCAAAGGCTCTATCAATGACTTGCATCACCAGCTTAAAATTTTTGCCTTCAAAAAAATGTTATTACAGAGTGACAATTCATTCTGTTGAGTTAACGTAAATGTTGATTAGTAAGAAATGAATGTCCTTTTTTGTGGTAAATTTGTACGAAATTGAGGAGCATTTTGAATGTGTGGTGTGTAAGTTATTTCCTAACGTTATTATATAATTAGCAGCTTCAGACAAGATGCATTTGTTATGATAGAGTTCCTGATACACAGTCTAACCAAGTAGGTGGCTCCTCTGCAAAGTTACTATCATGTCAGCCTGGGGTGATTGTCACAGGAGGGAAGTGGAGAAGGAACCACTCTCTTTCCATGATAATGATGTGGTTGTTGGCAGCATTCAGTCTCTTGCTAGGTGATGAACTGGACAACTCAGTATTCTTTGGCTGTTGGTGAAAAGTCACCCTTGGTTCCTAGTTGGCTAGAAACAATTCTCAGTTCCTCGTTTTGGGAAATTCCCCAACTTTGGCCTGCAAAGAAAGTGGAAAACAAACACAACAATTTTATATATTAAAACCACTAAAGTGCCATTCAGTACTTTGCCAGATCTTATTAATTAGAATCAAATTACATGTCAAGGAGAGGAATTAGGTGAGAATGCAGGTTTTTGGAATAATTGGGACCATTTTAGAATCTGGCTATAGAAAAAAAGAGTTATATTTTTCTTAAATCTAATATTAATTTATTATTATGAGATAGAATGATCTTCTGAAGTTAATACAAACATTCATCATGACTGTGATGATCTCAGGCTTGGGATTATCCCTAGGACAGAGAATGTATTTGGGAGTACAATAGCCTTCAGATCAAGGATCCATCCATAAAATTAAAATATTGTTGTGTTTAATGGATTTTTAGATTAAGATCAGATATTTAATTGTGTGGCCAACCCCATCCTGAACAGACTGTGTCACTTTAATTTATTATTTCAGCTAAACACGTACACAGGTTCTGGAATAGTCAATTTTCCTCGAATCAAATATAATAGTCTTAAGCTCTGGACCAACTAGACAACACATGTGGTAGTTAAATAGTAATTCTACTTTCCAATGACTAAAGTATGAAGAAAAGGCTCAGAATAACTCTTTGAAACATTTTTATATTTTACAAGTAACCATAGGTTGAAAATATGCAAATGTAATTTTTGATTCTTTAATTTTATGTATATTGTTTTCTATTACTATATACATGGCTCTTATCAATGTGGAAAGCTACTCCTTAGTGTCCCTTGACATATTTTTCCAAGGCATGAAACATTTTGAATTACCAGAGAGAAAAGTAAGTAGATATACTAATATTTTATTATTTGCAGTAATAAGAATAAAATACATTTATTTTATACATAAAATAAATTCAGAATATTTAACTTCAAATTGTGATTCTTTGTTTTCATAGATATAAGGGCAACCTTTTTCAGATATTCTATCTGGAAAAGTATTATTAGGTGCTAGACATTTTCTTCAAGGAATTGAACATTATTTTTTATTTTGTACTATAATATTTGAATATTTAGGGGGAAAAAGTTTGATAAAAGGAAAATTCAAATTTTAAAATGATTTTTATATTGATTTTTAATCTAAATATTATTTCATTTATAGTATGTGACTTTAGATCCCTGATTCCAACATTTTAACATACATATCAAATTGTTCTTCATAAAGCTATATTAATGAAATCTTGTGAATAAATGCTAATTTTGAAATTTCAAATGATAATATTTTAAATGAGAAAAATATGAGGACCATTGCGTTTTAATTTGCATAAAGTTAACTATGTTGCAGAAATTTTCTTCCAATTTACAATTCTAAAATATGGTTAAATGGGACACAATACTTATTATAAGTAAAATGATACATTTTAAAAATCTTGTCCTGTGCCAGGGATTTAGCTCAGTGGTTCCACCGCCTGCCTCGCAAGCGGAAGGTGAGTTCGATCCCCGGAACCAAAAAAAAAAGAAAATCTTGTCCTAATTCAGGGCATAATATTTTATCATACATAGTTTAAAAATTAGCATCTGTTAATGCCACCAGACAAGAAGTAACTGGCAAAGATCATGTCTCCTACCATAAACAAATATAAAACTAGGAAAAAAATTATGACATGATTGGTTTTTAGCAATTGCACAAATGGAAGAAAAAGACTAAAAATTCTAGAGATATTTACAAGTGAGTCACGTGATCCATCAAACTCTCTCACTGTGCCTGATTTCTGGACCACAGAACAGTAAACTGAAGGGCAAAGAAAGCATGGAGACTGGGCAAGGACCGGAAATAGAGGGCGGATGACTTCCACCCTGGTGGGACCGGAGATAGAGATCGGAGTACTTCCGGGCTGTTGAAGGCAAGCCTTGGTGGTTATGGCGCTCCTGTGCTGAGGGAAACTTCGTAAGTCATTTTAGCCATTTTTTTTTTTTGGTACTGGAGATCGAACTCAGGACCTCGCGCTTGCGAGGCAGGCGGCAGAACCACTGAGCTGAATTCCTGGCCCCATTTTAGCCATTTTTTACGAATATTTGCTTCGAAACTAAATGAAGGTACATCTATTTTAGGGTACTTCTATTTCTGGCTTTGAGAAGAGCACGGATAAAGTAGAGCTCCAGAAGTGTTGCGAGGCATTAGAGGCCTCTCTGGTGTGAGTGCAGAGATCCCATTTACATTGATTTCGCGTGAGATCACAAGGGTCACCCCTTGGCGGTAAGTGGCTTGTTTTAAATAGTAGAGGTTTCGCAGACCTGCCTTTTAAGGCCTAAAACCTATCTCTCAGCAGGTTTAATTTGCACACTGTGGGCAACAAAATTAGAAGGTTTGCTAACACCTTTGTTTATACTGGGGACTTACTAATCGATGCAAAATTTCTTTGAACAGCAAAGCACTCTTGATCTGAAAGCCCTGACACCGTGGGATGAATGAAATAAGCAAGGAGGTAAGAGAGCTGTCATATATTTGTAATCTTTAGCTATTAAAATTTCCTAATAGAGAAGTTTAATTGAACCCATAAATTTGTGTTCATCTATGTTGTGTAGGAATATGCACCTCAGAGAGGACTATAAAATGAAAGATAAATCGAAGGAAATATATATATGCAATTTTTAGTATTGTCTGTATATTGTCTGTATTTAGTATTGTCTTTATATTGTCTGTATTTGAGCTTATACAGGCAATCAGAAGATAATTATTAAAGAATGTTTTTACTTTTAAAAGTTCTATCCATTAATGAATATATCTCAAATAATTTTCTCGCTTTTAATTATTATATTTTAAAATTACATCTAAAAATATATTTCCATTTTAATGTAGCCAAAAGGGCATAAATTCCAATTTCTGAGACCAACTTGTTTCTTATAAATATGTATATATATTTTTCTTTTTTGCATGTATTATCTTTATTGGATACAATAATGAAAAAGATGAATGAGAAGGTCTGATAATTTTATTTATTTGTTTATTTTTCACAGAATAGGTTGGTTTATTTCAATAGCAAAAAGCTGAAAAACGTCAGGTCCCACCTGATCTGAAGCCCCTGTGTCCACCAAGGTCTGATAATTTTAAATACGTGCTCTTTATTACTGCCATTACAGCTTTAATGGCTGTCTCAGTTTGCCTGCAATAGCAAATTATCATCACTTGGTGTCTTGAAAAATGAACACTTATTTCTCCTAGTACTGGTAGCTGGGAAGTTCAAAACCAAAATACTGGCAGATGTGGGGTCTGGTGAGGGCTTGCATTTTGTTGGACACAGCTCGGAAAACCACTGATCCTTTTTACAACTCTATAGTTTCGTCTTTTCCAGAGTGACCTTACTTGGAGTGAGACAACATGCAGCCTTTCAGATGGACCTTCTCTCACTTTTTCAGTAAGCATTAAGTTTCCAGCACATCTTGTCTTTTTATGATTTGACAGTTCATTTATTTTCATTTTATTAATGAATAATATGCTATTGTATGAATGTTTCCCAGTTTATTCATTAAAGGATATCTTAGTTGCTTCTAAGTTCTGATTATTGAAATTTATTATTACTTTCCTTTTAATATTTTTATAAGATATAAAACTTTAATTTCTACCCATTATATTGGTTTAAATGGACAATTGAAGTTGTTAAATACCTTATTGCTGTACAAAACAATACTATTCGAATAAGAAGTAATACATGATACAAACACAAAAATCGTAACAATACCTTTAATATGTGCAATTGATCCCATAATATAAAAACTCTGATTATAATGAATGTATGTAACTATAGGAGTATCAATTTCTTATAATCTTCCCAGGAGACCATTTGTTCCATAACTACAAAAGACTAATTATCTAAAGCAGACTGAAAAGTTCCGCTTATATAAAGGCAGGAAAATCTCAGTCTTAATCCCTTTTGGGGAACTAACATGAATATCTACTGTGAGAAAAGGTTTAATATTCAATTTATATAATTGTGAACAACCTGTTATAGAAAATAATTAGCACACATTTTTCAAATTGTGAGCACAGATATCAAAAGTGAAGTGAAACAAATATTATAAACTCTTCACTGAGAGAAAGGTTTAGAAAAATGTATTACTGATGATATTTTACGTTTGGCGTGGTGTTTGAAAATTTAATTATGAAATTAGGAACTTTAATTTTAGTACTTTCTATTAAAGTGTGATGATGCATTAAACTTTGGTGCAAAGTCATGCATGTGTGTTTATATATCATAGTGCCTCCAAAATAGGTACATATTTCCTACTTTTTACTGGATAGATTTGTTATATGTAAAGTATAACAGGGATATCATTTCCCTTTTCTTCAGAGCAAATGATACATATACCGTCCATTAAAAAAACTCAATTTTTAAGCATGGGTTCCTTTTCTGCAGTAAAACTCACATTTGGAGAAGTAAAACATTCGCCTTTCATACAGTCAGTCTGTAGTAACTGCTCTAAGGAAACAGGAGTAAAAATGGAGATTCTCTGGGAGTACTATTAATGTCGATAGCAGGCCGACCTTTATTGTGCATAGCAATCTTGTGAGTTCTGCCAACATACATGAAATTATGTTAGGTTAACTTGTTAATTTGCAGGTAGCATAGAATTTCTGAACTGCTATGGTTCTTGTTGCTTTGTTATGGTAATGAGATGCTGACACAAATACTGCTTTATGGCTAGAACTTCTGAGAGGCTTGTGCACTACTTTAAAAGATGGGAAAAGAATTGCTGGGATCTTGCAGCAAATCCTGTTGCCTGTGTGGCAATGAGATTGAAGATGATACCCCATTTTCTCACTTGTGAATTACATTTTAATAGATTAACCATGAGAAATATGATAGAAGAAGCCATCGGAGTGCTGTTTCATGTTTCCTCATTCTTCTCTGACAAGATTTTAAGACAGTAGGCCACCAGTCAACATAAGTCTCTATCACATCAGTATGACTATAGTCAAGCAATGCAAAAGCTGAAATAGGTAGATTTATCAATGAAGATACAGAATTTTGTAATGCTCAAAACATACATAGTATGAGATGAGCTGGCAGCCACTCTCCACCAAAGCAAAAATACAAAACTTTGCTTAAGATGGTAAATTTTATGTCATGTGTTTTAACACCATAAAACCAAAACAAACAGAAAACACGCATTATTGCTTACTGGCCTGGAACAGCCTTATCTCTTTATCTCTACCCTTCAAAACCCTAACTCAGATACCTTAAGGAAGGCTGTTAAAGTGACTTTGTGGGTTTGGTTCATTGCACCAATTCAGTGAGCTGTTGCTGAGACTCCCACTGGTACATGTGTATTTGTACTGTTCATCATGCTGGTTTTCTCAACTCTCATAACTCCCAGAGTAGATATTCTAAATAAAGCAGAATGACTGTGGAGATGTTGCTAGTACTTTTGTGATTTTACATCTATAAAGAGCTCTTTGAGCTGCAAGTCTTTATATTTAATGAATTACGTGATTGGAGTATGTCTCAAAGGGTAGCTAACTTGCTTCTGCCATTACCTTTCTTGGTGTGTTTGAACGAGTTATGCTACCGGCTACTTTAAATGGAAAAAAAAAAAAAAAAGAAAGAAAGAAACCTCATCATTTTCCTGTCACAACGATAAGGAACACCAGTTCTGAAAAAGTTCCCTGCATTGGGTTCTTAAACTTAGACTCAGTGACATTAAAAGGACCTAGGAAGCCCTGTTGTCCAGCAGAGATGGTATATTTAAAAATACAGTCCAGCTACCCATAGTGGCACATGCAGACAATTCCAGCTACTAGGGAGGCTGAGTTAGGATTACAAGCTTGAGGCCAACCTAAGCAACTTAGCAAAATTCTGTCTTGAAATCAAATTTAAAATGAAAGGATAATCATTTACTAACTTTAACATTATTATAACATTCTCCAACCAAAAGAGAGAGAAAAAAAGCCAGATTTTAGACATTTCGATTTGGACTAAGGTTTCCCTCCTTCATCATTTCCAAGTTTTGTTTCAAACATAACTGATTTTTTCTACATAGGTTTATATATAATAGAACTTTTTTTTTTTTTTTTTTTGTGATACTGGGAATTGAATTCAGGGCCTCATATTTGCCAGGCAGATGCTGCGTTGCTGAGCTACATTCCCGGTCCTGTAATAGAACTTTTGTTGGCTTATTTTCTTCATTTGGTAGCTAAGAATCTGTACCAAAATGCACTTTTCCTCAATCAGATATGAAATTATAATAGTATTTTATTTTTTTATTGCTCTTGCCTTTAGTGTCTTGGTCTACACTTGTTTAGAGACATCTTGTCATCTTCTGTCTATATGGAGATAGGTAAAATGATGCTTAATAAATTCTTCATTTATTGATACATTAGGTAGTGAACAATTCTCTGAAATGTTTGATCTAAACTGTTTCTTTCTCTACTTTACCAAATAGGACAAAGCACCGGAGAAGGGAGTAGGCTTTATTGACACAGAAAATGGTGGGACTTATTACTGTGATAGAAGAGAGAAAGTAGGATTCAAGGACATTAGTTTTGACATTTTAATGTCTTGACATTTGCACATACTTTGTGCACTGAAACAAAATTATGTTTTGATAATGGAGAATTAATTCATTAATTCATTTTCTCTATGTTTTTCTATATATTTTGTAGTCCCTACAAAATAACTAAGTGCATCTTTACTTCCAAAAAATATTCATGTTTAATATTTTTAAAATACTTCCAACAATATACTGTATGTGTACGTTGATTGTGTATGGGTCAAAATATTAAAGGATAATAGAATAGGATTTTATGATTCATTCTCTTCAAGAAGGTCCTAATAAAGGTTGAAAATTGATTTTCAGATTCTTGATATCTTTGGGATCTCATTCTATTTAAGCATAAAAATTTTGGTATAACCTGATATAACAAGAGTAGGGGACTAATACGAATTATTGTAAAGCAGTTTTCCATAACTTATTTTCCTTTCCTTTGTCATGAATTACCTTAGTACAAACCTTAAGAGTCCCATCATTTTCTTTTGCAGCTATTTAAACAATAAGTTAATTCATAAAAGTATGCTGATAATTTTCTTTCTCAGGTAAAATAATTATTTTGAACAACCTCCTTTTAGAGATATAGGGATTTACATCACAAAAGTGACAGTTAACAGGGAATTTACAGTTTCCTACACATAAATTTGGTTCATGTAATATTTTTATTCATCAAAAAGTATGTCCCGTAACGAGCAGTTACTCTATACTTAAAACTGGCTCTTTTCCAAGCATCTAGTAAATTCCCTTTAACCATCTTAATTGAACTGAATGGCAGTCTTTTCTTCATTGCCCTTGATTTGTCTCTCAGAGCTATTTTATAAATTAAGATCTTTTCATAAATATATAATGTTGGAAATGAAGAAATACTACAAGCTATTAAACTTATGACCAAATAGTAACCTTCTGTACTAAGGAGATTAAATGAAATAGTAGAAGATATATGACATTTTTTTTTTTTTTTGGTACCGGGGTTAGAACTTGGGTCCTTGTGCTTGCGCAGCAGGCGGCGAAACCACTGAGCTAAATCCCCAGCCCCTATATGACATATTTTTAAAGAAGTGTAATTTTCGTTGTTAATAATACAAGGACTTCTTGATGTCTGTTTAAGGTGTATTTGTATTTCATAGCATTGCCTTCTAAATTTGCCTAAATGATAATGCCTTCTGTTTACAGATCTATTTGTAATCCTCCTTTGTACTAAGGTTTGGTGAAATGATATAATTCTGGCAGTGATTTGTGAAAGTAATTATTATCTGAGATTTTTGTGAGATTTGATGTACAGTTTAAAGACTGGCAATTTCTCTAGAAAATGTTCTCTAGAAAGAATTACTTTCTCTTTCTTGCAAACTAAAACATATATAAGATACAATTATATTTCTTGTTATTGAGAATTAAAATAAGTAAATCATAGGATGATGAAGAGTGAAGTAGTAAGAGCTTGTGCCTCTAACAGTTATAGAAAGGCCTGTAGCCTTGGAATAATTACATTTGAACTTTGTCTATGCAAAGAATAAGTATCTATCATGGTAATTAAGCTTTTATTTAAGGTTTTTGGTTTTAAGCAGCTAATAGAAATACATGGATTAATTTTGTGGAGAAATTCAAGTCATTCTCATTGATATAGTTTATGTTTCTGCATTTATGGACAATTAATCAGATCTAGTGAAGTATTTTAATTGTGCATGCCCAATATTATCTTTCTGCAAACCCATGGAGTAATGTTGATTTATATTTTCATCAAATTCCCATATAAATTTTTTTATACTTATAATTGTTCACCTCTTTGTTTCCTTCCCTTTGTGTTACTATATTTTTGTGATACATAATATATACATTCATTGAAGAGAATTAGTATATAAACATATTACATCTTGATCATTTTTATTTTTCATTCCCCTTCCTTCCATCTCTCTCCATCTATAGATCTCCTTCCCATCTCAACAATGTCTATCTCTTTGTATTTTATCACCTATTTTTTTACTACAAAATTATGCATACTTTCAATTTCTTCTATAAGTGAAACAATGTAATATTTCGTCTTCTATGCCTGATTTATTTTACTTACCATTACAGTCTCAAGGTGCACCCATTTTCTCTACTAGCGATTCAAATTTAAGTTTCATTATGGCTGAGTAGTATTCCAATATGAATATATACCACTTTTTCTTTATCTACTTATCTGTAGATGGGCAGGTAGGCTGCTTCCAAGATTTACCTATTTTATTATGAGATGTCCCGCTATGAACACGGGCATGCAGGGACCACTGTCTGAGGAGTATCTGGCAAAATATTTTTCCCATCCTGTAGGTTGTCTCCTCACTATTTTGATTGTTTCTTTTGCTGTGTAGAAGTTTATTAATTTGATATAACCCCATTTGTAGATGGATGATGTTATTTCTTGTGCAATTGGTTTTCTGTTCAGAAAGTCCTTGATTATGCCTATGCTTCAAGAGTTTTTATCAGTATTTTTCTTCTAGCACACTCAGTGTTTCTATTTTTACATGTAAATCTTTCATCAATTTTGACTTGACTCTAACCCTGGGTAAGAGGTATGGATCTCTATTAATTTTTCTTCATGGGGGTAACCAATTTTCCCTAGAGTAGTTGTTAAAAAGGCTATCTTTCTTCAGGGTACATTTTTGGCCACTTTGTCAAAGATCACATGGCTGGGGTTGTTTCTGCACCCTTACTTTTGTTCCATTCATCAATATGTCTTTTTTGGGGGGCCAGTATTGTACAGAAAGGCAGCTCTTAGGCAGGGAAAGGATAGGCTTGGTTAAAAACTAACACGGAATCTTAAAGGAGTAGGGGAAGTGGGAGGGAAAGGGGAAAAGAAAGAAGGGAAAAGAAAAAATATGAGAAAGGGAAAAACATGGAAACAAAGTCTTTGTAAAT
>NW_004624731.1:26031273-26046649 GCF_000247695.1 Heterocephalus glaber | reverse complement strand
CTCTTATAATTTTAAATAAAATTTATTTAAAGCTTTTTTATTTAAAATTTTAAATAAAAATTTAAATAAAGCTGTATCCATAGTAGTGTAATATTTATATAGGGCCTCTAAATGACATAGGAGAAATAAGCGTACCTCCCAACCTGCTGTATGTCCAATATGCTGAGCTTGTGTTCTCCAAGATCAAATAATGAATACTAAGGAACAACAGAGGTTAAAAGTAGGAAAATTTTATTGAGAGAGAAATAACTCCTGAGAGAGACAAGAGGGGATCCAGAAAATGGGTTGCCATGAAATCTACTTTACAGAAGAAGTTTTATAGAACAAAATCAAGAGGTGGGTACAAAATCACGGGTTGCGTACAATGTACAATAAAATGACGATCAAGCAATAAGATTACAAGTATAGCTGCTTAGGTAATATCGATCCAATGGGGAAGCAAGTCATGTAGCAAGTGTACATGGAAAGAACAAGGGCCTTGTTTGGAAGGGATTGGTCAAGAGGTCCTGGTCACCCATGTGGGTGACTGATGCCTGTCTAGAATTTACTGGACCAGGTAATACTAATCATAACAAATGGCTTATCAGGGATAAGCCATAGTCATTCTAGTCTTCTATCTTCACTGTGAGGCCTGGCCTTCAAGGAGTGCACCTCCAGCTACAGTTGTAAAGTGTTCTTATCTTCTGTACTGACTTCCTCCAGGACATTGTCCTTTCTGATTGCCTATATTTCTACCTAGCTTAGCTGTCTATAATAATATCACTCATAACAAAAGGTACCAAATGAGTTAATAACTCCTACCAATATATAATCACCCTTTTTCTGAAGCAACTAGATAAGCTTATCACATTTCAACCATGTACTCCTTTTTTTTCTTGTTTTGAATCATCAGCTATTATCTAAAGGTCACAGTCAAAATAAATTAATTAATAGGCACTTAGTGAATATCCTCTGAGTTTAGCATTAAGAATGAGTTTGAGTGTTTATCAAATAAGATAAAATATGCTGTGCAACAAAGACAATTTTCTGAAAAATGACCTTAACGATACTGCATTGCCTAAACAACTCATTGACAGGGGTATAGGTGCCTCTCCTTTCAACTGACAAGTGTGTGCCTAAGCTTACTTTCTCACAATAGTCTTGACTTCTTTAGCCCAAAGTGGAATTTGTGACCACCCACAGGATCTAATGACCTGAATGCTACTGAGTTTGTAGATGCAGATCAGCTTGTTTTGCAGAAAACTACTATAACATTTCCCATCAAAAATGAAACTAACCAATTTCAAGGTGCCAGTGTATCCTACAATTAGTAAAGTTGCTTTACCTCCATGGCTAATTTGTAAGGAAGATCCTTGAGAAAAAAGACTTTTCCCCAAAGAAAAATACCCATCCCACATGGAATGGTTTTCCAGAGATGACAGGAATGGGGGAATCTTCAAAGTGTTGACCTGGCCTTACAATTTTCCCTTTTTGTCAAAAATGTCTCTTTCTTAACCCAGACCAAAACCCTGAATGATGGATGATAATCCTGCAGGGACCTACTTGTCCATGACAATATGTATTATTTCTTAATTATATATGCCTTATAATTAAGAGGGAAAGTTTTCATTTTTAAAGAAAGTACTAGTTTTAAAATGTAGAATATTTCAATTGTATAAGTTATTGATGAATCTAAAATCACAAGAAAAAAATGTATTTTCCACTGTTGAAATTTGCTTCATATGTGGATATTTTCTACTAAGTAATTATTTTAAACATGCAAATAACTTGAAAGGAAGTAACCCTTTTCACTCATTATAGAAACATAATCAGTGCTAGAAATAACTCAATCATTTATGTTAAAAGCATACTTATAGTATATCTAAATTTCATTGTAGAAATCAAGTGTTTATAAAGTCAAATGTCTAAAGGTGCATTCAAATAATATCAGTGGGAAAAATTGAACTATTGTAGTTAATTGTTTTTGTCTTGCCTAATGGATCAGAAAATACTGAATTCTATCTGTACTTTTTGAATTTTAATTTGTTTCTTTTTAAAGTAAAAACAATGATTTATTTTAAGCTACTCCAAGCCAAGAAAACAAAAACATCATAACACCACTGCAACTTAAGGTAGTGCTTAAATATTTTGAGACTTGTTAAACATGTAAAGGTTATATTACATATTGTATCTTTTAAAAAAATTTATTCTGAATTGAAATGTTTGATGCCTCTGAAGGCTCACTGATAAATAAGACTTGCATTAATTTTCTTTCATTTGACACCAGTGTCTCCATAAGTATTCGTGTGATCTTCTTACAAAACTAAATGAGGAGGCTGAATGCAATACAATGGATTATATTGGAAAATAGTCAAACTTCACAGGTGGTTAATTATTACTTTTTTAAAACAATGAGTCAAAATTTTACATGCATTTTAGATATATATTTCTAGGTATAACTCTTGGAACAGAGATCATAAATATAAGAGACTAGCAATAGCTACAAATATGGTAATGCATACTATATAATTTTTAGATATATTTTCTTATAGTAAAGTTGAAAAGAATTTTGGTTGGGATTTTAGTTGTTATAGTTTGAGTCTAAAATGTGCCCTGAAAGTTTCGTGTTCATAGAGCTGGCTTTTGGAAGGTGATTGGCTCACGGTGGCATAGCTGAATGTGCTCTTAGGACTTGTGGCCCAGTTGGAAGAGGTGGGTCACTGGGAATGTGAACTGGAGGGTATATTTTTTTCTCTGGCCCCTCCTTCTTTTTCTGCTACCCTGCAGGCCCTTCTGCCCTGCCATTTCTGTATTGCAGCCAGGCAATTATAGACTGAATCCTCTGAAACCATTAGCCAGAATTAAACCTCTCCTTTTTAAATTGGAGGTGGTGGGGATTTTAACTCAGAGACAGGAAAGTTACTAATATATTAGCTATAAATAGATACTTTAATTATACTCTTATTCAGTAAATAAAAGTTAGCTTTCCCCTGATGTATTAAGAGAATCCCCATAGAATTATGTTGTAAGTATTGAATTTAAAGATACATAATCTTCACAATAACTTTATATTGTAAAATCTAATATAGAAAATAAGTGCACATTCTCATATATTTACAAGTGAATAGAATAATGATAAAAGCAAGTGTGAATTTGTTTTCAGTAATATGGGAAATATATGAATTATATTACTTTATAGTGTACATTAAATAATAATTTCAAAGAGTGGATTTTTAAATTATACTTAAACTTGTGAAGTTTTCTAGCTTCAAGTATTTAAACTTTGGCCTCAGTAATTATAAAGGTTCCATTTAAAAAATATTACCTTGTAATTCTCTGTAATTCACAAAACTCTTGACAAAATTTTGGTACTTAATGACCAAACTAATTGAATCTGTGGCAGTTATTCCAAGTGTCTTGTTCAATTTGAGAGAAAATGGATTACTAAATACAGAACAATAACAAAGTTCCAACCTAACTTGAATTTGATTTGATGAAAGCAGTCAGATTTCCCACTCTTATTGAGTATGTACTTGGATTTGGCTTTGGAGTTCACTAGGCCTATCTAGAGAATCAATACAAATTATTAGTAATTTGTGAGCATTTGATAAGTAACTTAATGCTAGTGAATTTCTACCGATTATTATGTCATATTCATCTGCCTTGTTCAGCACATTTCTTAATGCTCTAAGAAAATTTAAAAGCCAGAATGATTAAAATCATGTACTGAAGATTTAACAGAAAAATGTGCTTAAGTTGAAAACACTACATCATATCATATAATACATTATATTTGACAATACAATAATCTATAGTTAATAATAGTGTTGAACTACTAAGAAATGTCACTCTGAGTAAAAAATGTAGCAAAAATTCATTCATGCATGCACGTTTTTCCATAATAATTATTTACAAAATATCAGAAATTTTTCTTTGGTTATCTTATTTTTAACATTTTATTCATTACTGGCTGCATCAATTAGCTTAGTCACCTAATACAAATGACTAATGAGATAATGAGCAAGAGGTTACAGTTCTATCACTATATAAATTAGTTTGCTTCTAAAAAGTAAAATCCCCCTACAAAACTTAACAACCTCTATTAACTTGTTGTCATTTCTTAAGGAGGAGGCTAGAAGAAAATGGCATGACTGACTTAGTCTAGATTCTCTGAAAAACCAGTTTTTGAAGCCAATACTTACATACTAATGGTTTATTGGGAAGATAGAATCTCAGGAATAATGGATTGAAAAATTGGAAAGAAAGAAAGGGAAAAGCAAATACAACAGGTTGTGTTAACCAGATGGCTACAGCTTCTCAATAAGCACATCTGTTTCCTCAATCAAGTATCATGGCTCTGTGTATTATGTGTTATGAAAACATAAGTTTCTGGATATCTCTAGGTTCAGAATCACACAAGTCACATTCATTCCTTTCTGTGACCTGTTGTACAGCTCTTCCAGGTATCCTCAGAAGCAGCCAGAGATTCTGTATATGGATCTCATTAAACTAAAGAGTCATCTCTTTTGTCAGCTGGCACTGCATGTGAGCACTTCTAATTCTGTGGTGGCTGCAGTGTCACAGAAACAGCTGTGTCTTTTCAACTATTAGAAGGTCATGAGCAATTGGAAGGCCTGTTGTGGCTTGGAAGTAAGGCAATTTGCCTGTGCGAAGTGGAGGAAGGTAAGCACACCAGGAATAAAGCCTAAACTATGTCCGATAAGATGATACATCAGAATTTATTGACATCTTATGCAAACAGCAAATGCCTATCAGTTTTGAAACTCAGTACATGATTCAGCAAAACTAAATTTAAAAGGAAACAGAGGATGTGGAAAGCAGGTTCATGCTTATTGCAGAGAAAAGGTAAAACAAAATGAAATCCACGTATGCTCAAGATGGAGCTTTTCACAGGTGGCTATATATAACTTAGTGGTGGCAATCTTACAGCTCGCATGCTGCAGCTAGCTCTTTGTATCATTGAAAGCTCTAAATGATTCACTAGGGTATGTGAATGTGGGTTAAGGTTGTGTGAATATGGATTAAGGTGTTATAAATTGATGAGTTCATTGATTGGATAGCATTGTTCTGGGTGTGGGTGGTACCAACCATTAGGCACGTACTTTGAATGGAATAAAAGTGAAAAATGGAAAGCAGGCTGCTTCTGCCTGCTGCTTCCTGTCTGCTCTGCCTATGGACTGTTTCTCCTCTGTGATATCCCTGTGCCATGCCATCCCACCTTAGAGCCAGCTGATTATGGACTGAAACCTTTTTTAAGACAAAATGAACCTTTCCTCCTTTAACTTGCAGGTGTCGGGTATTTTGTCTCAGCAATGAGAAAGGTAACTAAGACATTTTTGTTGGCAATTCTGCTGCATGTTAGGAGGTACACATAGAATGTTCCACAGAATCATTTGATTGGCTTGAAATCTTTTCATAAGTTTATTAATTTTTGAGGTATTCTGTTTTTGAAGTATTTGTTCAAGATTTTTCCATATTATTCTATTTAGTTAGCTGTCTTTATTTGAAATTTTATGTAAGTAACTATCCTACTGTTGGCCATAAATTTATAGTTGTTGTTTTCTGTGTGAGAGTTTAAAAAATGTAAAAGCCTTTGGTCAATTCAAAGATCTCTGTGAATTTGACACATTCTCAGTAACTGCTGATTACCCTGTAACTAGAATGCAGACTAGACTGCAGAAGACTGACTACAATTAACGTGATATGAGAGAAACAGACGAAGAATGTTTAAATTTTTTAAAAAAATAAAGTACAGGTATTCCTGACTTCACAACCTACCTGTTAGTGACTGTTTGGATTTATGACTGACATTCAGACTTACAACACAGGAATGTGAGTGGCAATGGAGCCCTATAGTGTTTTATTCTATTCTGTAATTGATTCTATGCACAAAACCCCCATAGTTTTCTTGGAGAATATACTGTCTGCAAGACACTGTGTAGAGTATGTTCTCAAAAATGAGAGCAGCAATGTTAGAATTAGAGGCTATGGATCTAAATATTGAACAATTCACAAAAGCCATTTCTACTCTGTCATCTAAATCTCCTGATCATAATTCCAATGATGACACTGAGGCCTTTGAAGGATTCGATGACTAAAATGTTAACTTGGATGTCTTTTTTTGTTCACTTCTGTGCATCTTGTTTGTAGAGCCTCAGTGTCTTTTTTGTTACAGTACACCTTGTTTATACAGTATTGTAATTTTTGCTGATTGTACTGTACAATACAGTACTCTAGTTCTACGTTCTGTTAAACACTTACAGTATTGCATGTAAGAGTTATGCAAATAAATAAAAACAAAGTCATCAAGTTGGAGTTCCCTTTGACTATGTACTTGTTCTGAATATTGTGATATACTTCTTTATTACCAAGTGCCAGCACTGCAATTAAATCTAAATACTGAGGTTTTACTTTATAAAAAAATAATTCTTACATTAACATCTTTTGTCTTAAAAGAAGAACAATAACAGAGCTTTCAATGATACAATGTTTTATTTAAAGGTAATAATTTGCATTTAGAATGCTTTTGCACAATTAGTGTGATCTTTGCTGTTGTATGCATGCTGATAATTTGTCAAACCCTGGCTCATACTTTGTTAGTTTGAGAGCAACATATGCAGAACTCAGGTCATCTGTCAGTGCGTTTCTTGCATCAGAGTTGATATAATTCAAACCTGAAAACAGCTGCTCACAAGCATAACATGATCCAAACAAAGTAAGAAAAGCAGTCCCAAGTGCTTTGACTTGCAGTTATTTGACAGAGAATTCCACACTTTAAAGATTTCAATTTCAGAACTACCAACTGTGCTGTCCTTTGTTATCCCTTCACACTCCGTATGCTCAAGTGTTGCAAGCAGATCAAGGAATTTAGTTTTGCAGATAGAACTTTCTTGAAATTTCAATAGCTCCAGATTTCCAAAATCTACCAGTATAAGTGGGAAAGATCAGGTTCTTTAAATTTGGCTTTATCTGGAAAAGTAAGAAAGCACAAGGTTTTTTTTACAGAACTGTAAAAATCTGTTATTAAAATTCTCATTTGTAGCTGCTACAATACTAGAAAATTTCTTGTAGATTTCTTGATGGCTTGTAGGATTGTCTGCAAATGTTATAGAATTTTCTTAATGTATTTTTACATATGGAAGATATTTCAGCTGCCCACTTTCAAGTTCAAATGTGACTTGGCTCACATGCTGACATAGGTTTGCCACCACTGCTATATGCGATACCTTCTCATTCAGGACCAATTTGGTTAATGACCTATTGGAGAGAACTTGGTCATTAAAAGAGGATTTCCCTTAAAAGACACATTGTCAATAATCCCTATGAATATATTCCTTCTCACTAGCAACACACTTATTCCATAGTTCTTGACACTTTCTGAAGCAGTTTCGGAAATCTTCTTTCATGACTGGCTTTATTAGCCCTATTGTGGCTGACTCATTATCCAGAAGTGATTCAAAAAAGATACCTTTCATGATCCTTTTGACTTTGGGATAGAGCCAGAAGAGCCACGGTGCCAGATTCAGTAAATAAGGTGAATTAACCTGCCCTTCCATTGGATGGCACGTAATGGCAGCTTTTACTGTTATCATTTTTTTAAATCATTAATTTTATTGGTACATTTTAGGTATACAGTATGTTGACATTCATTATTGGGAATTTGTACCTTTACATAACATATCTTGGTTCTTATTTTTTTCCCCATTCCTCTGCCCTCCCTTTATTAGACCTGATAGACACACATTAAAGAAGACTTCCAGAACTATTTCAGAAAGTAAGAAGAACTATAAGATTAATGTATTACAAAATATGGGCAGAATTTTGAGGGGGACTGTATTTTATTGTAATATATACATATATATGTATATATTTCACACAGCTATTTTTCAATCAACCCTTGTATTTATTGTGAAAACCGCCTTAACATTGCTTTATGATAATTTAACTTACTAGGAAAGCCCTTGGTATTTTCAAAATCTTTCCGAGTATTCCTCATTTAAAAATACATGTCATTACAGTTCTTTGTTTCAGAAAAAGAAAGAAAAGAACAGAAAGGGAACCCTACACTCCTGCCTCTTTCCTACAACCTAATGTGAGAGGCAGTAAGGTGGAAGGATGTGGAGGACTAGACTTATTGGTAGTTTTACACTGAAACTCTATAAACAAGAAAATTTGGTTAGCATTTTTAAAAAACATTAAGCAGATAGAAAATTGAGGGGAAAAATCTGTCAACACTATCACTTCCAATGTAAGCATGTCAAAATATAGTATTTACATTTGAATATAGGATGATGGGTAAATTATTTTTACCTAACAACTTAAAACTTTTGTATGTTTTATCAAATTAGTCTCCAAAAGCTATGTTTGTTTTTAATCAGAAAAAAAAAAAAGTCCTCTGCTTGACAGTGGTTGCAAAGGGATGAAGAGCAGAGTGAAAATCTGGTTGGGACAGATCTGGGAGGTTGAAGACAAATGGGAACCAAGGCTCATTGTGTGAGACAAAGAGGGAAAGCTAAATTAGTGACAAAGAACGGGCTTTCCTTGATGGCTGGTTGTGGACCATGGGTTTACATATGCTACTTCTACTCCTTTGCTGCACTGATGACTGCAGCCAGGTGAGGGTAAGAATCCTATGTTCCTCTGTCTTAGGGATTCACTTTAATGGTAGTGGTGTCTTTTGATTCCCTACTGAATTTATTATTATTTTTCTTAGTTGAAAGCAATTCTTTATGTCCTGTTTAAGAAAAATAATTTTTTTAAAAAAGAAATATTTTCCACCCATCCTTTAAAAACATTAGCTGAATAATTTTAATTTTCCCATTTGCACTCTAATTTCCATAGAAGTTGTTTGGAAAGGAGTGAGTTTTGCATAAGCATCACTGTTTACTGCTTCTGCAAAGGATAATTGATATAAAATCACTTGTACATATATAAATATGAATTTTTATTTCCTTCTTTGTAAAACTAAAGAAAATAACCTACACCCTCAAGAATATAGTTATTTCTTACAAGAATTTCCTTATATACTTTTATAATCCATACACTTCAACCCAGGTATACCTAATGACTTTAAATCACAATAGAATAATTTTAATTTCTAGAATGTTATATAAGTGGATCAATAAAATATAAATCCAATGGCTCAAATATCTGAATTTACTTTCAGCTTCATTATTTCACCGCTGATCACATTCAATAATTAGGTTTGGAACAGCAACAATAGACTAGCTTATATTAGGGTCAGAATGTGGTAACACTTTTTCTTTTTCTTTTTAGTGTATATTTGCAGTACATCATAGATACATATATTTTGGGGAGTGTTATATGGATATAGCATACCTTGATCATTTTTGTATCCCTTTACCCCACCTCACGTCCCCATGTCCCCTTCTCCATTGCACTCTTCCTTACACAATAATACCTTGGTTCAGGGAATGTTTCTGTTTGCTTCCATTTGTGAACTCCACATCAGGTAAGAACATGACTGCAACCATCTTCCCCTCATGAACACAAATGTGTCCATCTTCTCCAGAATCGTGGCATGAATTAGGCTCGTGAACCACGGTACCACTACACTAGGCTGCTAGCATAGGTGGTTAAATTTGTCTAGCCAGGAGTTGGACTGGCTTTGGGTTTTTTAACTAGTGTGTTTACCATTAGTGTGTAAATGGCTTTTATTTCCAATGCAAGTGGCGTGATGGTTTTTGCCCCTCAATTTTAATGATCTCTCATCAGCTTTTAGTCTTCATTGTGTGCCTGTGATTTAGAGAAAAATGACCTTTCATTTTCTTTTTCCTTCTGCAGTTGTTGTCTTACTGTTTGTTCCTTGGAGTTGGTGCAGATTGAAGTTAGAGTAACAACAAAAGCTTCTCCCACCTTCCATCTCCTGACATGTGAGTCAGAATTGAGTTATCCACAGGAAAGATATTAAATACGTAACAAAACTAAAATTAGTACTAGAATTATTCTTCATTTTTAAAACCTGAAGATAGGGAAGTTAATTCATCAGAAATCTCTTAGAAATCTGCAACATCTGTGTGATATATCCGAGGCAAAGTGCGTAGACAGACCCTTACCACACAAATTTAAAGAAATTAATATGATTCAGTAAAGAAATTTAGTACTTTCACAAGAACATTATGTTATAGGAACATTATACTAAATGAAATTTCAAAATTGCAGCATTTTCTTAATTATAAGGGCCCAGAAGAGTCATTAGGTGTAACTTTGTTTGGAACACTTAAATTTGTGAGCAATTATTTATTTTTTAAAGGCAAGCACAAAGAATTTTTTAAATTAGTGTCAAAGTGCTAAATGACAGAAGTTTTCTTACTCATTTTGTATCAAAAATATTTCATAGTAGCATAATGATTATTTCCATATATACTTTGGTAATACTGTGTCTTCAAATTTTGTAAAAATAATTTTCTGCCCTTTGTATCAGATGAGAGGCTGCTTTTTATTGATAAAGTGTAAAGCCATTAGATGACTATGTTAGGCAGTCTCTGGAAAACATAAGGCTGCATTGTTTAAATTCTTAGAGGAATACTTCTATAGTGTTACCACTCATAAGGGAATTTCATCTCTAAGAAAATGCTTAATCTTCACCGAATATTTATATCTCAATTACTGCCTCATCTTAGCAGCACTAATATTTTAACTAAATTCTAGAGAAGCAGAAGAAACCCAATGCTTATAAAATACTTATGAGAAGCAGAATACTGATTAAAGCAAAGAAATAAATGCATTAATTTATTGTAGCTTTTTACAAAGACAAAAATATAAATGTTGAGTAGCATGGTAAGAGAATACTTGAATTATTTTCTCTTTCAATAATGAATTAACAGTGTTTAATCACACAATTCTTGGAGCTAACAATAGAAAATGTATTATGAACATGTGTTACCGAAAATATTAAAATTTCTACATTGCAGAATGTTTAGTAGAAATAGAGAAAAGATTCTATACAATCTGTAGGCCACAGTTAGATCTGATAAAATTAAATAGTGTGGGAACTTAATTTAACTAAGCCTTGGAAACAGTGTAATTCTTCAGTATAACATAAATATACATTATTATTTGTGTGTAGTGGATAATTGCACTCCCAAAAATTTTACTCGAGGCTAGCAACAACAGCAACAAATCATTAACATGTTCCTTCTTTTCATCCTCATTAAAGTGCAAAGAAGCTAGGGAATTATTATTGTGTCTATTTTTGTTGAAAGCTAATCTACTAAATGAAACACTGATTGTTTAGGAAAGGTCAGTGTCACTTTTTGAGGACTCAAGTATATAGAGGCAGAGTATCTTGGGCAACTTCAGCATAGTCATTCACACATTTTAAAATGTATGGTTGTTTGTATGATTGCTTTATGGCTTCTATATCCGCTAAGAGATTGATAGTCTGTGTTATTTTTTCTCTGGACATTTCAGAGCAGATTCAGCCCAGGGTTTTAATTACAGTGTCATTTCAGCTGAAGTGACCATTTGTTATTTGGAAATGAAAACATTACTTTGGATTGTGTTTGACAGAATTATGACATTGTTTTTACATAGCTCTAATTTTGGATGATTTTACTACCTAGAAAATCATCAGAACTTAGTAATGTCAAATGCCCACTAGCAGTATACACTATTGTTTCAATTCTACACCACTACATTGCATAATCTAATAATGGGATCCAATTTGTTCTCTGAACATAAATATTTTAATTATGTAAAATGCAAATGAGAAAAGTTGGTAAAAAAGTATTTCTGTCTGAAAAGTAAGGCAGACCAATATTAATTTTTTATCTCACCTTATACACCATGTTGATTCTCAGGAGATTATTTGAAATGAAAATTGATTAACTAAGAGTAATTATCCAAATTGAATCTAGTAATTACAAAATAGTAATAGTAATATTAGTATTTAAATGTATACCTTAAACATGTCATTGTAACTATTAAAGATAAGATGACATAAACTAGTAATTAATCTATTATTATAGATTAGTAATTAATCTATTATATATATTTATATATAATCTATTATATACTAGTAATTAATTAGATATATATTTATATATAAAGATATATATTAGATAAGAAACATAAAAGTTACTATCTGTAGAGATTATAATGAAACTTGTAGTAGGTTCTCATTTCCAGATAATTTCAAGTAAAAAGAAAATGTTCATATATTTACAGATACACTTAGTCTGGAAGTTAATATTTGAGATAAAGAAAAACATTAAGAAAACACAGTAAATTTGTTCATTTCTCTATGTGTACTCTGTTTTTAAGGTGTATATTTGTAGATTTGCCCTTGTCTTCACACTACTCTATAGTATTTATTTTAATGAAATGGTTGAATGGATATCTACATTGAAGTTTGCCATTATTGTTAAGTTGTTACACTGCATAAAATGATAGTATGAAAAATAAGAAAATAGAATGAGAATGATCACAATCAGGATATACAGACTGAGATGAATTTAATATAAACCATTACATATATTTTTATTGCATTAAGTTTTTAAATATGTGCATTATTGCACCATGGAACTGTGTTTACCTGCAATTCACTTGCAAAAGGTATTCATTTGTTCATTTTTGAAGTCTCATAAAAAACCTATACAGCACTCCTCATATCATCAGTGGTTTGCTTTATGTCAGCAATGCACTAAAGGCAAAGGGTGACTCAGAGTTGGTGCTATCATGTTTAAACAAAACCAAACAGAACAACAATCGAAAATATTTCCCAAAGTAATGTTTTCCTTAAATTGTATTGTGAAGCAATGAAACACGAAAACATCATTTTCTCTTTACACAGGTGCTGATCTTTCTGATACAGGAAATACTATTAAAAGCCAAATTCCCCATCATTCATCATCACACACAGGTAATGTAAATTAACATGACATGGCCTTCCCATGGCTAAACTTTCCATGTACTTGGCAACCACGCCATCAATTTAATCTTACATATTTCCCCTTGAACAATGCTCCCTTTTATCTAGGTGAAATTCTCTTCTTTAGGAATGGGTATAGTTTTACTCTCTGCTTTATAAATCTATTATCTTGAAATTTACTCTCCCTTTCTCCCTTCTCTGTAAGAGTTCATTCTGAGCATACAAATATATATTGTAATCACATACTTCGTAAAACAATAATAAAAAAAGAAAAATACCTCATTGCATCATATCTTTTCCTTTAAAGGAAAAGTCACTAGAGAAACTGCCTATACAACATTACATTTACAGTATTTCCAATTTTCTCTTGAATCCAAGATTCAAGATTCCTATAAAAGATTTACAGATTTCTGTAAATGTCACTCGTGAATTTGCCAAATCCAATGAGAATTTTAAATACCCATTTTTTTATAGCAGTTAATAATAGCTGAAGGAGTTGATCACACTTCTTCTATATTTGAAAATTCATTTCTTTGGCTTCAAGAGCTCTTGTGAGTATCTTTCCCAGAGTTCTCTGCAAGCTCCAGCCCAGTTCCTATACCGGCTGCACTTTCACCTCATTTTCTACGGCACAGATGTGCCTCGGAGTCTCTCAGTCCAGTGGTGTTCAGTCCGTTTCTCTCTAGCTGGCTTCCTTTCGGAGAGCTCATCCAGTCATTTGACTTTCACTATGTTCTGTACTGAAAGACCCACAAATATCTCTCCTGCTCTCTTCATTTCTTATATATCATATGGAATATTTTTGTTCTGATTTAAGAAATCTTCATAAACTTTTCTAACAAAATATCTTCTCTAAGGTTAATTCTTTATTTCTTCATCCAGCTAGTTTTCTTCATAGTACTTACCATTGCTTGGCACAATGATTTTGCAGTTGCTTATTAATAATCTCTTATAGTCTGCCTCCATACAGAAGTCTGTCCCCCTCTGCAGCACTTAGAAGTAAAATAAAATTTACAATGATGATCTGATTATAAATTTCCTTCTATTTAAAGTTACATGTAATGTAGTAAAAGTAGGATTTTCATTGTTTTCATTACTTGAGAGTACAAAAATAAAGTTATACTGATTCTGAAGCTTTGCTTATAATTGAGACAAATTGCTTTGTGAAGAAAAACATGCAACTTCTCATTATTTAATTTTCAAATTAAGTTCGATTTCTACAATGCCTAAGTGGAAATAAATAATTCAGAGAGGGAACTTAATGTCATAATTTTTTTTTTTTTTTTTGTATCAGGGATCAAACTCAGGACCTTGTGCTTATGAGGCAGGCAGGATGCCACTGAACTAAATACCCTGCCCCAATGTCATTAATTTTTATGAGCAAATGTGGATATAGCAAATCAAAGTGCTATACATAGTATGGAGGAAAATAACAAGCTAAATTTATCAAATTTGCATTTCTCATTGAGTGTAGTTTCCGTTCTCATATTTTCCTGGAAATATGCTATGTTAAACAGACACAAAAAATTCAGAGTTAAAATCACAGGACCATCCCAATACAATATTTCTGTTGTCCTCTGGTCCTAAATTCAGGTCAACTGGCACAAAGTTAAATATCTGGCTGTATAAGGATAATGACAGCAGAATGCTTCCTTAAAAGCTTAGAGACTGGGTTCACAGCATGCGTCCACATTAAGGACAATGATATTTGCTATTCATTTTTAAACACATCATTGCTTTTAATATGCAGCTATTTTTGACTACTAAATGAATAAAACCACATCATAAATATGTATGTGTGTTTATTCTCAAGGAGAGCCAGCAAAAGTAGAGAAAATTATTCAAGTGCGTGGCCCCTCTCAGAAATACTGCAGATAGAGCTACATGTGCGGTGCCACAAGGAGGTTAAGATTGCTGGGTGCTGCTGTAGGAAGCAGTGTTCTTCTGTGGAAGGTAGGTGCAGCAGGAACCAGACAGGAGTGGTTCTTTGGCTAGCTTCAGGAAAAGCACTGCTTCTTTGGGAAATTACCTTAGCAATTGGGTCACTCATTCATTATCAAATTTTGTCCAGCAGTGTTGTTTGTGCTCTGATCAGCACCACTTTTTTTAACAGTTGAAATCTTCTAAAATATGCTCCATAGGGATTAAATGATAACTGAAAGTGTTTTCTGGCTTTTGAGGTAATAATGACAGTATGTCTAGTATTCACCTGGATATGAAGACTTCTCCCAACCTGGTTACAACCTAGTTAGCAGGCAAACCACATGCTCATTCTGTTTACAAAATAAAGACATATAAACAAATTATTTAATAACCATGTATTCAAAATAATATTTTCAAAATCATAAATTTAAAATATTATACATATTTTCATAATTTTGCTTTGTTTGCTTTTGGTAGTATTTTTGATGGAATATGGCCTACAAATCATTAATAGTATGTAAAACTTTTAATATAGTATTTTAACTATTTTAGTTATTCTAG
>NW_004624731.1:25898684-25922022 GCF_000247695.1 Heterocephalus glaber | reverse complement strand
TTTTCATAGCAGTAAAAAAGACTTTTTAAAAAATCATTTTTGTTGTTAATATCTACTTGTATTACATTGAAATAAAGTTTTTCTCAAAAAGTATAAATTAGTAATAATTAATTTATAGTAAATATTTTAGCTTACCCAGTTAAAGCCTCATTTCTTGCTATTTTAAAAAGGGATTTAAGGAATGTCTGTGTTGTTTTTCTTCTCTGCATTCAGGTTTTTCTAGATTCAAATACTCTATCCCAGTTTTCAAAGCCATGTTTAAGCAATCTTCTCTGCCAACTGAAGAAGATTTTACCCCACGTTTCCCACTCAACTGCAAGCACGACTCCATCTTAAACTCCACCACGACTCTTGTATGTAGGGTCCCACTCATGCAAACAGTGTAAATCATTTTAACTTCAATCCTTTAGTGCATCTTTCACCTTTCATTGTTTAATTCCTTTCTGGAGATGTGCAAATAATTATGAAGAGTTGCTTTCCTTTCAATTGACTTTTATCTCTACTTCTAAGCTTTATTGATCATCTCAGCTTTATGTTCTTTGATATTTCAAACTTCTTGTTTATTTCCAATTATTTTAATTGGAATTAATGGAGCTAATGAAATGGATTTTTGTTTTGTTTTGTTTTTTGGGTTTGTTTTCTTGAGACAAGGTCTCACTATGTAGTCTAGGCTGGCCTTGAACTCACATTGATCCTCCTGCCTCAGCTTCCCAAGTGCTGGGATTATAGGCATGTGCCACCACACTGGCTCAACAATACAATTTTTTTTACATGTTAAAATAATTTAATTTCCCTGTACATTTCTGTCCACATGAGAAATAAAGATATGCACTTTACAATATTTACCTGTTTTGAGACATTCAAGTTAATTCAGATGGCAAAAGTAGAATTCAATCACCAGTGAAATGTTTAAAAAATGTATATTAAACAAAAAAGTGACTTTACAAGTTAAAAAATAATCTTACACAATGCAATAACTTGCAAATAACTGAAATTGTAACTGTTTAGATGACTTCAGTTCAGTTTTTGGTTGCAAAATTTGGACAGAGTAAGCAAAAAAGTGTTGGCAGAATTTCTATCTGTTTTATGTTTTTCTTTCTTGTTTTGACTACTAGTTACACTGTTTAAAGATGATGTAGGTGCTCTTGCATGACCTGTAGCCTTGAGATGGTCAAAAAGTTTATTCCCAGATGGAAACTCACTGTGACAGGTTGTACAGCTGTTAAGAACATCGCTCTGCATTTGTGGTTCGTCAAGTACCTTGATTTTTTCATATCTTTGGTTTTCTTTCCTTTGGGTTTAGCAATACTTTTAGCTTCACTTTTTGGATCATCATATGGTTCGATGGTCTCTGTGACACTGACATTTTCTAATAGACTACCGTCTAATTCTTTGGCATTGTCTTGATTTAAGTTAGTATCCTCTAGATCAACCTTTTCTCCTTCTCCAGTTCCACTTTCATTGAAACTGTCACCATAATTCTGTGGTGGCTTCTGGTTCTTTTTCTTCTGTTGTTTAGAAAGCTTTTGTTTTGGTGTATCTTCCATTTCTTCCTCAGAATTGGCATTCAATAAATTTTCATCTACTTGAGATCCTGAAAAATTCTCTTCCTCGTCCTCCAAATGTTGTTTCACAAGACAACCATTTCCCACTGTTTCTTTGACCTTCCATGATTTTTCATGGCCTTTTCTGTCTTGAAAGATTTGTCACATGCTGGACAGTAAAGGTCATTATAAAACAGCTTCCTCAGCCTCATCACTGTCTTTACCATCCTGTTTTTGAGCTCACGTTCCTCCCTTTCTTTTTCATCTGATCCATCTCCAAACCCCTTTTTGTACTGCACCTGCATCTCCTGGAGCTCCTTCTCCATACTGGCCATGGTCACCAGCTCTGTTCTCTGTACTGCTCAGCCAGTTTGGCCTTCCTGGCCTTAGCATTCTGGTCCTGTACAAGCTTCTGATGATCCTGTGCTCTCTTATCTCTTTTAAGAATAAAAGCTACCAGCTGATGCACAAGCTCATTCTTCTCTTTCCTGGCTTTGTCTGGAATTTTTTGGTTTTCTTTTTCCATGGCTCTCTTTTCCACAGTGGCTTGATGCTTGCTGTGTATCATATTCTTCCTTCCAGATGAAGTTCTTTCGAACACAAAAACTCTGCCAATAAGTGTCGAAAGGGTGGACTACCATATTATAGTCATCTGGGAGTCTCCAAAAGTTGGAAAATCCTCAAGATCCTCCTCTAGTACAGATTCTAGTTCTTCCTTTGCAATCATTTCAAAAAACATTCTGATATTCTGTGTAAAAGCCCTTTTCATCATCTCCATCACCAGAATAATAAGTAATGGTGAAATAATTAAGCAAATGTAAGCTCTCGTCTTGATATTCTTCATCAAGCCATGCTTTAAGGAAGGCCTCTCTATGATTATCACACCATGCTCTTTCTTGAGGGTCACTCAACACATCGTATGCTGCTTGGGTTAATTTAAATTGTTCAGCTGCTTTTGCAGCGGTATCCAAATTTTTATCCTGTTACCATTTCAGGGCCAGTTTCCATGATAGGTCTTATAGAGCTCCTCCTCACTGGCATAGCGCTGCTCCCCCAGCGCCTCCTAGTGATGAGGGGCTGAAGCCCGGCCTGGGGAGGGGCAGGAAAGGCGGTGGGGCAGGTAGGCGCGGGGCAGCAGAGGTGCGTGGCGGCCTCAACAATGGAATTTTAAAAGTCAGATTATCAAGAGGCGATTGGTTGAGAAATTCAAAATAGTTTAGACTGAGAAATTTTTATGGAGGGTCATAAGATGAGTGATATTGATGTACAGGTCTGCAAGATGCCTTTAGTTTTGAATTCATGCGTTTAATAATTGTGTTATATGAACAAAATATCTAAATATTTCATATTAATTTCAACTGTTAATTTTGCTTATGCTTTTGCTTTCATAGCTTATTTTCATTAGTTTATGTTTGCAGTCCATAATAATTATATTCATTTTGGAGAATTTGTACATACACACTGTTTTTGAATGAATAAATAAACCAGTAGCTTTTGTAGCCTAACTCAGTATTATTCTGTTGTCACCTGTTTTCACTTAATAATTAGAAATAATTTGCGTTGTCTCTTCTGCTTCTAGTCAAGATAAAATAACAAGAACTAGATTTATCTTCCTCCATAAGGAAAAAAAAATGAGCAAAGTGAAATATGTTTCCCAAAGTATTGCACTTCAGGCAGAGAAGGTCAATAGGTTTTCAGAGATAAGAAATAAGTAATATACTCATGAATCTGTTTCTCTTAGGGCAAAAATTGCACCAAATAAAGCCAAAAGGTAAAGAGGACTTTATTCAAGATGATTGCATCAGGTAAATCAGACAGAACTCAACTCTGAGTACAAAAATAAATAAATAAATAAAATTAAAAGCAGAACTACTGAAGGAGGAATTAGAGAGATTTTTCAACGGCAAATGATTTGTAAGTTAATCAGCATTATTGGAAATTGAAGGGAGTTAAACCTGAGTTTTTCAGAGTCTACCTCTGTGATTGTAACACCATCGTTTACTAATTGGTGCTCTTGGAGTTTGGCTCCTGCTCTCCCATAGATACTGAGAGACTAGGGTTCAATTGTCATTGATGTATAAATCGTTTCAAAGAGTTGGTTCACAGGCTCTTGAGCCAGATTTCCGGGATCCTAAAGCAGTTAAGATGACCACATTATGATGGATATAAATTTCAAAAGAGCAGAGAAAGAATTTTTGGTTACAGGTTTTCTAAAGTAAGTACATCAAAAAAGGAGGTCAAGGCTGTGATCTTGAAGAACTATGTCTGAAGTTTATTCGAACTAGGAGGAGTTTTAACACCATTGGGATCACTGCCTTCATAGTTTCCTTCTTCATGTGGGGAATGGGGAGTTCACACTTCCCCTGGACATTGGTGGGCTTTCATCCCCGTGCTCCTAGGAAGCGGTGACGCCCAAGGAACCCCTCATTTCTTTATCTTGGAAACAGCTAACAGTTTGGGACCACCCTGCGTGACTTAGATGAGACTCCCTGTCACTTCTTCCTTCGGTCTTGTTGGACAGTTTTTGTTTTTTTTTAATTGTGTTTATTGTGGTCATGATGTGGTGTGTTTTGCTTTGGTTTTGGTACCGGGGATCAAACTTGGGACCTTGCGCTTGTGAGGCAGGCAGTGGGGCCACTGAGCCATATCCGCGGCCCTGGACAGATTCTTAAAAGGCATTGTATTCCTTTTGGTTTCTCTGAAAGTTTCGAGTATTGGCTTGCGTTTCCTTAAATTCCAATTTCTTCTGCTTTGTGTTTTATTTTTGTCTTTTAATAGCTGATCTATTATCCTACATTGGAAATTTGAATGGTTTAATAATTGAACATATAAATAGATTCATGTTTTATAGAGATCTTGACCTCGAGGGAAAAATGACAGATGATCTAGTTAGTCTTTTGTCTGTTTTGAGCTCAGAGAAGAGAACAGGTCCTTGAAATGAACATGAGTTTTCTGCATTTGTGTTTACTCTTGAACCAGGAATAAGATTTAGAATTGAATTTATCATGTGTGTGCATATATATATATATATATTTGTGGCTCTTCAAAGAAGTTATTACCACTAATTTTGTGTGTAATATTTTTCTAAGTGCATACATTATTATTGAATTAGATTATAAAATATGTTATAGGAACTGCATTCTAGTGGGTTTGCAGGTATGGAAGCCTTAAAACTAGAATATTCCTATTTTTGTGTGGATAATAATAAAATTTGCTTCTATAAATTTCTGTGGACCAGATTAGAAAGATTCCTTACAGAAACCAACATGGAAATGTTTTAAGAATTCAAATTCACATAATTTAGGTGAATCCCTAGAAAAGAGACTATTTCAATAATTTGGACTTGATATGAATAACTGTGCTTTCTCTGAATTATAAATGTTATACCCATAGCTTTTTTTTCAGCTTATGTATGTTCTCCCTAAACTCATGTAGGTTTACTTATTGAATATGTTAGCATTACTTCTACCTAATATTTAAGATTATAAAATAGAATTTTTAAAACAAAATTGAAAATTCTTAAGAACTATTTCAGTAATGATTATATTTTATAATGTATCAGCTTGAAGCTAATTTCAAAGAACTGTAGGTAACTTTTAAATTTGGACTGATATCAAATTAACTTGGTAGATATTCATTAGATATCGACACTTGAAGAACGCTACAAGATTGGTTATTAAGACTAATATCAATTTATATACTATTGATTTTTATTTTATCTATTTTTAAAAATGTCATTGGGTTTATGATGAACATTTATTTTTGCCTGTTCAAGACATTGTGTGCATGGCTGTAGGTAATATATTACATACATTGATGAGCTCCGTTAGTCTGCTACACAGGTCTGCTGAAAAATAAACAGTGGACTCTTTTCAATGCCCTTTCATAGTTTTCTCTGTGAAATAAAAGTTATTTACTTTGTTCTAATTTGTAATTAGTATGTGCTTTAGATTATACTTGGAAGCAGTCATTTCACAGAAAGACAACTGTGTGACTATTTCTATTTTTCTAGGTAATAGTAGCAATTTTCTGTTTAGATGTTATTTTTTAAGTATTGAAAAATAAAATGGAAATTTTTTAAATGCTTACCTATTTATTCATTTGAATATATCCTGGATAGGCATATTGTGTGTTAATGAGAGCTTAAGGATGCTGTTAAGTTAGATGTCACCTCAAGAACTCCTTGGGACTTCCTCAAGTAAAGGTGTCCATACCAGAACATTAAAGAAAACAATGGATGTGAAATTCAGAAATGAATTATATTTTCTTTTCTTAATAAAATCTGAATTTGAGAAGCTATGAAATGGGCTGAAATAGCAATAATACTTGCTTAATTTTCATAAGTGCTGTTGCCTTTATTTACTACTTGCTTACCTCCTCTACAATATAGATAACAATATTGAGTTTTATGAGACTCATAATGGACAAATCAGGTAAGCACTTTACCTTCTCTGGAGTGAATTTCTATAGCCAAAGTGTTGTTAACATAAATATTTAAAGAAATTGGACAGTAGGTGAGAATTTCAATGACCTCACTCTCCATACCACTGTTCATCAGAATCTTCTTGCTTCTTTATCAGTCCATATCATGTTTGTGCTATCAGTCACCATTCCACTTATTTTTGTAAAATATTAACTTATTTTCAAATTTATTTCCTTAGCTTAAGTTTAGGATTGGATAATTCAGTCATTTTTGAATTGGTATTCATATCTCTTAACTACAGTTATGCCTGCATAGAGATATTTAAGACATATTTGAAGCTTATCGAATATTTTAGCTTTACATATGTTTGCATTATTTTAAAAACATGCTCAGTTTATACATAGTGTATTGTAATTGTGCATTATTAGGTTACCTTTAAAATGTTCTTCTCTGTAAAGAGTAAGTTTACCAAATTTTTTAAAAAATCAGGTCTAATACCCCACTTAAAACTGAGTTAATCATTATTTGTATACAAAAGTTATATCTAAAATTTGTAGAACTGATTTCATTACCTTACTTTTACATGTTACAGAAGTAAACAACTTTTCATGTTAGTCATATCATTGTTTTTATGAACACTCAACAAATCTTTTGTAGTAAGTTACATTATTTTAAATTCTCTGTCACATAGAAATAGATTTTTCTCCACTGCAGTCAGTTACAGGCTGTGCATTTTTGTATTCCACCAAGGAGTGGCTCAGTCTTGTAAAATAGGAATCTGCCGTGTCCAACCTTCAGATTACCTTACTTAAATAATTTTGAGATACAAGGCAATTAGTATCTCCAGTACTGCAGCCAAAAACCAAAGGAGTTTATGCCTGCAGCCCCACTCAGAATGAAGTAGAAAAAAGTTAAGTATTCTGTACTGAATGAACTGACTAGAGGTAATTATGAGTTTCTGAATATGATTTAAATTTTAATGTACAATTTTCTGGGAATACAAAAGATAACTTTCATTTTCCTATTGAGATATCTATGATTCATAATTGAGTTGACTCTACTTTTATAAACTGAAATTTGAAATGATATGTCATGATCTCTACCTAACCTCTCCCAAGTTTAGAAACACTTATTGAATATTTTTATCATAAGGACCGTATAATTGCTTGCATAGCTCAAATGAGAATCTATCCTTTTTAACTAAGGTGTGTGTTTGTGTGTGCGATGTACATCACAGTTCTGGATCCCGGGGAGTACAAAATTGAGGAATAGCTGCTGATGAGGCCTAGGTGCTGTATTTTTGACATGGAAGTAGGCATAGTATGGCAGGAGGGCCAAAAGAGGAAACAGAGAGAGAAAAGAGAGAGTATGCAAATATGTGTGTGTGTGCATGTATGTATGCTTCTATATGAGACATCTATGCAAACATACATTTACCTCTAGTTTATACATACATAAATATATAAAGACATTGAAAACAATTTATTCTCTTTTGCAATGTTTATTACGGAAGAAATCAACTGCACTTCACTTAAATTAGTACATATGTATTTTATACTAATGTCTAAAAATTTTACTGTTATTCACATTTTTGCATTAAAATTTCTCTTTAAAAGTCAGGATATATTCACTATGTAAAGTTTGGGAATTTAGCTATGAATTTATTTCCTAAGGCTTAATAGCTACATTTATATGATAAATTTAATCTTCTGAAGTACAATCAAAAGCTAGTTTTTATTCAGTGTGCATATCTGAAATAAAAACCTCTATAGAAAGGTATATTTTGATATTCTAGAAGGTAGCATTAAAGAGAGGCTATTCACAGCAGGATTGTCTTCAAAAATGATTGAAAATAAGCCTTAAAAATGAATAAGTATTGAAGATTAGTCTTCTCTTATGGCAACAGTTGTTGAAAATTCATTTCAGCTGTGAGAAATGAAAACTAGTATTTTTAGTTGAATAGTCTGGTGGAAATGTGACTGTAAATTTACTTCATAGTGACAGAAATCGAATGAAGATTTTTAGAGTAAGACCACAAGAAAACAAGACATATATCAGAAAACAGTTGGAATTTTAGGTCGTAATATAAGTCTAGGTAAGCTAATATTAAAATGATCATGCCAATTTTTTTGTTTCTTTTCTGAAGATATTGATGTGCAAATTATGGTCTTTTATTGTTTTTATCACATAAACTCTTTCCCAATGTAGCAAATCTTTATGTCACAGAAATCACCACTATTTTGTTCATCTTTCTACAAAGCCATAACCATCTCCAACCTGCAGAGTCCCACCTCTAATTTCCTGCCTGAATCTCTGTTCCAAGCAAAATTTCCTACAACCAACATTCATCTGAAAGTATGGCACTGGTGTCTCCCTCAGAAAACTCAAATTATTGATGAATAAAAAATTTGCTTGTGGATATTTCTAGGCAGGAAAACAACAATTGAAAGTGTTGACATACTTTACATGCTCAATTTTTCTTTCCTTTCTCATTTTTTTCTTGGGTGCTACACTTCCTATTCCAAAGATACATGATAAAATCATTTGGACAAAGATATTTTATTTGGAAGTAATCCCCGAGAAAAGATGGTAGGAATTCAAGTATATAGGGATACAAGGAAAGGCAAAACAGTGGAACCGCGGGGCAAGAGTCATGACTTATAGCTTGGTGTCCCCCAAACCCTCATGCATTCTTAGGTGGGGCATTTCAGAGGTGGCTGGATCTAGAGAGTGTGAATATGGATAATGAGTGTGATAACTGGATTTGTCAACTGATTGGATTACTATGATTCTGGGTGTGGCTGCATGGATTTTCTGAAGACAGAAGACCCACCCTGGGCGTGAGTGGCAGCAACCAATAGTCTTGAGGCTTGGACGGAATAAAGAAGGAAAGGGCGGCTGGGCTTACTGTTTCTCCCCGACCCTGCCTTTGAACCAGCCAACTATGGACTGAGATGTCTACACACAGTGAGCTAAAATGTGCCCATCCTCCTTTAACTTGTGTGTGTTGAATATCTGGTCCCTACAACAAGAAAGTAACTACTAGCTGACCAAGAAAGACACCAGCTGACCAAGTCTGCAACTGGGAAACTTTGGAGGAAATGAATAGAATTCATAAAAATTGTTCCACTCAAGAAGGAGTAAGCTAATTAATTTATCCATCAAAAGTTGTTCAGTGATTGACAGTTTTGTGCTCTTTCTTATGAAAGAGTAATTTCTTGACATTGGCAAAATTAATGATAGATTTCTGCATAATTGTAAATAAGAGAGATGTATGTTTTCATAGTTCTGGGGAATAGGAAGTACAAGATTGAGGGGCCAGCACTTGGTAAGGGCTTAGATGCAGCATGGTAGCTTAGCGGAAGGTGGCAGAAAGGCAAAGAGAGCAGCAGTGAGAAAAAGAAAGTGTAAAAGGGGGTTCAACTCCCCCCTTTCTAATGAACTTGCTCCTGTAATAACAGAATGCATTCATTCACAGGCATATCTCATGTAAATTCTACCTATTATGTGAAGGAAGGGAGGCCTTGTAGCTCTTAGTGAGAATGTTAATTAGTACAGTCTTATGCAAAACAGCTTGAAGGTTCTTGAAAAAATTAAAAATAGAAATATCATGTGACACAGTAATACTACTAATCAGCATATATCCAAAGGAAATAATATCAATATGTCAAAGAGATATCTGTAATTCAAGGTTCATTGTAGAACTATTCACTGTAGACAAGAAACAAAAAAAATCTCAGTGTCCATGAACTTATGCATGGATAAAAAATGTATTCCATTTACACAATAGAATACTCTTTAGCTGTGAAAACAAGGAAGTCATGTCATTTAAACAACATAGATGAAACTGGGGATCATTGTCTTAAATGAAACAAGTCAGACACAGCTTGGCAAATACTGTATCATCTTTCTTATACATGAAATTTAAAACGATGTCATAGATGTTGTGCTAGTTACTTTTCTCTTGTTGCTGAGACAAAATATCCGACATTTAAAGTTAAAGGGGGAAAGATTTATTTGGCTTACAATTTATAGAGGTTTCAGTCCATAATCAGCTGGCTCCTGGGCAGGATGGGACAGGGGCAACAGTTCATGATGGCAGAAGACAGCAAAAGCAGTGAGACACAGTTCATGGTGGCCAGAAGGTAACAAAAGCAACATGGGTCCTTTGCATAAAGTTTCCTAAAACCATCCATTTAGTATTAAAGCAGATTATTCCATTGCAGCCCACCACCACATTAGTTTACTTGCTCCAATCAAGCCTGTCATAGGCAGAATTCCAAAATGACCTCCACGATTCTATCTCTTGATGTACATGACTTGAATAATTTTCTACCTTAGCATACAGATAAAACCTGTGTGTACAATGGGACATTATTTTTGTAACTTGTTCATCATCAGTCGACTCTCAGTTAACCAAAAAGAAGATTACCTGGAGGCCTGGAACTAATGAGATGAGCAATGAGAAGGTACAATTTTTGTTCCAAAAGAATGGTTTTCGACAGGAGTGAGACTTCTTGCTGGTTTAAAAGACAGAACAGACAATGCAGCAAGGACCAGAGAGAAATGTCTAATAGCTGAGAGTGATGCCGGCCAACTGCTAGAAAGAAAATGGGAACCTGAGCCTTACAACAGAAAGCAATTTAATTCTGCCAAGAATATGAGACAGATCAGAAACAGGTCTTTTTCTAGGTGAGACTCTCTATGAGAAGACAATTGAGTTGAATCTTGATTTCAGTTTGGTAAAGTCCTGAACACAAAACATAGCTAAAATGTGCCAGACTCCTGACCCAAAGAGATTGTGAGATGTTTTTGTTAAGTGCTAAATATGTGGTAATTTGGTAGCAACAATGGAAAATTAACACTCAAACTTAGCTATCTGCTTGCTATTTCAGGAACATGCTATTCAAAATCATTTCTCTCTTACAAACCAGTGTTTCTTATTCCTAAATGCTCTCTATAATCTCTCTCAACACACACACACACACACACACACACACACACACATTCCACATTTGAAGAGTCTTAAAATCTCATTTTCTTTAGGAAGCCTCTTGAAGATGTCTGTCCTTGTAACTTTTTTGTGTGGATATTCATTAAATATAATTAGTTGTTTCACATTTCTACTTACCCCATTTACTGAGAACAGGACTAAACAAAGTCATATTTTTAATCAATAACTAGGATGTTTATAGATTCAGTGCAATGCTGTATGAATGAAACAGTACTTAATAGTCAGTCCTGCTTGGAATTCATAATCTATCTACTTATATCTCTCAATTTAATGGCCTGCATGTGCATTGTACAATATTATGAATATTATGTAGTTTAATGTATTAAATTACATGATAGTGTAGGAATCATTTTTATAGTTGTTTATTTAGTAGATGGCTTGGGGGTATATATTTTTTTAATGCATAGACATGGATGTATACTTTATTTTTAGATTTGGAGATGCATAAAGATCATGTAAGGATAGATTGTTTTTCAAAAAAATCAGAGGATGGAAGAATAATCGGGAAGACATTATTATTAAAAGTGCTATTTTTCTCTCAAATGGTAGCATCTAGATTTCAACTTACAACTATAGAAGAACTATCTTCCAGGACTTTGTGAAATTTGACCTTTGTCAATCTGTCTTTTCTGGTTGTGAGGACCTTGATTCTGGCATCTGCAGCCTGAGCTCATCCATGGGCACTTTTCCCATTTCCTACCTTATTCCTGCTATTTTGTTTTCTTTTCTGCTCTAATTCAATACTCATGCATATTCCTATTTTCCAGTCTACTAGTCCAAAGTTTGGTGTAAATATAACATTTTTGCTTAATTTTTTAGTTCTATTTCACTAGTTCATGCTCTCTATCTCTTTCTTTTATCCCTTTTCCATAAAGTTTTGACAAGATCATTGTTTACATTTGGGAGCATAGACGTTATCATACATTACCTCATAAATCTTAAATGCATTTTCTGTTAGTTGTATAAAATCCATGTCTCACAGCCCTTTATAATACAGGTGACTTGTTAATTATCAGTAACAAGTTTGCAATTATTAAGCCAACCAGGCTGAAACTGAATAATATAACTTGAGAGCTGAAAGGAATTTGAAGATTATTTAACAATGCAGATTCTGCATTTGCATAAGGATAAAGTAACAGATAAGGTCAGCCAAAGCTGAATTAACTGCATACATAAGGTCACATAAAATTTAGTGCAAGAGGGACAAAAGATGTTCCTTGATACATTTGCAGATTTGTTTCACTATTTCCTGTTGTTTCTATTAGTCTTAGGAAAGCTGTGTAAAAGTAATGAGATATCATTAGTACTAGAAAATGCTAATATGGTAATTATTATATACCAGGCGCATTGAAAGAGAGGGCTACAGCTACACTGGAAACATAAATGTAAGAAACACATGGTGTGCAATTATAGTCATTGGTAGAGTCTATCAGGATAAACACACATAGAACTGAGTCTTGAATATATCTAATATTAATAAGAAGGATAAAAATGATGGACCAGAGGAAGGTTTTGTGAAGATAGAAGCATTTGAAGTCCTAGAAATAGCTCCACACATAGACAGCAAATGTCTGTGCAGAACCTGTCTGAGTCTGTTGAAATAATGCAGCTTCCACTGGAAGGTTTGCATAGTAAACTACAGGTAATTTAAGTCAATTTTAACTCTTACAGTAGCAGCTAACCTTTCCTCATTCCGGTCCTATGGCAGGCAACTCTGCATGTGTTACTGGAACAACTTATGCAGGCTTTGTAGTTGGCGTAAAGAACCCTGTACTTTAAATATGAAGATCTGTGCTCTCGTATTTGACTGCAGCTTCTGCTCACACAGGTACAGTAAAGGAGTGGGGAGCCATTGTTGTCATATCACCTCCTATTTTTGTCAGTTTCTCATCTCCAGCTTAAACAACTTCAAGGGAATTTGAATGACCACACTCCTTTTTTATCTGTTATTTTTCTCTTTTGTGCACCAAATCTTAAAGGTCAGGGTATTCAACTACAAAAGCAACTGCACATACAGGAAAGTGACCATGTAAACTCAAGGGAAAGGGCAATTCAGGAAGGATGCAAGAAGAACTAATACTCTGAATTTTCACCATGGAAACCTTAGCACAGAGAAAGCCAAAAACAATAAAGCTAAAAATAAAAACGAAACTCAGTAAAATCTAAAGGAAAGGTTTATTTGATTCTGAGGCTTACTTCATAATTAGAATCCAATGTCCTCTTTCAACCAAAACGTATAAGGCATAAAAAGAAAAACAAAAGTGCACTTTTGTACATTACTGACATTAACAAAGTTATTTATCAGTTTCCTTATGTTATTAAAACTAAACTTTTACAAATTCAAGTTAACTTTATGATGATAAATAACCACAACATGAAGATGTGATATAAAATAAAATCTCTGAAATTAGCCCAGTTCAACTTCCAATTTATTGATTTTCAATGATGCAAAATTATATGCATGAAGAAGAAACTTTAAACTTTGAATTCTGATCTTTTCCTAGGCTAGTGATGATGCTATCATGCAGTGCTGGGCAGCATAGTGAGTGAGAGCTACCCATCAGCCACACAAAGTTGAGGGTAAATATCAATAATACAGGGCCATGGGCTGCTAAGTTATAATGTTTGTCCAGGTTTAGGTGAAAAGGATTCATGTCCTCAAATACTTTCAGTTTATGATGAGTTTATCCACACACAATCTCACCTTAAATTGAAAAACATATATAAAGGAAAGAGAAAGAAAATTAAACATTACAAAAACTATTTAACTCTTTAGTATGTATAAATTGATTTTTTGTATGAGGTGAGATATGGGTTTAAACACATCTGAAATAATGAAACTCTGAGAAGAAAACAAGGAAAAAACATAAATATGTTGATCTGGCCAAAGAATTTTTTAGAGAAAACCAAATAAAATCATAGCTTAAAAAATAGACAAATATATCAAATGAAACTAAATAGCTTTTCCTCAGGAAAAAGAAACCCCAACTCACCAGAGTAAAAAGACAACCTGAAAAATTGGAGAAAATGTTTGCTATTTATGCCAAAAATCAAACAACTCAAAAACAAGAAAAATGCAATTTAAATTAGCAAATGACATGAGAAGACATTTCTCAAAACAAAACATACAAATGCCCAATAGATATATGAAAAAAATTCTCAATATCACTAATTGTGAGGGAAATGCATAGGAAAACAACAATGAGATATTAACTCACTCTAGGTAGAATGGCTGTTATCTGAAAGATAAAGATAATTAATGTTTGTGGGGATGCAAAGAAAAGGTATCTGTCATAGACCTAACAGAAATTTAAATTAGTACAGCCATTTTGGAAAATGGTATAAAGATTCTTAAAAAAACTAAAGATAGAAAACCCTCACTACCATAAACATCTCCAAAAAATGAAATTAGTATGTCATGAAGACATGTGCAGTACTATGTTTGTTGTAGCACTATTCACAATGGCCAAGATAATGAATCATAGTGTCTAGTAACAGATGAATGAAGAAAGGAAAGGTAGTATTTATTCATTATGGAATATTATTCAGGAATAAAAATCAAATTCTGTCATTTGTGGCAACATAGATGAACCCAAAAGACATTGTGTTAAATGGAATAACCCTGGCACAGAAATAAAATTACTGCATAGCCTCAGTCATGTGTGGAATTTTAAAATGTTGGTCTCTCAGACATGGAGAACAGAATACTGCTTAGTAGGAGCTGAAAACAATGAGCGGAGTTGATGGAGAAAATTGACTAATAGTTACACATTTTCAGTAAAGAGAATTAGTTCTAGTTCTATTGCATAATATAGAAACTGTAGTTAATACAAATTTATTGTGTATTTAAAAATAGCTCAAGAATAAAATAGGAAGACAGGTTTTTAAATGTTTTCAATACAAATAAATGATAAGTATTTTGGGCTACGGATATTATTATCATGATTTGATCATTAAACATTGAATACATGTTTTGAAACATCATAAGTTGCCACAATATTACATGATAACTTGAAAACTATCCAAATGCAAAAGAAGGCCATAACTGAAAAATAAGAAAAGAAAATCAATAAAGCATATGGAAAGCAAACTTCAAAATAACAGAAGGAATTCTCTTCTTATTGGTAATTAAATATAAATGGATTAAACATTGCAGTCTTAAAATGGAGGCTTTCAGAATGAACATAAAAAACCTGATGCAGCTATGTGATGCTGAGATTCATTATAAATCCAAACACATAAATATATTAAAAGTGAAGGGAAAATAAAAGATCTGCCATACAAATAGTAGCAAAAGAGAGCAGGAGTGATGTAATAATATCAGAAAAATACATTTTGGTTAAAAGAAGTTATAAAAATAAAGCATTAGGAATTAGTAAAAGAGTCAATGGAGGAACAGGACATAATGGTTACACATCTAATATCAGTCTGTCAAATTATTTAAAACAAAAATTGGTAGAATTGGAAACCATCAGAGTAATTGTAGATTAATTTAAGGCCACAATAAAATAGGTCAAATTATTTATATTATTGCAAGTTACAGTATTTCTTTCCTAGAACTTAATCCGAGATAATTGAAAGAGTAATTCATACTACTTTGCTCTATCTGTAAGGTATTAGTATTGATTGTAATTAAGGGTAATAAATATTTTACCTATGGTCAGGTGACCAAAGATGAGCTAATAATATCGGTTCTACAAATTATCTTAGGATTTTGCTTTTAGTCTAGGATTTACCTTTTGTTACTTTCAAGAGAGTAAACTATGAATGTATGTCTTTGAGTAGCTAAATTCCAACATGGATATTTCCAAGAGGGATTTTATTTCTTATAAGTGAAGTTATGCTTGATAGCACGAAGACAGGAAAAAACATGTAATATATATTCTGCATGACTTCAAAGACAGTGTTAAAGATCGCGGAACATTTATGACATTACAAATGCTGAAGACAACTATTATTTACTCAAATACCATTTTATTCTAGACCCCACATGCGGATAATTTCAATTAAAACTCACAGTAAGTTTACAGCACAATGTTAATATACTGTATATAAAAAGAAATGGTTCAGGGGCCGGGATTTAGCTCAGTGGTTTCGCCACCTGCTGCACAAGCGCAATGACCCGAGTTCGATCCCCAGTACCAAAAGAAAGAAAAAGAAATGGTTCAGAGGAATATCTCACGGCCATAATTCCATTCAGCATAAGATAGAATGATCTAAAAGACAATCTGATGCTAATAACTATTTTTCTAAATATTCTTTAATATGTACTTACTGTGTTTCAAGTACTCTTTTATAGTTATCAGAATTCTTGAGTGAATTTTGATCAAATTTTCACAATAAAATACGAGGTAGATAATACCATTAATTTCATTTTACAAATAAGGCAACTTCATACTTTTAAAAAGTGGATGAGCTGTTCCACCTGGTTCTTCCACCGCGACCCCCAAGGGTCCCGGCATCTCCGGCTGCTGAGCAGAGCCAGGTCAGCTCCGCCTAACTGGTTGCGGAGGAGCCCAACAGGAGGTCGGCGAGGTTGTCTGTAAACCTGATCCTGCCAAAGTGGAAACAAAGACCAAAAACACAACGGGAAAGACAAAGCTTCTGACAAAACAAATGGAAGCAAACAGGAAAAGGGGACCAAAAGGAAAATAGGCCCAAGTGGCTAATCAAGAAACTAAGGAAGATTTATCCACGGAAAACGGAGAAACTGAAAACGAGGAAAGCGCAGCCTGTGAGGAAACAGAAGAGAAAGAAGCCAGGGCTGATTAAGCACACACCGTGTCTCATCAGTGCTCCCTGTCTCCCTTCTTGCACAATCCGGAGGAATATTTTTATCAACTGTTTTGTAAATGCAAATTTTTTAGTTCTAGAAACATTTTTAAAAAGGAAGGAATCCCACCTCATCGCATTTTTTAAGTGTAAATGATTTTTTTTTGAGGTGAAATCATTTGCTTTTGGTTTAGTTTTTGGTGCAACCAGAGCAGAGTGGGATAATGTGTCACGGCAGGCTTTGACTGTCCTGGGTGTCAGTTTAGCATTCCACGGGTGGGGGTTAGTTTTATATCCTGCAATATAAAGCATACTAAACGCCAATTTGGAGTCACAGTCATGCATTTAATGTCTTGGATATTTTAAATGACTTCTATTCCCATGTTATATTTAGTAGAATTGTTTCCTAAAGAAAACTACTTCCTGACTGCTGGCCTGTCAGAATCCTGTGCACTCTGTAATCTTTTTTGGTCACGCTAATCCAGTTTGCTTAATTTTGTTAATGTGCTGTGAAAGATCGAAAAGGTGAGTATGTAGTGTGTATGATATGAAATTGTGAACCTGTGGGATTTAAGTAACACTTTATCGGCATTGGAAGATACTGGTACTTAATCCTTTTACGTAAAATTTGCCTCCAAATTTGAAGCTGGAAAGTCACTGGAATAACAGAAAAAGAAACAATACATGGTTTTTTAGATTTTCGGTACTCGTGTTACAAATTGTGTGCAAAGTGAAATGTTAGTACTGATCCTCAACACAACCAACAAAATTTCAAATATGGGGGAAAAAAGTAGATGAGCTCTTTTCAATGCCGGCAGTACACGTCAAAGTGTCATTTTCTAGGCATTAAGTATTCCGTCTACTGCTAGGCTATATTAAGCACTAAATAGTAAGAACTTGCTTTAATTGAATGTTGACTGTATTCCAGCACAGTTCTAAAAGCTTTTATGCCACCTTTTGGAAACAATAAAAATAAATTCTTTTTATTGGAGTGTTTTATGGGATGTCCAGAAAGAAAATGGTAGTTAATGCTCGTAGATAAGAATGTGTGTCTCCACAATTCCTATTTTTCCACCAATTCAGTATGCTGACATTTAGAAACAATGCAAGCAAGCATGATCTATATCTCAGGTTGTTATAGATGGTGATGGGAAAAAAGATTAACTCATTTTAGTTGAAGGACAGGGAGTAGTAATGCTACTTCTAAACTGGCCTTGAAAGAGAAGCGAGAGTTCTCTCTAGGTTGTCTACAAGATAATGTCCCAATCCAAGTCATAAAGACCTTGAATTACTATAGATAATGGCAGATAATGTATTGTAGTTTAAATAGCAGCACAGTTGAGTATTTCCATGTAGAACTGAAGAAGTGAAGTATAATAAGTTAAATCAAAGGACAAACATTTTTCATAATGTCAGATAGACTAATTAGATGTTTTAAAAGTCCTATTCAATTTATTTATAAGTCTGTGAGATAGATATTATGATCTTCATTTTCCAGCAAAAATTGAGGCACAAAGCAGCTACATGTTCAGCCTAATACAGCACAGTTTAAATGACCGATTCAGGTTTCAAAGAAAAGTCTGTCTTCAAAGCCCCACACTATGCAATGATAATCTTGGTAATTACACAGGTCAGGTACATATTTCTAGGAAAATTACCTGAAAAAAGAGAGTGGTAACTTTAGACAGTATAATTTATTTTCCAGATAATCATTAAAGAAAAAAAAAAGCCTCATTCAGTTTTCAGTTGGACAATCAAAACAAAACAATACTAAACAAATGATTGAAAATACTACAGCATAAGCCATATATATAACGTGCTCTTTAAACATAAATTCATTCTAGGCAATGTTAGTTTGGGTGATAAGAACGTAATGTCCTTTTAATACAAGAATAAGTTATTTTCCTTTATTGAATTGTGTTGCATATTGAAAGTACTGTGTTTATTTCACTTGATCCAGGCAACTGATCATTGTCTTTTGTCTTCTCAATTAATGACATAAATTTTTATGATACTTGTTTAATGATTTAACATATTTTGGAAGAAATGATATACTTACACATAAAGTATAATACAACTTGCATTTTGGACTTTACATTCATACTTTATCACAAATCACTAAAAATAGTGATTTGATATTATTGGAGATAAACACTTGAGAATTTGTTTACATGAATGTGTTTCAAAATAATTACATGCATATGAGAGTTATTATTCTATTGAAAGCAATAGAAAGTGTAATTAGATATCTATTGTTTGGTTAACCTTGTTTCTCTTCCCTTTGAAGCTGGATTTGTTATGTCCTTGTGAAAAGTCATTGCTAATCTCACATTAGCCCGTGTGGAATGGAGCTTACCATACCGTATAGATTCCTGAGGTAAACACCTAACTTGGGCTGTCTGAGCGACTCTTCATATGTGCCAACGAATACAAATAACTTTATTTTCTCCAGTGACATGCAAGAAATTTTTACATATAAGTAGAAAAAAATTCTGCCTGTCTGAGATCTATAGTAAAACACAACCATGGATCCATAGGTATATTTCTTCCTGATTATTCATATAAAGATTTCTCAAGGATGAAGTCAAGAGAGAGAAGATCACTACTAAGAGAAAGAGAAAGAGAAAATTACTACATCGGCATGGCCTGAGGACTTGGTCATAATGTGTCTGCATTTGCTCATGAATATCAACAAATAAACACCTGCCTGCTTACATTCTTTCCTTCCTTCCCTCCCTCCTCCTATCTTGTTTTCTTCCTATCTTTTCCATATGTGCTACTGTAAAATGGTATTTTTAGGTTGAAAAACTTTGCTTAATAAAGAAACTTAAAAAATAAGTAAAGGGTATTTAGTGTTAGGCTATTGTTTTGCTCACGTACCTAAAGAAAGCTTGAGACTAGCAAAGGGCTAGGACACTTATAGAATCTCACTGTAGGACTCAGCTTCAAAAGACCTTTAACTCTAGATACAGTCAAGCATAGATACATGGCCCTGAGTTGATTTGAGTAACAGCTTGTGAAACATGAACCCCATGGGCTGAAGTGAAGGTTTCTCAATTCTGAATTTAATTTTGGAAATGTCCTTGGAAAGCTATATCCAGAGAAATTTGAAAAGCAAGTGAAAAAATAAACTCTAACTGTGGAGGCATCCAAATTGATAATAAAATTTAAAAAATAAATATAAAATATATCCCCTGAATGATTTGCAGTTCTGTCTTCATGAGTAAATAACATCCAAACACAGGAAACTTCAAAGTCAAAAACTTTTAAACACGTAATTTATTTCAAAATGGCATTTAGGTGGAGTATCCCTTGAGACCTGGAAAAAAATAAATATTCTGTGCTCTAGAAGAATGCATATACAATTTAGAAGAATTCTCATTGATTAAAATTAAAAGAACATAGAAAAATGGAAGGCAGGAAGGAAGAAGGAAGGGAGGAGAGATATTTACAATTCTAACAATAACAAATAATATATAATAAAGAATTTATAATAATCAGGATAATTTTTAAATATTTTGTTTTCTATTTATTTGCAATGTCATTTTTTTTTTTTTTGGTACCAGGGATAGAACTTAGGACCTTGCACTTGCAAGGCAGGCATGGTTCCACTGAGCTAAATCCCTGGCCCTGCAATGTCAATATTTTGTTATGTCATAGCAAATGGTCTAAATTTTCCGTGAAGAGGAAGTAAAATAAATAATTGCTTAGTGTCTGGACAAACTTTGTTTCTACTTTTCTATTCAATGCAATATAATAAATTTACTTTGGTCCTCTTTATGACAAAAATATTCATTTTATAATAATATACTTTGAATTATCGATCTCTTGAAATGTCCATTAATGATAACAAAACATCTACTAAAAAAATCCTCTTCCTAAAAAAAAGATCATTTTATGGCATTAACTAAACAGAGGAGGGCATCTGCATGCATAGTTTGTAGGGTGATTATCTCAATGTGAATTAAAGTAATCAAAGCATAATTTAGTTCATTGGATATCATGCATTCCCAAGATCAGATTGAGTTTTTAATCTCATCACTTCAATGAAATAGAATGTGCAGTACCATTTCTGCCACTATTGCTAGATATTTGCTCACTTATGAATATGAAAAATCACCCAAAAAAAGTAATTAAAAAAAAGTAAAAAGTTTCAAGTGTGAACAAGATAAATATAAAAGGAGTAAAAGAGAAATGGAGGGAAACAGGGATTAAAGAGAGAGAAGAAGCACATAGAGCAATGACTAGATAGGAAGAGGGGTTACAATTCTAAGACAGATAAAGAAAAGAAAAATGTGTAGAAATAAGTAAGATAGGTAGGCAGAGAAACAATCAGGCGAAGATGACCAAAAGGATCAGACTACAAGTCCAGGTAAACACAGACATCTGACAGTAACTGTAGGTAGAGGAAGTCAGAGTTCACTGTGAAAACTAAAGCAGGCGTATGAACAGATGAATGGGCAGCCAGGGAACACAGGGGGCCTCTCACTCTCCACTTGTAATTTAATAAGAGTAACAATCCTGAGTACATTTGAAGAAATTTGATTTGTTGGTTACTAATTCATTTAAATTCATCATTGTGTCTTTTTATGGTAACTAAAGGACACCAGAGAAATGCAGTTGACTGCATTAGATGCAGAAACACCCAACATTTCTAAAACAGTGCCAGAACTGTTTTGGTATTAGTGCACATTTGTTAATGCAGGCATTTTGGATAGAATATTAAATAGCATAAAACCTGAGCTGCCTCTCCATATCAGTGACACTATTACTATTACAAAACGTTCTCATTAAGAAGATGCAATCTATTGTGTGGCTACATGTGCAACATCATCAGCAAAAGTGCCATTCTCATTTTCTCTGATTTCTGGAAGGACTGCAACTAAAATGTACTATAATCTTTAACATAGAATGATTGCCTCTGGTGGCCCCAAGGAAAATGTATTAACATATTTCATGTTAATCAATAACCATCCATTCTTCCATGCAACTTTATAGCAATTTTTCAAAACATCCACCTATGCCAGGTCTTGTGATAAATATTCATGCCCAAGAGATAGCCATAATTGAAATAGATTTCTCACAATTAATGTGCTTATGTTTGGGAAAATGAGTAAATAATTGCACCACTAGAAAGAGAGTTACTTTTCTCGGGTAAAAACTCTGATTTAACTTACTCAGATCAAACTTATTTTGGCTGAGTTTGTTTAAGGAAATAATATTTAAGATCAATAGAAAAAGAACCTGAGGATTTATGGATTTATTAAATGAAAAGAAACTCTTAAATGTTTAGCAAGTCATCCAGTAGAAGGTAGTAACTCAAGGGTGTAACAAATCAAGAAAGAGAAAAGACTGAGACTTAGAGAGGAGAACAGGCACTAAATTAAGGCTGGAAGCTGATGCTGGATTGCCCAAGAAGCCTGAAGGACATGCATAAAAGCAGAGAAGTCAGACATCTTTTGAAAAGCATCTTCTGTTGCACACCATCACTTACCATTCCCGTTGGTTATCCTGGTATGTCCAGATGCTGACTTCTTTTCTGTGTTATTATAAGGTACCAGAAATAGGGAGAATTTTATGCACCTAAATTGGAAAAGTACTAGATCATTGCACACAAATAGGGTAAAATAATTCAGGAAAAACTGGATATCAGAGTCAGATGTGAAGGGAAAATAGAAATCAAATAAGAAATCTTAAGAAAAGAAAATGAGAAGGAACTAATTTCACACAAGAAATTGGTAGGATTGGAGCCCATTTATGTGGGTATTAATGACCACCTGACATTCAGGCTACACAAAGAATTTTAGCATGTTTGCTTTCATCCCAGTTTGGAAGTCTGAAAATGAAAGTTTTCTAAGGTCACAAGTTAAATACTCAATTCTACCATTCTTCCTTTATAAAAGATAGTTTTGTTTCCTAACTCTTCCCATTTTTTCTTTTTCCTCTCTTTCAAGATGCCAACTGTTGTGAAGTCTATTTTTTGTCAATTGACAATAATAATGGCCATTCAAAATCAAGTTGGAATTTCTGCTATGAAATGCTGAGCCTCCATTTTGTTCGAGTAACGTTTACACTTTGCAGCACTGAGTGAAACCCTTATTGCATCCAACTGTCTGTCCCCTTGGACCTCTAGCCCAGTCAGAGAATGATTCAACCTGTCCAGGGTAGGACTTTTTGGTTGCTCTTACTTCCATTATCCTTTAATGTCACTTACTATCAAGTCTCCTACCTAGTAAGTTCATCTTACTCTTGTCCCAGAAGATACATAACTTTTCCTTTAAAATATTTTAATAAGCTCTATTAAAATTATTTCATAAATATTTTAGTTGAGAAGCAACTTTGTACACATATGGAAATTTCTTGGTTGCTTCATTTTCATTTATTGTAGGTATACATTTAGTCAATAGCATGGTTCAATAATATAGTCTTAAATTAAGGAATAGGATCTTATTGAAAAACACAACATCATTATGAGTATTATACATCTCAGAAATATGACGTCTTTCATATTAAAATAGTTTTGAAACTTTTTCAAGATAACTATTGGAATAAACAAGTGCATAACACCAAAATATTCATAAAATT
>NW_004624731.1:25843155-25881730 GCF_000247695.1 Heterocephalus glaber | reverse complement strand
AGAGAGAAAAATAATTCAGAATGGGACAGGAACAGGATCAAAGAGGGAGAGAAATATAGAGCAAGAAGGGATAGAGAAAGAAAAAAAAAGAAAAATATATATCTATAAAACAAAACAAACAAACAAAAAAAGGTCTCTCTCAGGATATGTCTCAGTTGTCCTGGTAGGCAATGTGGGCAGCAGTGTGCAGGTCTAAGTCAATTAGTCTCAGCAAGCCAGCTATAGTCTACTGAGATTCAGGCTGATTTCGGGCTGCAAGGTCCAAGTTGAGGTTCCTGACCTCCTGCAGGATTAAACTCTGCAAGGTTCTACTGCAGGTTCCAGCTGTCCTCCCCACTATACTAGTCTGGGTTTCTATGGGAGGTGCTGATCCCACCAACTTACCAACCACGATGGTCCAGTGTGCTTTTATTGAACAGTTTTTCTTCACTTTCCCAGTGAGCTTCAATTTTCACTGGGGAGCATCAGAAAGGCAATTTCTGTTGTTCACTTCTGCTCTGTCTTCTGGGGATCATAACCATGGCCTTCATATTCCCACTGGCACCTCTACAGTGCAGATTCAGATGCCTTGTGGCATCCACTTGGTGAGGTCCAGCAGAGCACAGCTGGTGGCATCCAAGGGACCAGATTTCAGCCTGGTTCATTTTGTTGTGTACACTTTCCATGAAATTTTTAAACTCCTGGATATCTATTTGAATCTGTTTCATGGATTTCATTTTTTTCTTATTTTGGGCGTTCTTAGTTTCTATCATTTCCCCAAGCTACTCTATTTTCTTATTTTTAGTCTGTGTCTGCTTTAGACTCATTAACCATGTCTTCCGTTATGGTCACCATCTCTGCAGTTATCTGAGAGATTACTTCTGATTTGATTTTTTTCTACAGCCTCATTAGACGAGATCGGGTGCATTCAGGGTGGTATGGCCATAGACTACAGCCTCATTCATTTTCTTTGTTACTTCTGCTGTTACCACTTCAAAGAGTCTAGGTAGGTGGCTCTCAAACTATTCCATCTCATTGGGCACTGGGTTTGCCTCTGGCAAACGAAAAGTCTGGGGTTTCATCTTGCTTAAATGTCTTCTCATTTTCTATTTTTTAAAAGTTTAATCCCTGGGTTGACACTTGTAAATTTCTTATGGCAGGTAGTCTCATTACTAGTATTTAGAACCCTTAGGAAATGACTACTTCTCAGAGATGTTTTCCACCTCTAGCTGGCTTTTGGGTTTTGAGTCTGTTGTAAGACTTTGCCTCTTCAATTTATTGGAGATGAGAAATTGCTGCTTATTTGGCTTAGGCTCTGACTCTTTGGCACTGGCCTGTAGTATTTTTTATGACCTTTAGGCAATCTCAGTCTTGATGTACCAGGAAGAACAACTGACAAGTAGTATGATAAGCAATAGCAATAACATCAAACACTACCTAGAAAATGAAAAAAATGTGGTAACTATTAATTTGCCACCTTTAACCATATGAACTACATTTGTGGTTATGTAACAAAATCTGAAATAAACCAGAAAAATGTATAAAGTAAATATGCTCTCAATCTGGGGAGAATATGTAATAATGGTTAGGGGAGAAAAAGGAAAGGAAAAGATAAGAAGCAAGGCTGGAGGACAAAGAAAGATTACATGAACTTTGGAAAACTGTTGAAGAATACAGGAGGGAAATATAGAAGGAGAAATAAAAACATGAACAGAATAGAAGAGCAACAAGACAACTAGAAACAATGTTCCCATTTGTATAAAAACAAGAACAATCAATCAAAAAAAAAAAAAAGAAAAACAAAACCAAGAAAAGAAATAAAAAGAAGAAAAGAAGAAAAAAATGTCCACTTCTGTTGTTGCTGATAGCCAGAATGGGTAGACAGAGCCCAGATCTATGTTGATAAATCTGAGCAAGCCAGCCATAGATTTATGTTATGGTAGTGGATAATCCCAGAAAACCTGCACCTTTGGTTCCCCTGAAATTCAGGATTGTTTCTGGCCTTGAGGCTGGAACACAGTTTGTTCAACCTGCAACACTCCACGAGCCTCTTGCTGGCTTGAATTTGGTTCTGCCTCACCCTGACATTTGGAGCTGCTAGATGGAGTCAGCCTGTAGCTGCTCTGAATTCTGAGCTTAGTCGACACTTCTCCAAGATGGCTATTGTCCAATCTCACTCTCCCAGGGGACATCTGAACCCCAATAACTCACCAGCCACTGAAATCTGCTGTATTCTCTACTCTATTCCACTGGTGTGTTTTTCCATGGAGGACTCTGGGGTCATCAGTAGTCACTGTCTGCAGGTTTAGGCTGGCCTTCCCATGCAATGAGTCAGGGCTCAGGGAGAATGTGCCAGTTGCTACCTCCTTCTGCTCCATTTAGGTCTCTCTCTTCACTCTCCCTGTGGGCTTTAATTGTCACTTCAAATCCTTGGGTTCCAAGGACCCACTTCCCACTTTCTTCTCTTCTTCACGTTGTTATATTCCAGTATCTACACACCAAATCTTGGAGAGGCTGATTATCTGCTCTTCACCACTCTGCCATCTTCCCAGAAGTCTTTCTGTTTCTTATGTTATCTACCTTTCTGTTTATTACATTATCTGCCTCTTCTTGGTTATTTTTTCTTACCACCCTTGGTATATTAAGCATAATTATTTGAATTGCTGTGCTTGACATACCTGAATTTGAACTTGATAATTTTCTTGGTTCTCTTGCTTTTTATCATGCTTTGTGATTTTTAGTTTAAAGTTGAAAATAATTGGCTTGGGATGATATGAAGTGAAGTAATTAGGCCTTTTAAAAAGTAAGATTTATGTTATTCTGGTCATAAATCAGATAGTGTTTAAGATTTTCTGTAGCTGTAGGTATGAGAAACTTAAAATTTTTCCAATTTTTTGTGTTTGTCCCATCTCTTGAATTTCAGGCTTACCTATGATTTCATCCTCAGGGATTCTTAATCTTCCAAATCTTTCATCTGCTATTACTTTGCTGGTGGTCATTTGATATGATGCTAAAGCATAGGAAATGAGATACATTATATAAAATTATGGTTATTTCAGTCTTTTTGTGTTTTTTTGCTTAAGGATTTGACCTATACAAATATTTCTTATTTTCTCTTGTGATACACCTTTTTTTTTTTTTTTAACACACAGTCATTCCTTGACAACAACATTCTCGTTCTGTTTCTTTCAAGACGTATCTATCATTGATGATGCTTCTTTATTGCTTAGGTGAAATGAGATTTTGGAAAACTGCTGGAATAGAGTACAGAGTGTATTTTTAGAATCTGAGCTGTAGTGAAGCCCTTTATCTGGACCCCGTCCCTTTGTTATGCAGAATATTTTGGCCAAGTTTTACCTTGTTACTCTCCCTCTTTTACCTAGTTGGACAAGAGAGGATTTTCTTGGACTATTAAATTTATAACACGGTCAAGTTGATGAAGAGAAGCACACAAATTTTAGGGAATACCTAGGTCTATGTCTCTCAGAAGCTTCTCACTATTCAACACTGACTCCAACAACTCAACAAAGTTATCATTTAGATATTCTCATCAGTGTATGAATCTTTGGTTTCTTTTCTAGGTAGTTAGATCTCAATTTCTCTTTCTGCATGCACTTTTAAAGAGTATTTTTACCTTTTGGAGTCAAGTTATGCCCTAAAATTCAGTTCCTTGAAGAGTCCAAGAAAATCCATTAGTTTTTATCTTGTATCATTTTTTTTCTTGTTGTAAGCATGGGACATAATAACCGAGAAGGTACTTTATATGTTGAAGCTAAAACTGAAAATCTTTGGAATTATTCTTTTTCCCCCTCCACATCTATACATATGCCACATTACAGTGACCTTTTTTTGGCTGCTACTAACAATAAACATATCCCTAAAGGAAGTTATTTCAGGTTGTTTGAAGAAATGATCATTACCTGGAGATTAAAGATTTTGAGATTGACAGTGTTAAAAAATCATAGGCACATATCATAGGGAACTTTTAAAATATATCAATGTCTGTGATCCATTCCAAGAGATCTCAAATTAATAGGTTTGGGATTGGCCTCAACATCAATGGTTTTCATATCTCCCCAGTTAATGCTCATACACCAACCACAGTTGAGAACCATGGGCCATTTCTACAAACAATTTAAGATACGGATTCAAATTTTTATTAGCATTTCATCTGAATAGTATTCAAAAGGGTACATGTAGGAAAGAGTTTATTGATATGTTATTGAAAAAGAATTAAAACTTAATTATTTCATTCTATGTAGCTATTCTGTTTAAACCATCTTCTAAGGATTGTTGTTTTGCTTACAAACCAAGATGTTGTTTTCCTAACAAGAAGAGCTGGTGACAGTTCAAAAAGTTTTTACATTGATATGACTTAGTGGCAATTATTGCACATTCAGAGGTGAACTTACTCTACAAGAACAATTAAAACAATTATGCATTATTAAAACTCACAAGAAGAACCATGCTAAAGAAGGATTTACTAAATATGCTGAATTATTCCTGAAAAAATGTAATGTTATAAAGGCCACAATGAATCATTTATAAATTTAAGTACTAAAACAATGACCTAGAAGGCACTGCTGAGTGTTCTGTAGTATTTTTAATCCACTATTTATGTTCTGCTAAAATTTCCAATCATGTTTATATTTTCATGACGTCAATGTCACAGTTCTGTGAGCATTTATATGTATTCTAAAACTAGTCCCTTACTTGAGATTGTATGAGAAGCCCCTTTTTTTTTTTTTTTTTTTTTTGCACTCAGTGTGACTGATTAAATTCTTCAAGGTACTGTACAATTTGGAGAAATGAAACTCATTGCTTGGAGTCATTTTAACCTGTATTTACAACTCAGTGCCACCAGGTCTAGGTCCCTCATTTAATTAGAAAACACGTTAGTATTGTTGGGATAATTGGTAAATCCAACCCTATTTTTGAGAACTACGGATCGAGCTCTCCAAACTGGAGAAAGTCTTTAGTATGAAGATCTTTAGTGTGTGTATAACAGGAGTAAAGATATAAAATAAATAATAAATAAATTCATTAAAAATTGATTTTTGAAATAAATTTCACTTGTTTCAACTTAGAAAGAATAGTAATCTTTCCTAAAAATGGGAAGGAGGAGACTCAGTTTTACTTATGAGCTTGAAATAGCAGAAAAGATAAAACTGGCTCTTTAATGAAATCAGGAAAGGGGAAAGTATATTTATCATTGATCCTGACAAGGTTGCTTCAGAGACCTTTAGCTACAAGTAAAAAAACCTTCATTGTGGCTGATATAGCTTTATTTATGTTGGAGAATAAGAATGATATTTGAGGCATTGCAAAAACTAAGAGAATAAAACCTTTCTTTTCTAACTGAAGAATGTGATCATATGAGTATTCATGCAGTCTGTGTGGCAGAGCTACAGAAGTACTTGACTTTAATCAACCTAAATTTCTGTTAAATATAAACATTGAATAGAGTTATAAATAGTATAGAAGCCTAGGAAGATATTTCTAGCAAACTTCTGAAAAAATGAATGTTGACTGGGCTCCAACATAAGGCCAAATATTACTCAGAAATCCAGGTTAAGTAAGAGGTCTGTGTCAATTCCATAGGTGATAAATATATAAAACTGTTTGGATTCCATAAGAGTTATCATGAATATTTAAATTATATTACTGTACTCAATATATTTTTATTGTGATTGTGTTTCTGCACTACAGTAGTCCCTTTTAAAATGCACAATATTTCTACTATCTACTAAGTTGTTCAACCATCACAAATTTCTAATTACTGTCCTGAACATTTTATTTTCATCACCCCCCAAATCTCAGACCTATTAGCAAATATTCTCATTGCCTCCTATTCTCTAACTCCTGAAAAACACTAATATATCATTGTACAGTATATCTATGAATTTTTATAGTCTAGATATTCTATGAATTTTCTAGAAATTCATGTAAGCAAAATTAAACTATCTTTTTTCATTTGGCATATTTCTAAAAATGCAAGATTCATTCACATTTTGGTATATATAACCGCATGCACAATACAAACTACATTTTTCCGAGTTACTTATTGTATTTGAAGGAAAATGAGTTATGGTAAGTAGTTTAAATTTTATATCCAGGATTTCATTCCTTAAACAACTGTTTATTCTAGTTTGGTATCATTACATATTATTTGCAAAGTATATATTCTTAAATTCTATCATTTCCTAAGTAAAGAATGGGTATCTTATTATGTAATTTCCAACTTAATTAAACAATATTTTCATAGAAATATGTATATGTGTATGCATCATATTTCATATAATGACTTTTATATCTTTCTAGTAACCTCTGGCCCTATATATTTCTATATATTAACATTGAGTATTGAATGTAAAGTTTCACTTTAACATATTTCAAAATTTTATATTTTAGGAAAACGAAGAAGGCTGGTTTGTTTAAAATACACAAATGAGGGCCGGGGATTTAGCTCAGTGGTTCCACTGCCTGCCTTGCAAGTGCAAGGTCCTGAGTTTGATCCCCAGTACCAAAAAAACCAAAGAAAACAAATAGAAAAAAATACACAAATGATACAGATTGCATTAAAAATTAAAAAGTGGAAGACAGACAAGGTGTTTTAAATCAAGATTTTATGTTGACAATTGTTTGTGAAGAAGAGAAAACATGAAACCGTTGGAAACCATGGTAATGCAAAAAAATTGATACATATAGGGATCAGATCACCATTGGCATATTGACCAGAGTTACCCATAATATGGTAAGACTCGCTACTGGTATTCTTGTTAAAGTTTCTTATTTGGAATAAGTAAAGATAGAGGAGTAGATTGTAGCTGAAAACGTTGCAATTAAAGGTGTTTTTCTTAGTCTCAATATTGCATACAGACATTCTCAGAAAAGATGTTAGATTTCAGTGTCAAGTTAAGGATTGAAAAAACTTGATATATAGGAGAGCATAATTTTTTCTTTGTAAAGAGCTGCTTTTAAGTAGAGTAAGAATTAAACTACTATTTTAGACTAACATGAAATAATTTTGCATATTATGGGTTTTGTATGCATGCAGTATGCATTGATAAAATATCAACTCCCTTATTCCTCATTTGACCTTCCTAATCATTATTAGACACTATTTCACATTCAAATCAATTTTCTTTAGTTTCCAAATATGAGTGGATATGTCATACTTTTATTTCTGTCTGCCTTGTTTTACTTAACATTCTGCTCCCCAGTTCCATTCATGTTGCTCTAAAAGATTTCATTCTTCTTTATGACTGAATCATATTTCATTGTATAAACACATCACATTTTCTTTATCCATGTATCTGTTGATTAGCATCTACTTTGATACCACATTTTAGTTATTATGAAAACAGTTTCAGTAAACATGGAAATGAAGGTATTTTTTGGTGTGCTAATTTCTTTGCTTTGAATATATACTCAGAAGTGGAATCATATGGTAGTTTTACTTTTAATTTTTTAAGGAACCTCCATAATGGCTGTTCTCCCTAATGGCTTTATTACTTCATAATCCCACCAGCAGTGGGATTTTCTCCATATTTTCTTTTTCCTCTTCCCACTTATTCAACAGATCTGGCACTGTGCAACTTCTGGCTCTTCCTTATAGTGAAAATGAGTGTGAAAGGTAAATGTTTCAGATTGATTCAAGACAGAGAGACAATCACAACAGTGCAACTAATGACATAATACGAGTTCCATAACAGCTTCAGAAAGTAGAAATAATAGTACAATAAATGTGTATGAAACTAAACAGTATTTTAAGAAAGATTAACAGCAGTGTGTCTTTTATTGTAATATTTTTTAAAAGTTACACATTCACTATATTTTTAATCACATCACATATATAAATATATAGGTATATATATGTATGTTATATATCAATCTGAGTGAGATAGCATATTATTGTACTTGTTATTCAAATTTGCCAGATGGCTAATGATGTTGAATATATTAATATATTGGAAAGCCAAAGTGATTGGAGGTTTTTATCTTCATAATTACTAAAAGGCAAAGGAAGCAATGAAAATTTGAAACTTGGATAAGGACAACACTGAATTAAATTGAAGCCTGAGGGGACTCTTTAATAGGACTATTGGTATTTGCCCACAGTCTCTATTCGTGGTCATCAAAATAGACCCAAGAGAGATTGTACAGTTTAGAGAACTGGAAATTAATCTCAGAGTTTCTGACTCACTTGGCCTATGCTGGCTCTTCAGAATTTCCATTTCCAAAAACATTCCCGGGTGATACTGATGTAGGTGCATGATATCCTTTGAGAACTCCAGCATGGATTTTGGTAGCACATTTTAGGAAACAATCATTTAGCAGCCGCAGGCACACTAAATTATGTAGAGTACTCATTCTTGTGCTAGGTAGGAAAAGGAAAAAAACATCTCCATATAGCTAAGATCTATATGAGCAGACACACACAGGCACGTTTGCACACACACACACAATTTTAACACTTGAGGTATTATGTCTACTCATTAAAAATGTGGCACATTGACTGATCCCTAATTAATAGTTGCTTAGGTTAAACCTTTGATCTATAGATTTACAAGACCGGATAGACATAAAATATTCTGGAAAAATAGTTAATCATCTAAGGTATAATGTATATTCATTGCCTAAACCATCCTTCTTTTTATGTAAGGGAGAAGAAAACGTATTAGAAACCATTTCCTTTACCAAATGTCTCTTATGTTGGAAGACTTGAGGAGTCAAATGTGTCCTTCCTTCTCACATTTCACATTTCTCACTCTAAAGCTTCATTAACAATTTCAAATATAGTCATGATGATGTACATGTGATAATGACACTTTGCAGTGAGCAAGCTCTCATATTGATGTAATTCTGATTTAATAGTCCACTTCTTTGTTCTAGCACATTCACCAACAAAATATCTCATTCAGTCTGAGAAATAAAAGTAGGGGTGGGAAAAGGCAACTCAATATTAAGATTGGAAAAGTTTTGGATGGACATTTCTCCAAAGAAAATATTCAAATGGTCAATAAGCACATGAAAAGATGTTCACTATCATTATCATGAAAAAAAAATCAAAACCATTGTGAGATAAATTTCACACTCACTTTAAAGGCATAATCAAAACAAGAGGAAGCAACAAGTGTCAATGAAGATGTGGATAAACTGGAAGCATTTACTGATGGAAATGTAAAATTGTTATAATTACTGTACTTTGGTACTTTGAAAAATAGTTTGGCAACTATTGAAATAATAGAGTTACCATGTCACCCAGAAATCCCACTTCTAGGTTTGTGTCCTAGAAAGAAACCAAATTACTATACAATAACTCATATATGAACAAGTAAAATTGATGAATAAAACTTCAATATGGATGCAGGATTATTCATAATGGTCAAAGGCTCGAACAATCCATATATCTATTGCTTTTGATTTAGTTAAAGTGTTGGCTATCAGTACTATATGTATACATGTGGTATGGATTGAATTTTGGCCCCATATTAATATGCTGAAGTCTCTTTAAACACGATGTATTACCTGTGAATATCAGCATATTTTGAAAGAGAGTCCTAGAAAATATTATCAAGTAACAATGAAGTCATTATAGGACAGTAACAACACGACTTGATTGTTTATAAGAATAGAAGAATATCGTGCAAAGACACACAGGAAGAAGTTCAGGTGATGGTAGAGAAAAATAGAATAAAAAAACTGTAAACCAAGAGAAATCAAGGATCCATAGGCACTACCAACAGCCAGGAAGAAAGAAGGAAGGATTGTGCCTAAACATTCAGGGGGATCTTGAGCCCTTTGTTACCTTCATTTCAAAATTCTAAACTAGTACTTTGGTTACAGCATTCCTGGTAGATGAATACACCACAAAATGAGCATTCAGCTACATATTCAGCTACAGAGAGAAAGGAAGTGCTGATATGTACCGCCTTATTTGCACATCCTTAATATCATGCATCTTCTTGTAGAATGAGTGCGGTTTGATCTTACTAGGCCTTACTATTTAATAATGACTCCCGATACACCCAGAATTCAAGATGTCATTAAAACTTTTGTAACAGTGTGAAGGTACTTGATACGCCAAAAATCCTCAAGCAGCCTACTCACCCCGTGAGTATGATTCTAAAGTTACAAATTTTCTTCCATTAGGATTATTTCTTCCTGTGATTAATCTACTTGTCTTTTGTAATTCAATATGAGTATTATAAAGAAAATGGAAATTAACATAGTATTTTAACCAAGTAGTTAAAATTTCTATTGGATATTTTAAATTTTAAGAAGAAAAAAGGTGTTTTGTTTATTTTATATGGATGGCTATTACCATCTTTTTTCTTCCTCTATTTATAGAAAAGTTTTTACCATGAATATTTAAATTGGATTTAATTTTTAAAAGCAACTACTAAATTAATATCATCTGAAATTAAACTCAAAGCCAAAAAATACATTTCTACTTCATGTTAAGTGAAGAAGATACAAAGTATCAAGTATAAAGGTATTATACCTGCTTTTTTGTCTTAAACTCAACTACAAACATATAAGGACTTGTTTTTGGCATTCCATTGAATTACTGTATTTTTCCTACCAGAAGAAGAAAATGTGATGGTTTTATTAGCTCCAATTATTGATATTTTAAAATTATCTTATTCTCCTTTTATTATCATTGCATTTACTTTTGCTGTTGTCTGTTTGTTTTAGACAAGGTATTGCTATGTAGTGCTGGCGGGCCTTGCACTATGGCCTTGCACTATGTAGCCCAGGCTGGCCTCCAACTCATAGCAATCCTGCCTCAGACTACCAACTGCTGGGATTACAGGTGCGCGCCACCACATTTGGCTAATACATTTATTTTCCACTAGTGTTACTAGAACACATGTCTCACAGTGAGAAAGTATAAAACCAAAGGTGGAGGAGGTATGATACAAGAAAATTTATCTAAAGGATTTCAAGGCAGGAAAGTAAAAGTTCCCATTAGCCTGGAGGAAGTTTTGAGTAGGATATTTACAAGGGTTCTTTGCCTAGACATTTTTAAGAGATTTAAAAGGGAGCTCCAGCCATTGTGTAAGCAATATAATCTCTACCCTATAGGAGACTACATATCTTGTGGGCCCAATCTATGCAGTGTTCAAGCAGTGTCCATTCAGGGCCCATGTCCCCTTGGGCCAATGGCCTGACCGATCATGCTCTGGAGTGATCTCAGACAGCCAAGAACACCTGGCAGATGTTTCTTTGAGATCCCTGGAGGGTCATGACTCAGCTGACTCCATTCTGGGCTTCCTGATTCCATTTTGGGGCCATCCCTGGAGGGTCATGACTCAGGAGACTCCATTCTGGTCTTTCTGATTCCATTTTGGGGCCATTGTCCTTACTGCTCAATAGAGTTCTCTCTGAGGGCCAGGGATTTAGCTCAGTGGCTCTGGCGCCTGCCTCTCAATAGAGTTCTCTCTTATCTCACTAATACAACTACACTAGTAGTATGGTTCTTTGATTTTTATTTCCTAAAGCAATGGAGGAGAACTGGTGGGGGGGGGTGGAGAGAAAGAGAGAGAAACATTCTAGTACAAGTACTTTACTAAAACATCTTGAAATACCCACATCAAATTGTTGTCTCTCCCAAATCTATGAGATCTCTTCTCCCATCTGCCAAGATAATCATGAATAAAAAAGGCCAAATTACAATAAAGAGAGCCTGCATCTTTAATCTGATTCCTGCTGTATAGGCAATGAGACCTATAATCTAGATTCTGAAACTTGCTTTCAAGTATGTGGGAATGAAGCATGAAAGTAGTTACTTTCTTGAGAATTATCTTAGTTGGGAATTGAGTCTCAGAGGTTGTGTAGAAAATTTCCCAGCGATATCCAGCATATTGTGTGAGTAAAAGGTAAAACTAAAGAAAGCTTCTAAATACCGAAGTTCTCTGTGTTCAGGTATGATTCGTTTTTTGAGACAGAGTCTTGCTATGTAGTTCAGGCTGTCCTTGAACTCACTATGTAGCTCAGGCTGGCCTCGAACTGTTGTGGCAAATTGGGAGTCGAAATGATCTTTCAGAGACAGGAGAGTTGGGTAAAATACAAAAAGAAGTTTATTGCCAGGGAGTGGACAGCCTAAGGAAACAAGTCCTTCTAGGCTGACCACGAGTTAAGACCATTTCTCCTTTTTATACCTTGCTCATAGCCTAAGGTAGCTTACAGAAAGTGGCAAGGATGTGATAAAGCGGCATTAGGCGATTGTCCATGGTTTCAAGTTTGGGGGCTTAGATAAACAATGAAGGCTAGCTTCTAATCTCTCTGGGAGCAAGCTGCTCCACAAGAGGGGGTGGCCCACCCAGAGTTTCCAAGCAGGGATATGTTTCAAACAAGTTTCAAACAAGGTTTTAGCACAGAGTTCATTAACAAATATTTTACAATAATTATCCATTCCAAGTTATGTTTGGCAGCTCTTTCTACCTCAGAACAAATCCTCCTGCCTCAGCCTCTTGAGTGCTAGGACTCAAGAGTGTGTACCACCACACCCCACCTCAGCTATGATCCTGTCTTTGGAGCTACATTAAGGGGGTCACCAGTGTCCACATGTGCCGCTGCACCTACTCTTCCCTTTGGTCATTTCTTTGTGGATTCCTGAGGTAGGATAGAAGAAATAAAGTTAGGTAGAAAGGAGACAAGGAAATCAAACTTTTAAAAATTACATTTTAAAGGGAAACTGCAGCTTTAGAACACAAGCCCAGTTTCCCATTTACTTTTTAAAGTCAGGTTTAATTTACATTCTATCTAAGCATCATAGTAAAATCTATACTCTTGCAAAGCATCTTTGATTTTTATAAAACAAGGATTAATGCCTATTGTATTTTTGAACTTAGCCTTCTTTCATATGTCAGCTTCAATCCCATTTAATGATATTTTTTAATCCAAATAACATCTTTCCATTTGATTTAGCACTTTAACCACTCAACTCATTTTGCTTAATGGGTCTGGTTTTGACTTTGTAGTCATTTTTTTCATGAATGTGCCACCATGTTCATCATTGTGTGGGGCTTATGATGAATTCAAGCACAGATCACTGAAAATAAGGCCCAGAATCAGATAGCAGGCCACATATCAAAAACTTTTTCCAGACCAATAATCATGCTGCTATTTGAAATTTAACAAATTGCTGTCGTATCATCCACTTTGAGCTCTGTTTTTAATGACCCTGTCAGATTTTTTGCTGAAGAGTTGTAGCCAACCATGATAATGATGCTAAGAGTGAATTTTGGAAGTGCATAGATTTTGTTTCACACTATTGAAAAAGAGCACTTTGATATTTCAGTGCAATATATGCTGTTAAAGTTATTAATTCTAATTTTTACTGCAACTACAGGTATCTCCTAGCTCTTGAATTTCTGTATATAGTAGGGAAAGCTAAATAATATTGGAATATATACCTTTCTGAAAATTCAGAGTAATTTTTAATTTTCTAGTTATCTCTCTAAACCTCATTGTGTCTATTCTGAAATTTAATGGAAAGGAAAATAATTTGATTCCATTTCTTACATTCCAAAATAAACTTTGAGCTCCACTGAATTTTATTGCCGAAGATGGCAAATTAGTAGATAAAAACTTGTTTTCATGGAATAAAGCAACTAAAAATTGTACTTTTTTAAACTGTAATGCTGGTAGTTAAGATTTTTTAAATTGTAGGAAAGAGTATTCCTGTTATCTCAGTTACAATGTTCTATGTCTAAGACAATTTGGAGAATTAAAGAAGATAACAAGCACCCAGCCCACTCCTTTTCAAAGCCATGCTTGTCAATGTCAAGTAATTCTAACAGTCCAACAGGAGCAATTGGAATCTTACTGGTTTTTCCTTCAGAAACAATGATTTTTTTCCTCCTATTACTGTATTTACAGGTTTCATTTCACTGATTTTTAAAAATTCTTTTTGACTAAAATGTTCCTGGATCAGAATGTGATTGCATTCCTCAATTACAACTGCTTATCCTAAACAGCGATCTCTCCATATAGCATCTCTTGTAAGAGGATTTCATAAAGTCATCTAACTTTGACTATTACTTGTTAAAGAAACTAGGAACACATAGCAGGGTCTAAGTCAACTATTTCCCAGTTAATAATTTAGAAAGCAATGTGGCTGTGATGATAATGCAGCAGTTTCCAAGATGGAAATGGAAAAGTTTGTGGACATCTTATTAGCACATCCTTCATATCATGCATTCTCTTGCAGGATGAGTGCAGTTTGATCTTACTAAATCTTAGCAATCAAATAAATCCTAGAAACCGCTGAGTTCAGGATGTCACCAAAACTTATAGCACCATGAAGGTACTTGATGAGCCAAAAATCTTCAACCACACAGCCTATACTACCTTATAAGTATGATTCTAATGTTACAAATCCTCTTCAAATAGGGTTATTTTTCCCTCTAATTTATCTACTTGGCTTTTGTATTTCAACAGAATTATTTCAAAGAAGATGGAAATCAATGTGTTTTTTGTATATATTGTGGCAATAATTGATGCCAAGTTCTTAACATCAGAGAAGGAATTTCTAGGCAAAGATTAGGTCTGCCGAAAAGAAGCAGTCATCTTTTTGCAAGGCACATTCTGCAGGCTTAGAAAACTCAAACTCAGAGATATGACCTAGAAGCCCAATAAATAAGTAACAATGTTTATGGTATTGCACCGTTCATACATATGGAGTTACTAAGTAATATCGAGGGAAAGGTCTTCCCCATTAAAGATAAAAGTGTGAGCCAAAACCACGCAAGACTGTCATCAGTGTAGAGACTAAATTGTGAAAGATTATAAGTATGTTTTACGTACCTTTAAATAAATCTTGGAAGTCATAAATATCAACCAAATAAGCTGGATGTCTATGCAGCAAATATCCAGAAAAAATACATAAAAGCTAAATAAATGAATGTATGACAACATTCAAAATGAATTTCCATTGTGAAAATTATTTTAAAATTGCAATATAATTTTTTTTCCATACGGGGGATCAAACTCGGGACCTTGTGCTTGCAAGACAGGTGGCAGAACCACTGAGCTAAATCCCTGGCATACTGTATTATTACAATATAATTTTGATAGCAAGGAAAATAGAATGATCACAAAGAGATGCTTTCTAATTTTTATTGATTTAGAAAGAATGCAAATCTGAATTTAAAATATATAAATATACCAGATATGAAATTTATTTTAATTGATAAACCTTTCAGCACACCTCATTTGTGACAATTAATTTCAGTATACTTCTAAATGTAACCCAGAGTAGTGTTAGATCCACTGCTATATCTGCTCCAGATGACGTGTAGTTTTTAAGGAAGTTGTTAAGTGCCAAATATTATTGGGCATCTAATTTTCAATTCCTAGTACTGTTAGGGTAGTGCACCATTGTTCCTTGTGCTTTTAACATGTTGAAAAGCACAACACAAGTCTTCACGGATATTTCAGTTTCTAAGATCTCAGATGTCCAAAATATATACAGAGGCACATAGCATAAGAACCCCTGGACCCAAATCAGGATAATTATCACAACAAATGGGCTCTCAACAAACAACCATAAAAGCTACCACTTCACTACTCTCAGAATCTTTTATGCCACTCCCAATTTCCTGTTAAATAATGTGTCTGACTTATTAAGTATTTCAGAGGGCTGGCTCAGTGTGGCCATTTACCAACAAAGAGCATGGAAATGGTGATTTTGCAGGATTATTAGCTACATCAGAGAAGAATCATTTGATAAAAATTGAAATCCTGGGACAAGGAATAGACTGAGAGAAAAATTGATAGCCAATATCCTACTTTTTGACAGACGAGTTAAGATAAGTAGCTGATATTTGAAGAGCTAAAATAGGTGCAAAACTAAAGGTAGAACTTTAGTGGTTCTATTCTGGAAATATGAGAAAGGGGCATGGTCTGGATCAAGAAAAAAGTGAGACGTATCAGACAGGTCTTCAGGTAACTTCTACATTCTGGTGAGGTGTATTGCACTGATATCTTTCATCATTTTTATCCCAGTTGATACTTCTATCATTAAATCCTCTCCTCTGCGTGTATTTTTTTCTTACTGTAACCCTTTTATTAGAGGCTAGTGTTTTCTGTTATTATTATTATTATTATTATTGAAATTCTGATGGGAGATTTTTTCATTTCACTTGCTAATATCCATGAACTTGAAAATAGCTGCTATTTAACTGATGGTGATAATGTGAGCTGACATTAATCAACAGAGGTTATGGCTCTTATGTATGGGTGCTAAACTTCCCGACATGTGTGAGTTATTTGGCATGAAGTAATTATTTTCTCAGAATACTTGATCATTGCTCATTAAGTATGAGTGCTGCCCAAGGTGAACATACCCTAGTGCTATTTATTCCTTCCAGTTGACATCTTGGCTGCAAACATGATGAGGAAAAGAAACATAAAAGATACAATTACTTATAACTTTATAAACAGATTTTTCTACTTTGTGGAAATGTATTTTTGACCATCTTTAGTTTCCTTAAATTCTTTTTATAGAAATTTTATTTTTGTACATTAGCTGCAAAACCCAGCATGCATTCACAGCATACTGAAGAATACCTAATAAACCCTAGTATCTGTAAATGTGATTTGCCATGTTCGTTCCTTATTTTTCCCAAGGTAGCATTTTCCTTCACTTCCATATCAATTTATTTGTAGAAATGTATCTAATATGTAAGTTTTATTGTACATGCACCAGGAATGTTTTGTTTCTCTCATTCATTCTTTTTAAAATATATGTTATTAAACAGACTGATGATCCAACTAAAACAATGAATTTATTTTCTGTGCTTAAGCTTCTTGAAATGATTCAAGTCAGCATTTTTGAAAGTGGAAACATTTACAACTTGTGAAGTACAGTTTGATAAAAGACATGCTGATGTGCTAAAAGCTAATGCAGCTTCCTAAGGTGCCAAATTCATACCATGGGAGTATCTTATGCACGAGAACCTGACTCAACAATTCCATATATAAGATCAATAGATTAAGCTGCACTGGAATTTGAGGAAGAAAACAGAAAAAAAGTAATAGGGTTTGGCAAAGCCATGCTTCCTGATCCTTACGTGTTTAAATTGGAAACTAGTGACAGAAGCTCACTGTAGGTGAAGCAATGCTGACAGAGAGACAATCTTTCATCATTAAAACAAAGGTTAGATAAAGATTAAGTTCAGAGTGGCAACAAGAGCCTGGGAGACTTAAGGTAGACAAGATGCCCAGATGTTCTCCCTGTCACTTAGGCTGGGACCTGTGAGCAAAGGTGAAGGAGGTCAAGAAGGGAGGCCACTGCTGGTAGAGGTGCCGGCATCCTCATCAGTAATCCTTGTAGAGTCTGAGATTAGCATCTCTGCTGCTCACTTATTAATGAACAATTCTCTGTACATATTTCAAACTCCATTGAATTTTATCCTTATGTTCACCTGATACTATTGTGTCTCTTCTGTTTACCAGAACCCAATATAATACTTTCCAATACATTCAGAGAAAATCAATATGTCTTTCAAACAAAATTAGAAGAAAATTTTATTATTTGATTTTCATATGTGCATGTAATTTGGCAATAGGAGTAATATTAAATTAAATTATATTTGCACAATAACCTAAGAATAGAACAATAATAAGTGTCCTGAATGGCTTTTACATCAAGATAGCAAAAAACTCCAATACTAATATCAGCATATCAAAGTGTTCGTGACCCAGACGTGCGTGCATTTGGGTCTTTTTCCTTGTCCTCATGATCTTCTTAGTATTGACAAGAAGCAGTCACAGTAGAACAGAAAAGAGCCTACTGTCATATTTTTCCTGGTCAAGTCATCCTCAGGAATAATCATAAACTTGATTGTTAATGAAGTGATAATCTAGCATGACTCCATTTTTGTTTCTGGGTTTCCAAATTCCTGAGCAATTTGTTCAAATTTTATGTCAGTTCAAAATTCCCTGGAAATATTTCAAACCCAACCTTCTTTGTGTTTCTGGAATTCCACTCCTAATTTCTTATATAAAATGGTTCTAGGTCATACAAAAAAATACTAACCACTGCTTTCATCATTATATATTTTATAAGTGTTGCTTCCCCATTGATGTGTGCACCTAGAACAACCCCTGCCCTGGGATATTGTTTGACCAATTGGTCTTGCCTCTGCCTACACTTAAGAAAACTAGAGAATGAAGCAAATTTAGGCTGTGTGTGTGTGTGTGTGTGTGTGTGTGTCTGTGTGACAGAGACAGAGAGAGAATTCTTAACTGAAAGACCTTTAGGTGTGTCCTCTATAAAGAACACTATCACAATTAATGCAGTGTATCACCAAGGAGACAATTAGAGCCATGGCAATTTAAAACTGTGGTCAAGCTGAGATTAGATGGAAGTAGAAAATGAAACTCTGCCCATACATTAAAGAAAAGCAAAATGGCAGACAGTAGAGACCATGGATAGAGAAACATGCTCATGTAGGATAGCACACACACACATACACACACACACACTCACAAATTGTGAAAAGAGAGACAGAGAACAAGAGAGAAGAGGCAAGGAAAAGCTAGAGAAATTGAGACATTAGAGACAAGCAAAAAATTGAGATGACAGTTTTTAAAACAGAATTTGAATGCAGAAAAACAAAGTGAAGAAAATGAGAGGATAAAATAAAAATAGTGAATATTTCTATTTCTCTTAATAACCACTGGAGTGCCTTCAATCCTAATCCAGATGATATTCCTTGTACTCTCCCTCTAAATTCTTAAACCTATGTAGTAACCTCCTGGGTGTCCTCCTGGGTAATCTTTGGATATCCTCCAAACCTGCAGACTTCTGAGGACCTTCCTCTTCTTGGTATCAAATCACAGTACCCCAGTCAATGCAATAACAAGAACTTCCACATTACATGATAGGATACCATGTGAAAATTAAAAATACTTCAAAAATCTCATGCACGTTGTATTTTTTCATGTGCTTTTGCTCCATCTCTACTGAATTCTTGACTTCATCTAACCTATAATTTCTTCACCTTCTTTGCAACCACATGTTGTATAATAATGAAATGTAGCTTGTTTTTCTTTCAGTAAAAGACATCTAATAAAAGCTAGTTTAGGATATGCTGTTGAAATAACTGAAAATTACAGCATAAACCAATGCAGGCAGTGCTGTGGATGTAGCTCAGTGGTAGGTTATGCCTGGGTTTGAGCTCTAGGGGTGCAAAAGGAAGGAATGGGAAGGGAAAAGAAGTAAAGGGAAGAAGAAAGGGAAGGAAGAAGGGAAGGAAGAGACCAATGTGTGCTATTAGAGACTCTGTCCCCAAAACAAACTATCCAATGGCCATTTTCCTTAGAAAATTTGGATTTCCTCTTGCCAAACACATCCATAAAATTATAGCAATGATTTGAGTCCTTTCTTTTTAACCCAAACTACAGAGTTCTCTCTCATTTTGCCTGCTCTGTGGTCTCTTTCGCTGGATTAAGCCCAGGAAACTTCAAATTTCTCCATTTTACTTTACAGAACAAGAAATGTGAATAACACGTATCTATTGCAACTAAAACTCACCATTGCTAATGTGCCTAAAAGGTCAAATTATGCAGTACCTACCCTTAATCCCTCCAGAATTTTAACTTCTGTGCACTTAGCCAGTATTGAGGTGTCAAAATTCCTAAGGCAGGAATGTAAATGTAACTCTTGCAATATTTACAAAAATAATAACTTTGAAGAATACAGCTATATAACTATTTATTGAGACGAGTAGTAGCATAACATACTTTGTATCATAGATTTTTTGAAAAAAAAATAAAATTGGCCTTTTTAAAATATGCCCACCAATTAATGTACAGTTAAAAAGGAAACAATGATTCCTTCTTGGTGCTTTCCATGAATATTGTTGAAAATGACTATTGAGAAAAACCCATTTGGGATATTTTTGTTAATCTCTCCTCAACTTGATTACATTTACGTATTAGTTACTGCAGCTTAGCCTGCATTATTTTATTATTTTGGTTATATCCAAAATGAAAGACTTAAAATTGTAACTATGCATAAATATAATAATGATCTCTCATAGTTGCTATAACATGAATATCTTAGAAATTCTAGGAAATACAGAATATAATTGTCTTAAAATTGGTTGCTTTATGCAAGAGGGAGGTCTCTGAACTTTTAAGAGTTAGTTGGTGTATATAAGCTTTAAAAGTATTTATAAACAAAATTGCCATCATTTTGGAAGGCTATGAATTTATTTTGAAACTCTCTTTGAAGTGACATATTTTATGAATGAGTTGTCACTCCTCAGTGTCAAAGGCACTTGTAGCTTAGCTTTAGCAATGAGCAGCATGAAGTTATTGGTCACTGTGTTAAAATTCTTTGAGTTAACATATACAATATAAAGACCCTTGTTCATGGTGGTTGAGTCAGAGAATAGATTCTTGTTTTTTGGGTTTTTTTTTTTTTTTTTTGTCCTTGGTAATTGGCAGCTAGAAACATCTGACACAGAAAGTTGCAGGTGAGAATGTTGAACATGGCTGAATATGTGACTTAAAATTTTTATATGTATCCAGTGAAAACCAGGTTTCAAAATTCAGACTAACTGTTAATAATAATGCCGTATTTCCATTTTCATACCAAGACTTTCTTCTTTTTACTTTCAAGTGTACATAAATCTTATAATTTTAATTAAGAAATTTTGTTTTGCTTATAGCTCCTCAGAAAAAAAAAACATTGTTGTAGGAATTGTGCAGAATTAATTCTTTAAATATATAGTAGATTTCAAATTATAATCTATATTTTAAATTTTTGCTTTTCAAGTAAGATGTTATATAAGATATAAAACTATTATCACAAAGATAATATAAGATAAAAAACTATTATAAGATAGACAACTATTATCAAAATTGTTAACATATTTTGCTGACAGCAACTGTGTTAGCCTTGGCTGTCTGGCTTGTTTGCTCATTTATTTACTTATATGTTTGTTTTCTTACCTTTCCTTAATTATATCTCACATTTGTGTTAATCCAGTCTCCTTGTCTTAGAATATTCTATATTCATTTTTAATCTTTTTCTTTTTACCCTATAACCCACTGAACACATGACCCTATGGACATTTGCAAAAACCACATATGTGACAAATAACAAAATCATAATTTACTCCAGTTAAACAACAAATAAAATATAGTTAATGTGTTTATAATTTTTAAAAATCAGATTTTAGGGTATTGAAAGACTATAAACAGTAAACATTATAAAATATTACTAGCATTAACAATAAACTTTTACATTTGAAAATGTGATTATTAACAAGTTAAAAAATGAAATAATGGGTTAAATGAGTGTCATAATAAAACTTATTCAGCAGCAGAACTTTCGTGACTTCTTCCAAGTATCCTAGTATTTCTTCTCCTGGCTTTTGGAATGATTAGAATCATCAGTTATGGATAATTTATCGATATCATGGGTTCTTTCTTAAATATCAATGACTCATAACTACCTTTTACGACTATAACTCTCTTCACATTATCATGTGTGGAGTCAAGATTAATATCTCATACATGTTTCATTTAATTATTAGACTGTTACTCCTGAAACTGTCATTAGCCAAATTAAATCCTGACATTTACCCCCCCGATTATATTAATGTATGTTCAGGGAGCTGTCATTTTCTGTAAGGCTATCTTTATTGATTTGAACATTTATTCAAGCCTGCATCATTTTTCACCTGAGAGACTGCTTAGATATACTAAAAACAATTCTATGATATAAGGTCAGTTAATATAATTCCCATGTATTTTGATTCTATAAAAATAAATACATTCTTTAACATTTAAAAACATTTGTTCAAAGTAATATTTACTTTAATAGTCTCATATCTGCCTGAATTTTATGGAGGACTCTAAGATTTGTATATTTTTCCCAAATTATAGTTATATTGATTCAAGTTTCATTGCATATGCTTTTATTACACCATTAATGTTTCTTCATATTTTATTGAAGTTTCATCTGTTATCCAGTATGATTGTTAATTACCTTCATAATCTTGTATAACAAATGAGCTACTCACTGAAGTCATGTGGAATAACTTTACCTACATTAAAAGCATTTTCTCTTTAACCATATAAAACTATTATGTAGCTAAGAATCAGTATTTTCTTAGCAATTGTCCCTCTGCTTGTATCCTAGTAAGAATTCTTTTTATTTTGCTACTTTCTTATTTGTACTATGTACCAGAAATACAGTTTTCATTTAATAACAGGCTCTGTTTTAGTGATAACAACTAAACAACCACAACAAAAACTATGCTGAGCTGACAGTGATGGGCCCTAGAATAGGTGAACTCAAAAGGGGAACACTTAAACCCACTTTCCAAATATCCATTCTTACTGTGTGATCTATTGGATATGCATGTAAACATAATTTTAAAATTTTACATCATATCTTTGTTTGCGCTCTTGAAAATATAAACCCACGCAAAAGGCATTCACATCTGTATCATTTATCTCATTTGAATCTTAATTGTATATTTCAACATAAAGAAATATGTTTGTGTTGATATCTATCACTACAGCATCTATACCTCTATCTATATCTTTATATCTCTTCTAAGGTAGATTTTCCTGACTCCTGATTTAGTAAACCATAATGAATATCTCAAATCTTATTCTATTTAAGGTTTATTTTCTTTCAATTATCATGACTTATTAGTCACTAATTTTTTATAATGAAATTACTTTCAGATCTTTTACTAACGTTTACCTAGTCTGATTTTTTAAAAGCCGTGGTCGTATATTTCATATAATATCAAAATGTAATATTCAAATAAATTTATACTATTTCAGTATTTTGTAGAGTAAGAAAAATTTAAGGTCAAATTTTCACCAAATAATGTTGAAGAAAATTCTTTTTAGCTACACATAACAATATAAATGATGCTTAAAAGAACATATGTAAAAAGCAAAAAACAAATGTCTAATTTTTTGTTAATTTTACTGTCATTTCCTAAAAACTAAAGGTTCTTTAATAATACTACATTATAAACAGCTTGAGATAAAAGGTCTGCTAAAATTTTCAGACACAGTTTGTTTTTTTTTAAACCTCTGCTGATGGCAGAAGAATCTTTTGGTAATTTGGCAAATGTCAATGAAGTAAGAAAGTGAAGCAAATGTTTGAATCTGAACAATGATTGTAATTTCATAAGCACATCAAACTGTAGCATTGTTCTGATTACCAAAAATTATTGCCAGAATCACCAATGTTATATTTTTTGATAATCTGAGAAGATTTAATTAGATAAAAACAATCTTCCTTCACAGAGAAGTAATAAGAACTGCAACAAATCACCCCAGAAGCCTTCCTCAGCCCATAACCCGACTCAGGAAATTATGAACTTTTAGAATGCAAGAAATTCACTGAATCAATTTTAATGTAAAAGAACAGTGTTGGGCTCACTAATGAGATAAATTCCCCAAAACATTCCAGCACTGGTTAAATTTAAATTTTAAAAACTGATCTGCCTCAAATGCCCAAAGCCTTTTTTTTCCCTTTTGTTATAAAGCAGGCTCCATATTTCACTTCTGACATTAAACTTTCTTTCATAAAGAAGTCTTCAGATTTTCTGATACTTCTTCCACTGACATAGGTTTTACAGATTCAACATGGCATACAGACCAAGGCTTTTTTATAAAATACAATAAAAAGTTTTCAATATTTGGATCTCTTTCTTCTATTCTGTATTTATTCCCATTTTAATGACTTCTTTTCTCTAGAGTTGCACAAAAGTGCTCATATGTTCAATATTTGAAAGGCTTATGTTTCTGTTTTGAAGACCAATATATAGAGTCATTATAATTCTAATAATACAAATCACAGTAATACTCTACAGTTAGTATAAAAAGTTCCTTGGTATCTAATATGTAAAATACCAAACAAATAAACAATACCAAACAAATACCAGTCAATAAATGATAGCAAACAAATAAAGAAATACAAATAATATGATTTTAAAATGGACAACAGACCTAAGCAGATTCTTTTGTCCAAAAAAAGCATAAAAAATCCAACAGATATACGAAAATCACTAATCACCAGGGAAATGAAAATCAAAACCACAATGAGAAGTTAATTCACCCCAGTAAGACAGGTTACTATCACAATATATTAGATAGAAATTAGATAGATAGAAACTGTTGGATAGAAACCATTAGGTACAAATTTCTGGAGAAGATATGGAGAACAGGGATTCTTTTGACACAGTCTGTAGAGATATAGATTAGTTTAGCCTCTATGGAAAAAGTTTGGAGATCCTTCAAAGAAATTTAAAAAATGAAATTACTGTATGATCCAACAAACCTACAAGTGAGTATATATATCCAGTGGAAATTAAGTCGCATGTTGAGGAGACATCTATTCCCATGTTCATCACAATAGCCAAGAAATGGGAACAATTCAAGTGTCAATTAAACAATGAATGGATAAAAAAAAAGTGGTCCATTTACATAATGGAAAATATCTTTTTGTTCTATAGAAAGATCTGAACAAAAATATCAGCAGTTGTATTTTTAATAATCCAACACTGGAATTAAAGAAAGTCATCAAATCAAGAATGATATACCACAAATCAATCAATGGATATGCACAGGATTTTAGCATTATCTCCTATCCTATTTCTTCATAGAAATTATCATTTTTTGAAATTATCTTTCTATTTTGTAATTTTCTGAATTACTATGGAAAATATAACTCCCTTAGAATTTGTTCCTTGTGTGGTTTTATTTGTCATATACCTGAAACAGTACTTGGTAATAGTAATCTGACAAACATTGTTTTTTAAGTGCTTGAGCAAATGCTTTATAATTATAATTTTTATAATTATTGTGGTTCTTTGACAATTGTATAGAACTGTATTGTAAGCAGTTATTTTTCTTGGAAAGAATATTTTCTCAATAAGTTACACCATATTTACAAATGAGTTAAATTAATCTCAATATAGATTCAGTATCTTAACAAAGCTTCATTACCAGTTAAATAAATTTGGATCTTCTAAACATTATCTTCATTGAATGTCTCTTCTTTTTTTCCACTCATTACTAGTTAATAACTGCCAAAAGCTGAAGTTTTCAAGACAATGTTCTTTTAATATCCGAATATATAATGAATAAAATATGATAAAATATAAAATTACATAGCAATAAACCTGACAAAATCTTTTATAGTTTAAACACAGATTTTGTGCATTATATATAAATTCAAAACATTTATAAGTATAATCATATTTACAATTTCCATTACTAATTGCATGTCTAACTTCATCTACATTTTGATAACCTCTATTATTTCTTCTAAAATATCAACTGATAAGATTTTGAGGTCAAAGGAAAAAAAACTATTATGATTTAGATTTAAATATCATATTGATTACAAGGTTACTTTCATTATTTTCATGGGCTAATACATAATTTAAAACTACAAAAATACAGAAAATTTTACTTTGCAATTAAATCTATATTCTTAAATTTTCTTTTGGAAGTATTACCCCCATATATGTAAGGTTTATGAGAGAGACTAATACTGTATGTGTTTAAAAATATTTTTAAATAAGTAATTATTTCCTATAACCTTTTATGGTAATATTATGTTCTTCTATTGTCTTTATCCCCAGAAAATTCGTAAGAGGTCATGATATTGATGATACCCATACGGCCACTTCTGATAAACACTATTTTACATATATTTTATCTAACATATTTCAGTAGTTCTATATTTTCCATAACATATACAGTATTTCACAAGTTAAAATATAAAAGGATGAAAAGATATTTTAATTTTGTTTCATGTTGTAATTTTTATTTTCTTAACATCCATCTTTAGAATCTGAGTGGCCTCTGTTTAGATTTTCCAAATGATTGTTTAGAATTTAGTCCCATAGACCATATCCATTTTCACTTTTTATAGACTTTTTACTATTTCCTAAAGAATTAAATGATCTCATTTTTAGTTTGTGATTTTAACACTTTCCAGCTTTATAGATCTATAATTAACATGAAGGAATTGGGCATATTTAATGAATACAACTAGATAGGTAGACAGGTAGGTAGTCATTGTAAAACAATCACCACAATCAATTTAAGTGACGTATTTGTCACTTCAAGTAGTTACCACTTCCTGTTTTCTTTCTCTCTGTGTGTATGTGTGTTGGTAAGATTATTTATAACTTATCCTCTTTCACATACAATTTTACAGTACTTTTCTGTAGTACAGTACATTTGTTATCCAGAACTCACTTAACCTGCGACTTTATACCCAATGGCTAATGTCTCCCTAATTCGGTTGCCTTTTGCCTTTGGCACCCATCTGCCTGCTCTTGTTGTGTGGGATTGGTCACTTTAGATATGATGTATAAGTAGGGTCATTTGATATCTGTCTGTGTCTGACTTATTTCATTCAGCATAATGTATAAGGATAAACATGAAGGAGATTTTTCTGAGTGATTTCCTTTTCTTATACCAAAATGTAGCTGCCTTAAATACTTACCCAATGAAAAACCTTTATAATTTACTTGGTTTTATAAATTTTTACTAAAAGTTGTTTGAAAAAATTCTCACCATAAAGAAGTCTAGCTTAAGAAATCTGTTTATTTCTATAGTCAAGATAAATTATCAATTCAGTGTTATACCTTGTCAAAATCAAAGTCTTACATCATGTTTGGTTTTTAACCTGTGTCACTCTGCAGTTACTTAAAAACCCTCTCTTGTGGTACAATACTCCTGAAAAGTTAAAAAAACTTATTTTCCTCTACCAAAATCTATTTTCTTTCTTGTTATTCTCCTCTAGGTATAGACATTATTTTCACAATGCTGTATGAACTGAATTCCCTCATGTATGCTTAAATTGAAGCTTTCAAAATACATTTTAGGACTCCGTGTACAACTTTGTATCTCAAAAGTGAATTAGAACCACTTGAGGGACTTCTGAAAACTGAGATTCTGAGTCACTTCCCCTGGTCCATTAAATCCAAGTCTAGCAGCGTGTTGCAAGTATTAGTTGTTTTGATTCTCCCTAGATGAGTCCAGCATTAACCTAGTCTTGAGAATCACTGACATGGAGCAGTGCTAATCAAAATGTACCCTGCACAGTCATCTCTTGGGCCATGGGAATCTTGTTAAACACACAGATTTTAAGGTAGCAGGTGTGGGACGAGGCCTGCGTGTTTGCATGATCTAACCAATTCCCGGTGCTGGGCTTACTGGTGCCAGAACCGTATTTTATGTACCAAGGGCACAATGCATAGATGGATGCTGAGAAGGAAGACAGTTAGCTTGTGGCTTTTATTTAACCTGAAAAGAAAAAAGTCAGAAAGAACTGATGAAAAGGAAGCAGGAGCTAGCATACACAGGGAATATCTTTAAAGAAAACTGATCAGTATGAGTGTTTGTATTTACACACTTTCATGAATGCTTAATGCACTGGGAGTTAATTATATTATTCTAATTACCTTGCACTAGTCTTTAATGTGAGCATCAAGGCTATTGCAAAATCAGTTCTGTTCTACATGCCTTTTGCTCACATCTACCACATCCATTTGTTATTTTCTAGAAGTGTAAAGCTCAAACAAATAGCAAAGCAGCCTTTGTTTACATCTCCAGCGAGGTACCTGGTTGTTCCTACTTGCTGCTTTCTCTGTACAGCTTTTCCCTGGTGTCACTGTGGAGCCGTCTCCAGCTGGTAGGTGCTGCTTATGTAACTCCCCAGGGAATGAAGCAGGTGAGGAGACTGAATAGCTAGCAGAGCAAGAAGCTGGCAAAAGAAAGAGAAGGTTCTTGGCTCAGGTTCAAAAGTTATTTGAATATAGGCACTCATTCCATCAACATGCTTTGGTAGAAATGGTTGCCACCTGCCCCTATTCTCAGGGGTTGATTTTCCTGCTGCCTAGGCAGCTTATAGTTCACCAGGCTGCTAATACGTGCATCATCAGGAATCTGGAGACAGGCCCTTGCTGCCCAGATGGTGGCTTACGGACATCAGGTACGGTATATTTAGATTGGCAGAGTTCTCTGCCTTGCACTCAGAGCTCCTCATAGTTTTTGCTGCTGTTCAGTGGCAGCTGCTTCAGACATAATAAGATCAGCACCTCCCATAAACCCCTGAAAAGGTTTGTGTACAGAAATGTCAGGTTGGATTTAGTTCTAAATAGAATAACCTATACATTTGAAGAAAAAAAAATATAACCATTTCCTATGATAAAGCATAAAATTGATAAAATGTGAATACACAAAATGCCAAAATTATAATAAAAAGCTACAAAATTTATTTTCCTTGCTGCATATTATGTATACACACTTATATGGTTGCCTCCATCTGTATATGTAGACACTGGCATATAAAGAAAGTTATATTTATGATTGTTTGTGAATTTACATTTACATATCCCCAATATATAACATACATACTATGCTATGTATTTTACAATATCTAAGTGGTCTTATTGGAATACATTTTCTATCATAGTATTGTAAATATGGAATGTTTTTGAATTTGTGAATAATCCACCTACATCATCTATACATATAGTGGAATACTTCACAGGTATTGAATAATAGACATTTAGGCAAGAAAAGGAATAGATTAATGTAAATGTCTAGAAGTCTATATAAGAGATGATTGGAAACTTGATAAGCATCTCGACTCTGAGCTAAAGAGTGATGATGAGTTACAAATATTATTTAAAAACTAAAGTGCATGAGCTTAAGAATATGAAATTTTTCAAGAAAACTCTTCCACACTCTTCTAGTCATCATTGTCCTTAGCCCACCAGCCCTTAATGTATTCTTTTGGAAATGGTGAATTTTTTAATTTAAATTTTATTAGTTCATGTTTTTAGGCATAATCATCACTTTCATTGCAAATGAGTTTTAAAGTAATAAGAAACAACCCTGATCATTATAGCAGTATTCACTGATGTGTAAGATTTTCTATTACAAGACACCCATGTTTAGCATGCATTTTATTAATGTTTGGACATAAGACAGTGTCTTATCATTACTTGTTCTGAATTCAGCGCAAAGCAGAAAACACAATTATTGAGTACTGAAGAATTTGGCAAAAATTAATGAAACTTACAAAGGAAGCATAGCAATTGGAAAACCAAGTTTTCAGTATTGCTGCAATTTATTCACTTCAACAGCAGAAGACGCTAAATAAGGTCAAACTTATGTTAGATAATGTGATCTTTAACAGCATTAAAACGAATGTACACCATGGCTATTATTTTTTCACAGCTTGTCCATAGCTAAGGAAAGCTAAATTAATTATTAAATATGATAACAGAGTCATGTGATTTGATAATAGATTTTTCAAGTGGCAGTTTCTACTTGATAATAGATGTTTCAGTCTCTATGGAGTGATTCACAATTATAAATGGAAGCATGAAAATAAAAGATAGGAAACAATAGAAAAAGGAAAACATAGGCACAACAAAATCAAAATAAAAAGTGTATATTTAGGGAAAATGTCAAGTATAATGTCCAACAGTTTTCTAAATTTATTTCCAAAAGGCTTCATGAGGTTATGAAATATATTTGTGTACCTTAATTTTCCATTTAAATATATATTTCAGAAAACCTCAAGATATCCTAGTCTGATTAGTTTTTTTAAATCAATGATTAGACTACAAAGAAATTCATAGAAAACTCCCAAGTTTACATCAGATATGTTAGAAGGTAGAAAAATTTGTAAGCTTTATGTTTAGTGTAAAGTAAAATCTGGAATCCCTCAATAATAACAAAATTAGAGTAACATTCATAAATTCACTACCATCTTCAACTTTGTACTTGAATTTCTAGAAGAACAGTGGTCAGAACTACAAAAATTTATGTTTAACAGAAACGAGTAGAAGATTTTACCAAATATAGCACATTTACTGGTTTGGAGATTGAAAAACATATTATCATATAGTGAATTGATGAAATATCAGTACAGAAATAATTTTCAGACCAAAATTGCATTATATAATTTGTATGGCACCAGAGATTAAAAATACCTGCATTTTTGGGGGGGGCGGGTACTGGGGATTGAACTCAGTGCCGGCAGGCACCAGAATCACTGAGCTAAATCCCCGGCCCCCCTGGATTTTTTTTAACAAGGCTTTAAATTTATAGTCTCCAATGTGACTTGTTATTAAAATTAACATTAATCAATAGCAGTTGATTAAGGAATAAGAAGATCCTATTAATTCTCCTAACAAATATTTAAAATTTAAAACACCATAATAATTATTTTAAGAAGTAATATTGCTGAAGCATTTTGTTATTGATTTCTATGTTAATACATCAACTAATTTTCATTTACATGTTCTCCAGGTACATGAGTGTTAATTTTCTATAATCAAAACTAATTGCTGCATATAACACACTCAGCAAACAGTTATGTGTTATTTTCAGCCACTATGAGATTCTAACAGAGCCCTATATTTTATGAGAATTTGAAAACTATGTGCTCCTGCAAGTATCATTTTACTTGGAAGGATAATTTTATGAGTTGAAGAAAGCAGTTGAAATCATGACGATGTAGTTTCCAGACAAGATCGACAAGTTAAATACCAAGAAGTGAAGAAATGTAAAGTAAATGCCAAGTTAAAAAAATTACTCAACAGGAATATTCAACAACAATTTTATTTAAATATTTGATTCTCTACTAATCCCCATGAAAGATAATTGTATGTTAGTCAGTTGGATACTTTATATTTTCTTTAAAACATTATTTCCATCCCAGTTTTTAACTCAACTATCATTCTTTAAAATGTCTTTGTGCCAACACAAGTACGGTCATACATAAATTTGAATCTTAAAACACTTCTGTTTTCCGAAATATGGATATTTTGCCTTAAAACATTCCTTTTCTAATCTTTTTACATATTATTTAATACTAATATAAGGTATATATGGTCATTATGTGATGTGCACATACAACAGTGGTGAGCAAATCTTGCTATATTAGTCAGCTTTTCAGTTGCTGGGACAAAATACCAAACACTCGAAACTGAAAGGAGACGTTTAATTTGGTTCATGGTTTTGGAACATTCAGTCCATGGTTGGCTGACTCCAAGGTAGACACATCACAGTGGAAGGGAATCGCAGAGAAGAACCTGCTCACTTCATGGAGGCCAGGAGGGAAACACAATATAGCAGCTTTGGGAGAGCTGTTCCCTCCAAATGCATGCCTACCTCTAACTGGGTCCCACCTCCTAACAGCATATTCAGTTATGAAAATCATCAGATTAATCCACTAATGAGTATGACACCCCTATATCCAACCACCTGTGTAGGACAATTAAGTTTAACTGTTACACTTGCCAAGCTATTTCAGACTATCCTTGCTTCATTCCTTTTATCTTTTTTCCCCTGATATTTTTTACTCCTAGGACTACATTTCTTTGTTAGAATTATGTTGAAGTATGTTTAATAGTTATGATTTGGAGGAAAGACATTTAATGTGGAGAAATTCATCACCCCCACATCTAATTCTAGCTAAACTTCATATTGGACTGTAAGTATTCTTAATTTAGTTTCATCTCCTTGTGGTGCTTCAAACAACACTATAGGCAATATATAGGTTAATTTCATGATGTTTAAAGTATAATTAAATTTTATATGTGATGTCAAAGAACAGTCAAATAAAAACAACTAATGACAAATAAATAAACAAATAAATAAACATTTTTGCTAAGGATGTATCTGTATTTCTCCAAATTTATATCACACTTGTATCATTCTAATATTTTATAAAACTTTTTTATAAGGTAAAACAAATAAAAACATAGGACAAATAATAAAATTTATTCCTAGGGAAGTTAACCTTTGTCTTTTTATAAAATTTTTCATCTACTCCAGTGATTATAACATTAATTTATCAAGATCATTTTTAAGAACCTACCCAGAATTCCTAAAGAATACATTAAACATAATCTATTTTATGGCTCAATGCCCAGAAAACTTGCCATAAGTATTCTACTAGAAGAAGAAAATAAACAGTTTATTTCCTGCTAACAACAAAGTCTGATTTATATATCAATGTTTAGGTGATCAGATTATTATACCAAAAAAAAAAGGAAACTAATACAAAATTTCAATTTTGGGAATTACAGATATATCAAACATGCTGCCTACAAATTGAGCTGAAATCCTCATTTCGAGTGATAAAATAGAGGTACATGTTTAAATTTGCAAACAAAGGAGCTGTATTCATTTAAATTTCACAATTGGAACTGCAGTCATGGCAAATGTGAAGTCAGAATTCATGCTAAAAATTTTTAGAATTTTAATCCATGTCAAACTTGGGAAATACACTGGCCATACACAATTTCTGCTGAAATTTTAAATTCTAAAACTAGTTTATTTTGTTTACCTGTTTCCAAATATTGCTATTTATTTATGCTGCCCAGCACTACTTGACGAGTCAAACATGGATTGCCCGGAGAGAGTTAACGGTCGGGATGAATCCATATGTCCTGCTTGCTGTGATGTCCGCCAACACCATTTCTGTCACACCCAGTGGCTCGGAAGGGTGGGAAACCTTCTCGCTGTGTTTTCTTTTCTTTTACTTCTTAGGCTTTAACAATTTAAAAATGCTGAAGGACATCCTATGTTTATACAGTCTTTCCCAGGTTTTGCGGTGGCAGACAGTGGGAGAGGTGATTAAGAAACTGAGTTTGCTGCACCATATGTTTACTGGTGTCTCCGGGCCAGCAATGCACGACAATCACAAGGAAAAAACATCTCACGTTGCCCTTCAAAACTGTTCTACTGAGCAGTTCCTCTTCCCAATGCACCACACAGAAACATGAACTCACAGCCTTCCCCAAAGCACTTTTCAGATTTACTATTACTCTCGACAACATTTTGAGAAGAAAAATAAACAAACACTGAAGGTTCTGCACGTTATCTAGATTTAAAAATAAGCAAATAATTCACAAATAAATATTAAAAGTAAAACTTTCAATGGTTCTGAAATCTAACGTTTGTCCATCAGTGTTGTCAGAATGATTGTCTGCTGTTTGTTTTTAGTGCAATTTCTTTGTGAAACAGCAACCAAACTGGCATCTTTTGATCTCAGATGTTTTATACATGTCTAAATGTATGTTTATGAGTTAATTTACATGTATACTTATGTATCCTATACAAGAATATAGTAGAGAAACCATTGAACCTCTTTGTAATGTTTCTATATTATTTCTTTGTCCTGATTTATCTCTGCCAAGTGACCTGGTGGTATCTCTTAACAAAAATCACTTAATGCAACCAAAATTCAGATTCCTCACCTATAATCACTTTGCCGTGACAATCGTGCTGACTTTGCCTAAATGTATCTGCACAAAAAACTGAATTAATAAACAGACTAAAAGATAAGCTCTAAACAGCAAACCTTACAACATTTGAATATTGTAGGAGTTGTCTGTTTACTGAATGATCCAAAGAGACCTTAAAACAAAACTATGAGTTCAAAACACAATCATAATTTAGGCTTACTCAGTGAGAAGATTTCTAGTTCCCACTATCCATCTCCTAGTCACAACTCTGTGATATCCCTTCATTCCTTTGTATATGAAGATACTTGTTACTTCTCATATCCATCCATCCATCCATCTGTTCTTCTGTCCATTCATTTACCCGTTCATCCCTCCCGCTACCTGTCCGTTCTACTTCTTTGTAGCTATTTGGTTCTGCAGTGTTTTGAATATCTGCCCCCCACCCCCATTGCCAGATTTTGGGCATCTCCTTCTCCTGTTTTCATTTGTGAATTGAGTTTATAGCTACTAATTAATAGCAAACAACCACAAATAAATGCTGTGTAAATCTACTTGCTCACATTCTAAATAAAAATAAATAAAAAAAACATTCCCCCAAAAGAAAGGCTCATGTTCAGTCAGGAGAGAAACAGAGGGAGCAAGTATGGCAAAGATGGCTGAGTGGGGGAAAGTGAGTTTTTGCGTTTTCACTGTAGTCTGAGTGGGGCATGAGTAGAGGTATTGTTTTGTGGCCTGGATCTCACACTCTTAAATTTTGAAGAATGCCAAGGAGAAACACAACAAAGAACTCTCTCCAGATTGCAAAGATTAAAGGAGAAGTTTGGAGACTTGACAGCTCTCAGAAGTCATTTGTCATTAATGATTTTTTTCTTTATTATTTAGCACATTTTTAAAAAATTGCCTTCCTATCACCCTAGAATTGATCTCATCCTTAAGAAAAATATCATATCCTTTTAAAAGCTTACTCTTACACTTAGAAATTAGGGGAAAAGAAACCACATAAAAGTAGAAGGGAAATATTTGAGAAGAAAGAATGTGATGGTGGTGGGGAGAGTGTAGGGTGAGGGAGGATCGTGGGGATAAATAGGACAAAGATATGTTTTGTGTGTGTATGAAAATGTTACAGTGAAGCCCCTGTGAAATTAATATATGCTGATGAATAATACTCCTTTCCCTTAAATTAGTGAAGTATAGGTTATAAAGAGAAAAGATACTAGCTTTGTTTAAATATGGACATAGTACAAAGAAGTATCTCAACTGCTACTGGATTAAAAGGATTCAAGATTTTAAAAAATCACCTTGCTCCAAAAAATAGAAGTTTGTCCTAAAGAAATCCTATCCAGGGCTGGGGATTTAGCTCAGTGGTTCTGTCGCTTGCCTTGCAAGGGCAAGGACCCAAGTTCGATCCCTGGTACCAAAAAAACCCCCAAAGAAATCCTATCCAGCCTTTCCTTCTGTCTCACGTCATAGTTCAGGTGAGATATTCTCACGTTATGGTTCAAGTTGGCTTTGAATTCATTATGGACACCAGGCCAACTTGCCTTTTGTTCCTGTGTGGTCAGATTATAGGCACCTGATAGCACTTCAGGCTTTTCAAATCCTGTTATTTTAAAAGCAAAACATTCTTCTTCTTTTAGTTGTTTTTCTAACTTTATTTTTAGAGGTATAATATTTTAGGTTCCTAAAGTTAGTTATCTTTTTCATTTTTCTTGTAAAAAATTCTGCTTCATCAATGTTTTTTATATTCATTTGAGAAGATAACATAGAAGTGCATATGATACTCCCATTTTCTTTATTAATTCATTAAAAGTCACCAGGGAATTGAATACACAATTTTAGTGCCCAAAATCCATATGATGACTCTGAGACAATATTACCCTCATGCTTTTCTTCATGATCAGAAATGCATCTTTCAATAATATAAATAACATACAATTTTTCTTCCAAGTTTTATGTCTTGTCCGTATGTTTTGAGACTATACAAGGATAAGGTTGTTAGTGGAACTTCTATCATATTTAGACAAGAAACACAAGGATACCTTTATCTTTCCATATATAAAAATTTCTACACAATAGAATATCCATTGCTAATTTAAATCTTAATCTAGTTTGACACCAAAAACGAAAAAAAAAGAGAAAAAAATACTTCTTTTCTTAGACATTCTAAAACAGCAGCACGATGGTAGATTTTGCCAACTGAGCACCAATATAAAAACCTGAGAATGGGCAGGGGATTTAGCTCAGTGGTTCTGGCGCCTGCCTCTCAAGTGCAAGGTCCCGAGTTCGATCCCCGGTACCAAAAAAAAAAAAACTTGAGAAGGAAAATTTACAAAATTTGGTAATTTGTTTTCTAACAAGTAAATCTCCTCAAACCCTGACCAATTATTTTCCTGTGGGAGTTTTAGACACAATGAATAAGAACTGAGGAAACAAAGTGCTTCAATGAGTGACATACCAGTACTATATGTAGGACTGCACCAAACAGCTTGGGCTTGCAGTTAAAACCAGGTACTGTCCACTACTAGCAAAATACAAGTCATGCCATCAGTTGACATAGAAAATTGATGTTAGCAAACCCTTCGTTAGTGGGCAGAGGAGGAGAAGGCAAGATCAAAGCTCCGTGTAAATAAGAGACAATGTGAAAGAGAAATGTGTACATGCACTTCAAATAGGAAGTGGCCCCAACACTTGTTAAAGAGATCACGATTTCAGGATACTCTCTGTTATTCAGAAAATCTAGGAGGAAAGTTAAGGAGAAATAAATAGAACCCCTGTATTTGCAGTAATTGATTGGCACACAATGTCCTTCCTGGAAATATCTTTTAAAGGAAGACTTGGAAAGAATGAAAAGACTCACACTGATAGTGGAATAATGAAAAGAAGTGTCAAGAGGAACAAGCTCTCAAGCACAGTGTCTATAAATTATGATATCCTCCACCACCACTGCAAGACTGAAAGCTTTTCACCTAAAAGGTATATATATATTTTAACTCATAGAGCTTGTATTATGAGTTTTGCCAAGTATGAAATGATTGTTTTGAAAAGGATCACATCTTAATAATTATTCAATCTAGCACAATTTGGAGCAATCTAAACAAAGCCATTGGTGAGAAAACTAAACATAAATATTTAGAAATATTATTTTAGTGATAGTTTCCAGAGAATGCCCAAAATGGAAATAAAAGATGACCAATGTTTCTTACAAATCAGAATCATTTTTTGTAACGAAAAATAAGTGACTTAAAAAAGTAAGCATAAGTAATATAAAAAAGTCACAAGGTTTTAATAACGTTTTCGCTTTGTGCTTGTAACATATGACATTTTAAAATAGCACTAACTCTTTTCTTTTTAAAATTAATTTTATTGGTACATTTTAGGTATACAATATAATGACATTCATCAGTGGAAATTTGCACATTTACCTAATCTCTCTTGGTTCCTATATTTTCGCCATGCCCCTGCCCTCCCTTCAACCCATCCATCCCTCCCTAGTTACAGATATTTTGTTTCCATTTTTTCATTTTCTCATATTAATTCCATTCCCTTCCTTCCTTTCGCCTACCCTCCCACTTCCACTGTGCCCCTTTTCTTCCTATTTCACATTATCTATTATACCTTTTAGTCCTTATTTACACTTTCAGTCTCCTACACTAGAGAAACTATTTGGTATTTACACATGTGTGTCCTATTTATTTCATTTAAGGGTATCACCTCAATGTGCATCCATTTAGTTATAAATGTCTCTAATTTCTAATTTTTTATGGCTGAGTAGTACTCCATTTTATTGAAACAGAACACATTTTCTTTATCTAGCCTCCAGTTGATGGACAATTGGGCCGCTTCCAGTTTTAGCTATTATAAATTCTGCTGCTATGAACATGGGTGCACATATATCACTGTGGTATGATTCTTTTTAATTCTTTGGGGAAGATACCCAGCAGGGGGATAGCTGGCTCAAATGGGACTTCCAGTCCTAGTTGTTTGAGGTATCTCCATACTGATTTCCACAGTGGTTGCACCAGTCTACACTCCCACCAGCAGTGGAGCAGGGTTCCTCTTTCCCCACAGCCCTGCCAGCATTTGTTATTGGTTTATTTCATGTTAGCAGCCATTCTTTCTGGGGTGAGGTGGAATCTCAGCATTGTTTTCATTTGCATATCTCGAATGACCAGTGATGTTGAACATTTTTTCGTATGTTTAATTGCTATTTCTACTTCGTCTGAAAAATGTGTGTTCATTTCAGATGCCCATTTTTGGATTGGGTCTTTAAATTTGGGAAGTCTGATTTTTTTAAGTTCTTTATAGATTCTAGATAGTAGGCTTTTGTCTCAGGAACAGCAGGTGAAGATTTTTTTTCCACATTATGGGTTGTCTCTTCACACTGCTGGTGGTTTCTCTTGCTGTGGAGAAGCTTTTTAATAAGAAGAGATCTCACTTGTTGATTGTTTGTGCTAGTTCACGGGCAACTGAGGTTTTGTTCACCAAATCTTTTCCTACACCAATGTCTTCAAGAGTTCTACCTAACCTCTGTTCGAGCTGGTTCAGCATTTCTATTTTAATATTTAGATCTTTAATCCATTTCGATTTTAGTTGAGTGCATGGTGAGAGATATAGGTCTAGTTTTAATTTTTGGCAAGTTGAAATCCAATTTTTCCAGCACCATTTATTAAAGAGGCTATCTTCCCTCCAGTGAGGCTGTTTGGCTCCTTTATTGAAGATGAAATGGCTGGGTGTATCTCGAGTTTTTTCTATATCTTCTAATGTGTTCCACTGATCCTTGGGTCTGTTTCTTTACCAGTACCATGCTGTTTTTATCAAATAGCTTTGCAGCATAGTTTCAAGTTGGGGATTGTGATACCCCCTGCCATGTCTCTGTTACCTAGAATTGGTTTTGCTATTCTGGATTACTTCTTGTTCCAAATGAATTTTTGGATTGTTTTCTCAAGGTCCATGAAGTATGCTGCCGGGATTTCAATTGGAATTGCATTGAATCTATATAGCAGTTTTGGAAGTATGGCTGTTTTCACCATATTGATCCTTCCTACTCAGGAGCAGGGGCTGTCTTTCCATTTTCTGATATCCCCTTCAGTCTCTCTTTTCAGAGTGGTATAGTTTTCAGAGAAGAGTTCTTTGATTTCTTTTGTTAGATTGATTCCTCATTATTTCAGTTTCTTGGATGCTATTGTGAAAGGAATTATTTGCCCTATTTCTGTCTCAGTGAGTCTGCTGTTCATGTAGAGGAAAGCTATTGATTTTTGTGTGTTGACCTTGTATCCAGCTACTTTACTGAATTTGGTTATTAAGTCTAG